>OY770107.1:5508116-5928782 GCA_963669365.1 Verbascum thapsus | reverse complement strand
GATTGCAATGATGTACTTTCGAATCACCTCAATCAACAAAACACAATACTACACGACGTCATACTTAGAATCAATCAAAATAATTCCAATTTCTACTTTATATCATCAGAAAATCCCAAAATAATGCAACAAAAGGCAGATATTTAATTCATTATCTATTATTCTCTCTCTTTTTCCTGCTATAATTTTTCAACAATCTCAGATGTTGAGTCGATTTAAAGTCATTTAACTTTCAAGTTTGAAGAAAGACATACATGTTTTGGTTTGTTGGGCTGGGTTGGGTCACATTTGGGCTTCGCCTCAATTCAGGTTCAGTGGGTTGCCCTCTCAATTGGTCATAATTACATTTACAATTTAATTAGATCCTATTATAACTATATTATCTCAAATTTAATTGTCATCCTTAAATAAATAAATAAATGGATAAAGAAGAGGGGGCAAGTAGAATTGGTTGCAGAGCTAAGTTTTGTGGCCTTGGTCACAAGTTACTTCAGTTGAAATAATGCATATTAGCTTTCTCTACTTTGAGACGATTAGCTATGGATTACCTAGGGCTGTTTTAACTCTCTTGTGTGTTTTGCAGGCTATATATCCCGTTAATAATTTTTTTTTCAAAAGTCAAAATATAATATCTAAATTTAGTTGTGTATTATAATTATTTATTTATTCAAAATATAATATCTAATTTAGTTGTGTATTATAATTATTTATTTATATTTGGATAATATGAGGAATTCCACCACGCATTTTCCTTAGGAGATGGTTTTTGCCATATGCTACCATCATAAATGAGAATGTGTGGTGTGGGTTGATCAAGATATCTCACATTTTTTTTCTTTATACCCAAAAAGCTAATGCTTGATTCCATGCGACATCAAGTTATAAGTATATTATAGAAAATTTGTTTATTTATAATATTGGTAGGGACTAAACAATTCGTTTGGGCATAAAACATGCGTGCCACGCATGAATTTGGCAGCAATAGCCTACGTATTATTTGGATATCTGCCTGCTGTGAACAATTTTACCGTGCCTTAAACACGTTTCATGATCATTTCTTTGACTTAATATTATAATAATAATTTGTAATGACTACTTCTCACGAGAAATATATATTTTTTTTTAATGAGGAAAATTTGTTGTCACTATCTTTAGGAGACGTACGAGGTAAATTTTGCTATTATGTAATAATCTGCAAAACAAATCAAAGTAGTTGTCCATAACTGACATGCTCGGAAGCCAAACAAGTATTCTTTAAGAAGATATCGAACTCGTGATCAAAATCACAATAAGGTATTCTTTTGATTAATATTGGTAGCTGACACATATGTTATATGTAAATCATGTGTTATTATTAATTATTTTGCATATATAGGTGCTGCTCGACTGAAAAATATTGCATTAAAAACTTGAAGAATAATTAAATAAGTAACTTATTATTAAATATTTATTGAAATAGGATCAATACACTAATTGACTAAGTTTATAGACAAAATAAATCTTATAAAATAACGTAAACAAATAAATTCATGTTTTGTGTGTTTGTTCTTTTGTTTGTTGTCTCTTAATTAAACCCGTTTCTTTCTCTTTTTCCATCAGTAATTTTTTGATTCTCATTCATCTCTTCATCATGACTCCAAAATTAGATATTTATATAGTATTCTTTTTTCAACTAGCTTTTGCTTGGTTATTCCTATTTCCTAAAGTAATTGTAGAATATGTATTTTTACGTTCATCCAATGTGTTCATATTTTGAATCACAATTATATTCTTCATGAAGTCAAATAGATTGGCATGAAATTGAACCATTTTTTCTCTTTTGTTTGACTTGCTAGTTGCTAACTATTCTTGACTGTATTTTTTCATTTTTAAAATTCAATTTTTAATAAAACAATATAGAAAAACAAAAAAGTACTGATGTTTTCATGTAAAGGCTAATTAAGTGCAATAAAGGACATACTAGTAACATAATAAAAATTATTTTTTTTCATTTATTTAAAAAAAATATTCTTAGCTTATTAGTTTTGTAATCTAAAATCCCATTTTTAGCATAGTGGTTGTCATATACCAAAAATTAGTTAACACATAAAGATTTGGTTTCATGAATACAATTAGTTAAATATATAATATTTTTGTCACAAGACTATATTGACTGAACGAAAACTTAAAATATTTGGATGCATTTATATAATAAAATGTCATCAAGTACATCTTGTGAGTACAATATTTTGGAAAAACTTAGATTATTATCATTTTAATTTAAAATTCCAAAAAATAATTTAATTATGTAATTTCTTACTAAATATATTATAATTATTTTATAGATGCACCAAATTTTTACATCATTGTCTTAAACATTTTACTATATGTTCTCATTGTTCGTTATATAATCATTGATGTTATTCTTTTATACCCTCTAATTGATATAATATTGAAATGAAAAAAAAGGATAAACAAAATAATATCAAAGATTTTGAAAGAGTTAGTGGATGTCTAATTGATATAATACAAAACTTTAGGGTATGTTTGGATGACTGTTTTTAAAGTGTGTTTTTGTTTTTGAAAAATAAAAATATGAAAAAGGCGTTTGGTTGGACTTGTTTTCACTTTCTGTTTTTGAAAAACAAAACTCCATAATCTGTTATTTTGCAAAACAGATTTTACATGTTTTTAAGTTTTACATAACACTTTTACACTCAAAACTAAAAAAACACATCACTAAAACCCTCATTGAAAAAAATATATATTTTCTCTCTCTTCATTTCACTCCTCCTCGCATCAAAACACTCCCCCTTGCAAAGTGTTCCCGCTTTTTTATTTTTTTTCAGAATAGTCAACCAAACAGAATTTCAATATTATTTATACTGCAAAATTGTTTTGATAAAACTGTTCTACAAAACTATTTTGCAAAACTTCAAAAACAAAAACAATCCAAACAGACCCTTAATTACTCCATGAGAAAGAATTATAATGACGAATAAAAAAAAAATAAAATGATGTGAGTACTAGAAAAAATTTAGTTTAATACAATTTCAAAAATAGATCACTATGTACATGTGTTTGCACCATATATATTATGTTTGATCACTCTTAGGAATATCAATCATCACATACTATATACCTGTAACTTATCTTTTATATTAACGCTATATATATATATATCATATACTCTCATTAAAATAATTAATATAAATAGATTTGTTCAACTAAGAAGTATTATTTATGTTCAAAACTTCAACAGTAACTTTATTAAGTGCATTGTTAAAATTAAAGTATATTTTTTGATAAATTAAATATGATATACATAAGAGACTGAACAAATTTACAAAATAAGTGAATTTATTGAAAAATTAAACTGTCATATTCGGTAAATTTAAAATTTTACAAAATAACTAAGTAATCGAACAAATTCTTATGAAATCATTCTTTATTTGTTTCTTTCTCATATCTATTTTATGTTTGTGCTTAATTTTTTTCTTCATTATTACCCAAAGATCAGATAATCTTTTACTATTCTTGTTTATTTTGTATTCACTTAGTTTTATCTATAATTTCTTAAGCGGTTATCCGAAGTGCCTCTATTTTTATCAATACTCAATAGTTAGATATATATTTGAAACGCTTAATGACTACATTAATAAAACAAGGAATATCACATAAATTATCATAAAAAAAAGTAATTGGTCAAAAAGACTTCAACCATCTTCCTTTTATTCAATTCTTATTTTTAATATGTTAATAAGCTTTATTCTCCGTATTATTAATTGTAGAAAGTAGAAGGCATCAATGGAGATAAATATTTTGAATATTTATATAATACAACCTCTAAATAATAATCATGTTCCCAACTATAAATAAAATAATAACGTTACATCGATCACCAACTTTAGCAAGCTAATATTTAATTCATTTTTTAGCATGCAAATTGCATGCCACTTTTTTTTGGACATACATGTAGTCTAAATTGCTAATTCTCCAACAATTAATAACCTCTTATTCTATACCTGATATCGTGAGGTGAAACAATTAATTTTAATCTGATTATGATATAAACTATAAAGATTTCAAATGCTACATTTCATTAAATATTTACAACTTCTGGACCCTCCCAATGAACAAAAATCATATTTCTATGTCCTAATTTTTTGCTCATATTTCTTTCAGAGGTTAAAAAACAAATATTCATTTAATAAAACGAGAATTGGTTTTTCTCTACAAATCTCAATCAAATAAAAAATGGGAAATTTATTACTAATAATTACTAATTTTGAGTCAATAATGCAAAATATCATTAGAATTTAATTTTGTCAAATCTCGTCATAATATATTTGAGAGTTGGTATTTTAGAGGGACGAATTTATATACTACAGCATATGATTATTAATTATAGTGATTGGCAAACACTTTAAGTTGAACAATATATATAGTTAAGCCTACCACGTTGGCCCAAGATTAGAAGATTAGTTTAGGTTTAGTTAATAATGTCATTATTTAATTCCACCAACCAAATCTATCAACAACATTTAATTACTTGTCTTCTTCTTCTTTTGCATTTTTTATTAAATAAAATAAAGTTTAAGGAGTAATTAACCAACGTGGGCTCAATAAGGTCCACTATTAAATTTCCTTTTTGTCATTTTAACTATTGCATGCAATTTTAAATGTCGGCCACTGATTTATGAGTATCCATAGAAACCAAAAATATCTTTGGTTGATGTTTTCAATCGTTTGAAGTAAGAATTCAGTCCTTATTATCATTAATAATTTATTAATATTTATGATATAGTATAATAACTTCTATAGCCGCTTCAATAATAAAAAAAATTACAGTGATAATATTAAGTTTGATACCTTGCTGGTTTGAAAATAATATCTTTCATATATGTTGCAATAATTTGAATATTCTATTCCAGAAATTCCAAATAGTCCGGTTGTTCGATTATGTATATTTAAAAATAATGATTTCTAGTCAACGAAAAATGTGTTCTTTTTATTTTATTTTTGTTGTGTGTAATATACGTATTGCAAAGTCAAGTCTAGGAGAAAAATTATATACAGTTAAAGCAAATAGTTTTTGACTGAGATTGCATAGTAAGAAATTAAGTATCTTGTTATTTCATTGGGATTTTAATTTTACAAAAATAGTATGTTTCATAAACTTTAAAGTAAGAGTTAAATTCAGTGAATTGTACACTTATTTTAAGCATGATGGGAAATATAATAGATAACTCAATAGGCTTTATTAAATTTTATGGCTCGGCTACTGCTGGCTGTCATTTGCATTAGAAATGGTGCAATGCATTTTATTTTTCTTGGTTCTTTTGTATTTTAAAAAACTTTCATTTAGCGCTTATAAATATATAAAGCTTGAAGTATATTCAATTTAACCTTTATAAATTCAATAATTTATAATATCATTATAAAATTTCAATTTATAATTTTACTAAATAAATATATATTAAGCTTGTACAAAATGTATATCTAACATTGATACATTTAATAATATAAAGTTGTTGTGTTAGTTTTAATCGTGTAATAGTTTATTGGTATTTCAATGTAATGTTTATCATATATGTCATTTTTCCATTGAATAATAAAGTTCAATTGTAGCAATTTAGTCTTTAATTAAATAATATATGTAGATGTTAATTAACTTATTAAATTCAAAATTGAACTAAATAGTTTTAATTATTCAATAACAAAATATATTTGAATTGTAATTTTATTATATATAGCATAAAATAATAAAATATTTTTTCTTTGATAAATATGGACAAACTTAAAAACTTATGTTATAGTTGTGAAAGATTATAATAGTATAAAAGATGAAAATAAATATCATAGATAAGATTTTTTTGGTATAAAAAATAGAATTGTAGGTTGAATGAATTTACTATAAACAGTAAAATGATGCAAAAATTACACCAAAATATTGCTAAATGTATTTTTAAGTTAGAGATGCCTAATTCATCAATTGAATCAAGAGACATGTGAAATTGTGAAGAATAAAATAAGATATACAATAGAGCACAAATAAAAAATTGTTCCGCGGACCCAATAAAATCTCAGCATATAGCATCCCATGTTACTTTATTATCTTTTCTCAAATTGAATCCCTTTTTGGTTTGTGTCACAACTCACAACTCATAAGTCAGAACAGAACAAAGCCAAAATATTATATATAAAAAATTATAATAAAGTCCAAAAATACCACCATTATATTACACATAATACAAATTTTACCTCGCTTTCAAACCCCTATACATCTATCTCAATCCATTTTAGATATTTTTTTCTTACATGAATTATCAGTTTTCTATATGTTATAAAGGGCAAAGGTTGATTCTATACCGGATTTATTTTAATTTTTCAGTCTTGGCAATACAATTTTCTTATTTGGATGATCATTATGAAGTATTTTTTTTATTAAAAATGGCCCAAATTAAATGGTAAAACTAGACTAGGACCTGTATTGAATTCCCAATCATAAACTTCATCTCTAAATAATCCCTATGAGAATCTAAGATTATGTACAAATGGTGTGTGTTTGTTTATATTTTTAAAATTTTGTTAAAATTATAAAATATATAAATAAAATACTGACATGCTGAATAATATGTTAGTCTTTTATATAATATGAATAAAAAATTAAAATTAAAATTTAAAAGTATGAAAAAGAAAGAAGAATAACGATTATGATGAATATATAAAATAATGTATATATGATTGATAGTTAGTTATATAAAAGATTAAAATATTAAGTTAAAAAAATATAAATTTAAATAAAAATAATTTGTATTAAAATTTCTTAGAATATTGTGATCCAAAATTATTACAAAACTTAAACAAACAAAAGCCTATCTTTCATTCACATACATGATATTACTACACATAATACAATTTTTACCTCTCAATCCAATTTTAGAATTTTTTTTTTCTTATATTAATTATCAATAAAGTTCATCCCTAATAATAACTTATATCTCCCTCTAATTTATTCCCATTTGTTGCAAGTGAAACGCTACTGTGTCTGTTTCTTCTTTCCCTTCTCACTTCTACTTCTTCACTCTCTCCCTCTTTGAACGAACAAAAACTGAAAAACGAAACTGTGTTTATTTCTTTTTTCTGAAAAACAATTCGGTCTGTTGATGATATAATAATTATATATAATTTGGAAAGTGTTTTTTCATTGATTTTCGAAAAAAAAAATAAAGATGGGTTCATGTGTTTCGTTGTACAAGCTGTCAATCGAGTCTAATGGTGAGAAGCTTTTGATCCCGTCGCCGGTCAAACAGAAACCCGATATGGTCAACGCTGGGGATTTTATGGTTGCCGACGTGGAGTCTACTAAGTTCTCACCTGTTCGGTTCCGTCGTGCTGCTGGTGGTATTACGATTTTATTTTTTATTTTTCTTAATTATAAGTGTTTGGTTTATTTGTGTTTAGTTTGATTTCTGTTTTTTATTTTTATT
Organism: Verbascum thapsus; assembly: GCA_963669365.1. Lineage (NCBI taxonomy): Eukaryota > Viridiplantae > Streptophyta > Magnoliopsida > Lamiales > Scrophulariaceae > Verbascum > Verbascum thapsus. The sequence goes on along the minus strand of OY770107.1, from coordinate 5,921,310 downwards.
TTGCATGAAATATTCTCGTTTTTTTTCTAATATTTAGAACTCTCTAGCTTCTCATGGATCATCTTGTTTAAAATTTCTAATTTTTTTTCTTATATATATTTATATTAATAGTATTTACCCTGCATCTGATTGATGATTTTGTTTTATTATTCAATATTCAAGTGCTAAGTCTTTTTTTCTTCTTTCTCCAGTATATTTTATATGATTGAATTACTTAAAATGGAAATTATTCTGTTCGCATCGTGTTATTTACATTTTTATGATTCTGATTTATTTTGTTAAAAGGGAAAGAATACAGATGCTATTAACTGTCTGGTTTTATTTTACATCAATTTCTGAAGGATTTCTGATAAAAAAAAAAAGGTTGTCTTCATTATAAATGTACTAGCATTATTGGCTTTGAGATAGTTATGGCAGTTTTAATACTCTTATTGCTTTAGGGGACCATCTAGCTGGAGAACTAATTATTGATATTCTGTTATTACAAGTACAATATTTTCTTCTTATTGCCTCCATATGATCAGAACCTTGAAGCATTATGAATAAATATTTGTACTTAATCCTACCGCGTAATTTTGGAATTTTTCAATAATACTTCAATTGTAATGAAATTTAATGTTTGTAACGTGTGAGGGTTTACTCGTTCTATTTTATTCTTTTTGTTTATTATTGGATTGTGTTTAATTCAAAATTTCAATTAACAAGAATCTGTTGAGGTAAGTGAATACTTACTAGGGAAAATATAAGGGTAAAGCTTTTATTATGAGATGCGTTTTGAGGGTTAAACGAGAGCTGAGTGTAGCCCTCGTAATAGTTGTCTGAAATGGACAAAGGCATATGTTGTTGAAGCATAGGCTCTCTATTTTATGTTCCTATGTAGGACCTAGCAGCCCATGAGTTAATGAACTTCTATCCATATTCTAATTGAATGCTTTAGTTTTTTTCAATTTCTAACTGTCAGACAGAGAAATGGATATAATTCTTAATATGAGACGGGCGAATTATGGAGGTTTTGATATTCTAATCAAAGCTAAGTGTAAAGGGATAAGACATTTTAGGGGGGTGTGTGAAAAAGACGACTCATCTTAACTAGTTATGGATTTAGTTTAGTTTTGTTGTGCTTGTGTGATGATCTTAATAGGATATGAAATGATCTTGATATAGCATAACCTCGTATCCAGGCCCACACGGCCTAAATCCTCAACCTCGTATCCCTAATTTAATTGTGCTTATTTGCATTACACTACCTAACCCGCGTATTTATATCGGGTCAGACCCGGTATAGCCCTAACCCGGGCAATCTGGTACGTCCGTTCTAGGGACACGTGCAAGATATACCGCTGATTCCGCAATCGTCTGTACATTGGGTACTGTGCCTATAAATAGTGTCATTTAATATTAGAAAAAGGACTTTTGACTGACTGAACAGTACCTCGAGAGTACATAGTACGATCTGACAGTACGTTCCATTATTCTATAAACCGAGTTAAGAACCTCGTATATGACCTTAATCATAACCTTGAACTACATTTAGACTTGATCCTAATAGAAAGGTATGTAGGTAGCTCAGTACATCTGAGTGCAGTCTATATCCTTTATACGACCCTTTTAGGTCTTATTCGAGCCTCGGCTTGATTTGGCCCGTAAGCTGTTTACGAGTTATATCAGATCTCAACCTTTTGCAGGTAGCAAAGATGAATCCTTCTTTGATTCGCAACCTTGGTTAGAATCGGATTGTGAGGATGACTACTACAGTGTTAATGGTGGTAAGAAACGATTTTTACATCATCACAAATTCTATTACCATTTTTCGTCCAAGAAGCATGAGAATTTCGGACTGCTAATCAGCAATTCACATTCCAATCAGTGGGTCTATTCTATGTTACTAATAACACAAAATGAAGTTACTTGCTTAATATGTGTAGTTAGAATCTTAATATCTTTTTCATTTCACTTGCTAAATTGACTTCATTAATTAAAGCTAGAAATGTAGTTTTTTGATGAACTTAAATGCAGATTTTACCCCATCTCGTGGAAATACTCCAGTCCACCACAGCTTACTACAACAAGTAAATAAGTCGCCTATTTCAGAACGAACCGTTCCGGAAGCATCTAAGAAGAAGAGACTTTCAGAACTGTTCAAAGAGAGCTTACGTGACATTGATGATGAAAATGCAACCACTCCAAAATCCCCTTACATCTCTGGGATAAGTAGTGAAACAACTCCAAATGGTTTGCTTAGAGAGGAGGAAAAATCAGCTAAATATGCTCAATGTTGTATCCCGAGGTTGCTTAGTGAAAGGAAAAAGAAGGCGAGCCCAACAAATAGCGTTGGTTCCTCAGTAAAAATATTCGCATAACGTATATGGTGAGAAAAGGCATAATTTGATGTATTAGGATCTTCTATTGCAAAATCCTATTGCATCCTCTATTACACATGCGGATGTTTGACATGTGTAATAACTACTAATCCTTGTTTGTTTTGTATTTATGTTCACTTAACCAAAATTTAAGAAAAAATAAACAAGGAAACATAATAAAATATTTTTGGAAAAAATCCCTAGATTTCCATTGATTAATCACAACACATTAAATTATAGATTGTTTTCTACAAATACACTTCTAACTTAACCAAAATTTAAGGGAAAAATAAATAAGGAAACATAATAGATAGTTTTGAGAAAATCACCATTAATTGATCTTAATAGATATTAAAGGAGGAATAGTCGAATTTTATTGCTACAAGTATGAATCATTAAAAATAATTAAGACATTAATTTGGATGATCCATTAAAATATGTAACTATGATTTTATGATCCATTAAAAATAATTAAGACATTAATCAACAGAAATGTCTTGGGAGTTGAATATTGAGCCAAGTATAACATGCGATTGGGTAATAAGAGTCGGATTTTGGTGGTTTCATGTGATAGTTAAAGATTTGTCATTAACAAAATTCTTATTTTTGTCTATAAATTTAGCTTATATTAATTTAAATATAATTTATAAAAAGTACCATGTGATTAATCAATGGAAATCTAGGGATTTTTTTCAAAAATATTTTATTATGTTTACTTATTTATTTTTTCTTAAATTTTGGTTAAGTGAACATAAATACAAAACAAACAAGGATTAGTAGTTATTACACATGTCAAACATTCACAAGGTGTAATAGAGGATGCAATAGGACTTTGCAATAGAAGATCCTAATCCTAATTTGATCTCATCAAGGTATCTACTTCACTCACTTACAACAATGTCGAATGAACATCCAATAGTATATATAGTCTAAATCAAGTATATTGTCATACTTAAGTTTGTGTAAAGCACATGTTAAGCAGGCGAGGCGATAACCGAGTGTCTTGAAAATTTTCAAAGTTTCTAATATTTATTTCTGTATATTTGAATTGTGGAGATTTTTTTTAGGTCCTTTTTATTTTTAGAGGATCATTTTCATTTGTGGGGACATGAGAAAAACTATTAAAGCCCATCCTTCTCTGGGCTGTCAATCTGACTGTGATAAGTTCAAAACCCAATTATCCGAAAATAAGCCCATGAGCCCATCTCTAGAAGCATCCAGGGACTCGATGTGCAAACTAAAAGGAACGGAGGGACTAGTTTGTAATTGTTCTGTTTTAGGGTTGTAATATAAAAACTGATGCATTAGGGTTTTATTTCATTCATTATTCTTTTCCCTTCCGCCTCCGCCTCCTTCTCCAAGTGTATCTCTGAAAACCCTAAAAGTGTATATACATTCATATCTATTGAATACAAGCCTTCTTTCTTTGTTTTGTTCATATTCATATATTTTACACAGATTTTAACATGGCATCAGAGCCTAAGTTCTAATTTAGGGCTTGGGTTCCGTTCCTTGTTTCTTTGACCCATTACACTCTGTTCTCCTTCATATACTTCGACACCTCGCCGGAGTGTTATCTCGCCTCTGATATTGTTACCGCACTGAGAACTTGTTAGTAAGGGGTGCGCATGTGTGGAAAACGAGCAGACGTATGGTTCTGGATTCTTTGTTCATGGTGGATAGTGGCTATTTATTACTGATCTACATTTCTTGTATGTTGTGAAAAGTAGATCGGTCCACTGTTGAGCAAATCAGTCTTTGTTAGTGGAAAAGTATTTGTTTCGACCTATTTTTCCATCAGATCTGGGATCTGCGCTCTTCCTGCCGTGTTGTTTCTTCTTGCTTTGCCATTCTTTTATGTCTGTGTCTCCTCCACCAGTGCATGCACCCTTGGGTGGTTTCTTGACTGGATCCACTCTCTCCTCTTTGTATCGTTCCTATCTTATCTCTCCGGTTTATTTTATTTGATTAAATCAGTGTATAACGTGTGTTCTTCTCTTACAGATCTTGTAAAGACCCTGGTGACTCACTCTATTCCGCTACCGTATAATCTTGACTAGTATTTTTCTTTTTTTTCTGTATTTTTTTATAACAAAAATAAAGTGGTATAACAAAAATAAAGTGGTAAAATAGCTAAACCTTTGTGTTCTGCTGTTTTTTGTTTGTCTGTTGTTCACCGTTGATCTGTGGTTATCAACGGATTTCTTAGCTATCTGTGGTCTGTGGTTTTGTTTTGCTTCCTGTTTGTTTGTTTACTGCTGCCTTTGTGTTGCATATAAAAAACAATGTCTGATATTGTTGCATCTGCTGCACCACAACCTAGTACCACCTCTATTGCCAACCTTGATCTTAGTAACCCTTTGCATTTACATGCATCTGAGTACACTAATCTGTCCATCATATCATATGTGCTCACTGGTTTTGATAATTATGCTATATGGAGTAGAGCCATGACTATAGCCTTAACTGGGAAAAATAAACTTGGTTTTGTCCTTGGCACAGTACCATATCCCACTGACCTTGTTCTTATGAACCAGTGGAACAGGTGTAATGCCGTTGTCCTTTCCTGATTATTAAACTCTGTTAGTAAGGACATGTATGCTGGTTTAGCTTTTGCTACGAAGGCATCTGAAGTCTGGTCCCAACTTAGTTGCACGTATAATAAAATTGATGGATCTCGTATTTTTTCTATTCATCAAGAAATCTCTCAAATCCGTCAAGGATCTGATTCTGTTGCTGCATACTATTGCAAACTTAAAATATTGTGGGATGAATATGCTGCCCTTGTTGATATGCCTCATTGTACATGTTCTGCATCTGATAAAACAAAAATGCATACTCAAAATCTCAGACTTATGCAATTTCTTATGGGATTAAACGAACAATATTTTGCTGCTAGAAGTAATATCATTTTACGTGATCCATTACCAGATGTTATGAGTGCTTTTAACATTATTTCTCAAGAAGAATCTCACAGATCGATTTCTGCACATTCCACTTTGTCTAAACATGCATCTGCTTTTTCTACTCAAAACAACTCCCCGAATAACACCAATAATAAGAATTTTAACACTCCCAGACTTTGTGATCATTGTGGGAAAACCGGACACACCATTGACAGATGTTTTCAACTTATCGGTTTTCCCAAAAATTTCAAAAAGAAGAAAAATAATAACAAAGCTTCTAATGCTGCTGTTGTTGACAAGGAAGATTGTGTAGAAACAGATTTTTAAAAAATTGATTTCACACCTGAACAACGAAATCAGATTCTACAACTTTTGAGTACTAAAAGGGAATCTGATGATGTTAAAGCCTCTATGGCAGGTATATCATCTAATTCATCCGCTAGTCATTTGCTCTTAAACGGTTGGATAATTGACTCCAGAGCCACTGACCACATGGTGTCTTCATTGAGTTTATTATCCACCTCCAATATTGTCACCAAAAATATGAACATTAACCTGCCCAATGGATCGAGTGCCAGAATTACCCATACTGGTACAGTTGAGCTTCTTCCGAATGTTATTCTCCGAAATGTTCTTGTGGTTTCGGATTTTCACTATAATTTGCTATCTGTTTCGAAACTCACTAAGGACTGTAATTGCACTGTGATTTTTCTCATAATTGTTGTGTCCTCCTGGCCCCTCACAGTTGAAAAAACATGGGGATTAGTAAGCAAGAGGGTGGCCTGTATTTTTTAAATCTACCTACAGGTTCTAATAATACCTTCTTTAGTGGCTCTTGTCAACTATGGCACAACCGTTTAGGACACCCCTCTAACAATGTGCTTAAAGTTTTAAAACTTGTCATTAACTTAGATGGGTCTATTAATTCTTCGCCTTGTGATATCTGTCATTATGCAAAACAAACACGTGAATCTTTTCCTTTACGAACTCATGTTTGTCATGCATCTTTTGATTTAATTCACATTGACTTGTGGGGTCCGTATATGGTCGAGAGTCATGATGGATTCAAATATTTTTTAACGATTGCTGATGATTTTTCGAGAGCTACGTGGGTATATCTCCTTAGATACAAATCTGATACTGTTTCTTGCTATGGTTCGCACCCAATTTGCGAAAACTGTTAAATGTATCCAATCTGACAATGGCACTGAATTCACAAATAATGAACTCTCTGTATATCTTGGTAATTAGGGAATTAAGCATCAATTCACTTGTGTTGAAACTCCGCAGCAAAATAGTATTGTCGAAAGAAAACATAGACATTTGCTGAATGTTGCTTGACCTCTTTTATTTCAAAGCAATTGTCCCATTGAGTTTTGGTCGGACTGTATCTTAACTGCTGTTTTTTTGATAAATCGAACTCCTAGTTTTATTTTGAAGGGAAAACCCCCTTTGAAATTATATATGGTTTTCAACCTAAATTTGATATCTTACGTGCCTTTGGATGTCTTTGCTATGCTTCGATCTTTTATGATAAAGATAAGTTTGCGTCTAGATCCCGTAAATGCATGTTCTTAGGTTACTGTGAAAATAGGAAAGCTTACAAGTTACTCGACCTAGATGACCACTCTGTGCTTGTGTCCCGTGATGTTAAGTTTTTTGAAACCATGTTTTCGTTTCGGTCTAACAAATCTGACTTTGCAGAGCGACGGGTTTCTTTGATGAGAGGGTACAAGAGGTTTCTTCAAGCCAAGGTATGACTGTCGATGCTGACATTGTTGAGCCTAGACGGGGCATCAACAGTCGAACATGGACTGTTTACCCCGGTTGTGACTCTGTTAATGCTAGACCGGGCATGGTAGGTGACCCCAACATTGACCAATTCAGTCGAACTGGGGGTATTTCCTCCAGTAGTGACACTGATCCAAACAGCAGAACTGGAGGTTTTACCTCCGGTAATGACACTGTTACTGTTTTTTCAGATATGTTAGGTGATCCTAACTTCGGCAAAGGAACTGAGACTAATGTCCCCCCCATCATACCTCCAGTACCCTCGCATGTTGAACAACCCACTTTAACTGATAGTAATTCTATACCGGATCCTAAATCTGGAGAATTGCTTCGGAAATCATCTCGTATGTCGAAGTTACCTGTCCGGTTGCAGGATTATAATGTTTCTTTCTCTAACTCTTGTTGCCTATATCCTTTAGATAATTTTCTTAGTTACTTTACTGTTGAGACACACTATCAGGTTTTTCTTGCTAATCTTGATAAAATTAAGGAACCTGTCTCCTTTCATGAGGCAGTTAAGGATAAAAATTGGAAAAAAGCCATGGATATTGAAATGGCTGCTCTTGAGCAAAATAATACATGGACCCTTACCAACTTACCTCCTGGCCGAAAGCCGATAGGTTGTAAGTGGGTTTATAAGGTCAAATATTTATCTAATGGCACCATTGAACGCTATAAGGCGCGATTGGTTGCCAAATGATATAGCCAACGGGAGGGTATTGATTACTTTGAAACGTTTTCGCCCGTTGTTAAAATGGTTACGGTGAGGTCTCTTCTTGCTTTAGCTGTTAATCGTGATTGGCCTGTTTTTCACCATGACGTTAGTAATGCTTTTTTGAATGGTGATTTGAATGAAGAAGTGTATATGACCCCCCCTTAAGGGTATTTTGAATTGGGTGAAAATAGAGTATGTAAACTACAAAAATCGCTATATGGCCTAAAACAAGCACCCCGACAATGGAATGAAAAATTCACACATTATTTGAGTAGTTTTGGTTTAACAAAGTCTTCATGATTACTCCTTGTTTGTTAAAAATGTTAAACAGGTTGTTTTAGTTTTATTGATATATGTGGAAGACATAGTTATAACCGGAAATTCATACGAACATATCAATAGTGTGAAAAAATTTTTGGATTCCCAATTTCATGTAAAGACCTAGGATAATTGAAGTATTTTTTGGGCATTGAATTTGCCAAATCATCTCGAGGGATGTTTCTGAATCAAAGAAAATATAAGCTTGAGTTACTGTTGGATTTTGGTTCATTAGGTGTTAAGCCATCGTTGGTTCCTATGGAACAGAACTTAAAATTAAATACTGAAGACAGTGTTAGTGATGGTTTCTTATCAGATATTACCATTTACCAGAAATTAATTGGGAAACTCATTTATCTAACGAATTGTAGACCTGTCATTGCTTTTTTGTTAGGAATATGATCGCAATTGAGAATAAACGCACGAAAGAAAAACGATAAGAGAACACACGAATTGTTTACCCAGTTCGTTAAAAGAATTTTGACTACGTCTGGGGGCACTACCAAGCCTGGTTTTTTCACTATATTTCGAATGATAAAATTACAATGAGAATAAGGCTATTTATAATACAAGATACATAATCCTAATAGGACAAGGATTACTAATCCTAATAAGAAAAGGATTAGAGTCCTAATAGCAAAAGGATTAGAATCCTTCAGGCTCCATAACTCAACAATCTCCCACTTGGAGACTGAACTCAAAAGTAATCATCTCTCGATCTTATAATTCAATAGCCCATAATGATCCCGATAGTGCCAATCCTCTTTTCTCAGTTACTGAGGCCAATTGAAGCCATGCATAGCTTCAATTTCTCAATGCATGGCTTCAATTTCTCAAATGTGACACTCTTAGTCAACATATCATCAGGATTCTCATCACCTCGAATCTTCATAAGTTGCAAGATTTTCTTTTCCAAGAGATATCTTATGTAATGATACTTCAATTCAATATGCTTAGTTCTCGAATGAAACGCTGGATTCTTTGCCAAGTGAATAGCACTCATACTATCACTATATAGAACACTATTCATTTGATCCTTCCCCAATTCACCCAAATTTTTTTGCAACCATACAATCTCTTTACTAGCCTCAGTCACTGCTACATGCTCAGCTTCTGCAGTAGACAAAGCCACGACCTTTTGCAACTTTAAAGCCCAAGAAATCGTTGTACCACCTAAAGTAAACACATACCCCGTAGTACTTATTCTTTTATCAAGATCACTTCCCGCTAAATCAACATCGACAAATCCTTCCAATTCGACACTTTTGCCTTCAAAACATAAGGCTTTATCCGTAGTACCACGCAAGTATCTTAGGATCCACTTTACCGCTTCCCAGTGTTACTTTCCCGGATTTCTCATAAACCTACTAACTACTCCCACTGCATGCGCAATATCCGGTCTAGTGCACACCATCGCGTACATTATGCTACCAATTGCCGAAGCATAAGGAGTCTTCTTCATGTAGGCCCGATCCTCATCACTACTAGGCGAGTCCTTGTTGGATAGCTTAAATTGGCTACCTAATGGAGTATTTACCGGCTTTGCATCATGCATACTGAACCTCTTCAAAACCTTTTCGATATAATCAACCTGCGAAAGATACAACTTTCCTGGCAACTTATCCCGATTAATTCGCATACCCAAAATTTGATTTGCCTCTCCTAGATCCTTCATAGCAAATCGCTCAGACAATTGCTTTTTCAACTTGCTCAATTCTCGAGCACACGACCCTGCTATTAACATGTCATCAACATACAATAGCAAAATAATATAACTATTGTCAAACCTCTTGAAGTAGCAACAATGATCGGCATTGCAACGCACAAAGTCAATCTCATGCATGAATCCATCAAACTTCTTGTACCACTGTCTAGGAGCTTGTTTCAAACCATACAAGCTCTTCTTGAGCTTACACACTAGCTCAATGTTACCTTCAGACGAGTACCCTTCTGGTTGCATCATAAAAATATCTTCTTCAAGATCACCATGAAGGAAGGCCGTTTTTACATCCATCTGCTTTAACAACAAGTTTTCTGCAGCAACCATACTCAACACCAATCGAATAGTGGTTAATTTCACAATAGGAGTAAAAACATCAGTATAATCAATACCATATTTCTGCTGAAATCCATCCACAACCAGTCTCGCCTTGTAACGTTTGCTTCCATCCGCCTCTTCTTTAATTCTGTAAACCCACTTGTTATGCAGAGCTTTCTTTCCCTTTGGAAGCTCAACAAGTTCCCAAGTATCATTGGACTTTAGAGAGTTCATCTCGTCATCCATCGCAAGTTTTCACTTGTCCCCATACATTGACTAGCCTCTGCATAACATTCAGGTTCACCACTATCAGTCAACAATACGTAATGTAAATAAGGCGAATACCTATCTGGTGCATGACGCTGTCTACTAGATCTCCACAGCGGAAGTGCCGGAGTACTTGGTTCTGCCTCACTAGCTACCTCATCATTCTGCGTAACTTTACTCCCACCCGAGTTAGAGATATCCAACTCAATAACCTCAGGATTTTTAGCCTGAGTACCCGTATCATCAATTTTTGGTGCTTCCAACCTATCCTTGTACAAAACATGTTCATTGAATATAACATCTCGACTACGAATTATCTTACGATTTTGTTCATCCCAAAATCTATAACCGAATTCATCACCACCATATCCAATGAACGTACACTAGACAGATTTAACATCTAATTTACTTCTAGCAGTAGCATCAATATGAACATATGAAACGCACCCAAATACACGAAGAAAGGACAGATTTACCTCCTTACCACTCCAAGCCTCCTCCGGTATGCCATTACCCAACGGAGTTGTTGGTCCTCTATTAATTAGAAAAGAAGCAGTGTTAACTGCATTAGCCCAAAACATCTTCGGCAACCTGCATTTCAATCGCATACACCTAGCACGTTCATTCAATGTCCTGTTCATACGTTCTGCAACCTCATTCTGCTGAGAGGTTCCTCTCACAGTCTTTTCCATGCGAATACTGTTCAGATCACAATATTTCTTAAACTTAGCGAGTTCATATTCTCCACCATTATCAGATCTCAGGCACTTCACATTCAGACCTGTTTCATTTTCTACAAGGGCTTTCCATTTTCTAAAAGCGTCAAAAGCGTCAAAAGCGTCAGATTTATGCTTTAGAAAATAAACTCATACCTTTCTCGTGGAATCATCGATGAAAGTCATGTAGTATGACGCACCACCAAGAGATGTAACTAGTGCAGGTCCCCATAAGTCACTATGCACCAACTCTAACTTCTCGTTCTTCAAGGTCCTGCCTCCTTTCGAAAAACTTACCCGTTTCTGTTTTCCGAATATACAGTCCTCACATAAACCAACATCAACTGTTTTGAAGCCTGACAGCTTTCCTTTCGAATAAATCTCCTTCATCCCCTTCTCGCTCATGTGGCCAAGTCGGCAATGCCACAAATCTGCATAACTGTTTTCTCCTGCTAGAGAAATACAATCTTTAGTATTGGATGTCATATATAATGTACTCTCTTTATTACCTCGAGCTAGTATCATGGCTCCTTTGGTTATCGTCCAAGTGCTGCAACCAAAGGTCACAACGTATCCAGCATCATCTAGTTGCCCTACAGAGATCAAATTCCTTTTCAGGCTAGGAATGTGTCTCACATCACGCAACTGCAATACGCTGCCATTCGAGGTTTTGATTCGAACATCTTCCTTTCCCACGATTCTCAAAGGCTCATCATCAGCAAGATAAACCTTCCCGAAATCCCCGAAAGTATACCGTTCCATTATATCAGCATCACTACAAGAATGGAACGATGCTCCAGAATCAAAACCCACGATTCCAATGGACTGCTCACGCTCAATATCAAAGCGTCGCTAATGTCTTCAGTTGCTGCATTAGCTGATTTTCCATTCTTCTTGGGTGCTGTGCACTTGTTTTTGTAATGGCCAAGTTGCTCACAGTTCCAACACTTAATCGAACTCAGGTCTCTCCTTGTCTTACTTTTTTCTCTTGATTTTGACCTACCCCTGTTCGAATTCCTTGATTCCGATCTGCCTCTATTTTCTGTATTCAGAACTGAACCCGAAGTTATACCCGATTCTCTCCTGCGAATTTCTTCACTAATAATCAGATCTCTAACTTCGTCAAATTTCATCTTCTCTTTCCCTGCTGAAGCACTAACAACAGTAACCGTTCCACCCCAACTTTCAGGTAGAGAAGATAACAGAATTAGGGCTCTAACTTCGTCATCAAAATCGATCTCAACTGAGCTCAATTGGGCCGTAATCAGATTGAACTCATTAAGATGCTCAACCACCACAGAACTCTGTGACATCTTTAGGTTAAAGAGACGCCGCATCAGATGAACCTTGTTCGCCGCTGATGGCTTCTCGTACATGTCTGCTAAAACCTTCAGAATACCTTTGGTAGTTGTTCTTTCGTCGTATGGAACGCAACGTTCCGTGACAGAAACAAACGAATCACACTCATTGCTTTCTTGTCAAGTACCTTCCACTCTTCGTCTTTTATATCCGACAGCTTATCACCAAGGGGCTGATACAAATCTTTACCATACAGGTAATCTTCGATTTGCATCTTCCAGAACCCAAAATCAGTCCCGTCAAACTTTCCAATCGGCGTTTTTCCTTCACCCATCATATTTGCTCCCACTCGACCTGGAGCTCTCGATACCAGTTGTTAGGAATATGATCGGAATTGAGAATAAACGCACGAAAGAAAAACGATAAGAGAACACATGAATTGTTTACCCAGTTCGTCAAAAGAATTTTGACTACGTCTGGGGGCACTACCAAGCCAGGTTTTTTCACTATATTTCGAATGATAAAATTACAATGAGAATAGGGCTATTTATAATACAAGATACATAATCCTAATAGGACAAGGATTACTAATCCTAATAAGAAAAGGATTAGAGTCCTAATAGCAAAAGGATTAGAATCCTTTAGGCTCCATAACTCAACATTTTTTTGTACACATTTTAAGTCAATTTATGCATAAGCCCAAGAATTCACATTTAAAAACGACTCTACGTGTTCTTAGATATTTAAAGGCAGCTCCTAGTAAAGGACTGTTCTTTCCGAAAAATTCTGATTTAAAATTAAGAGCGTTTTGTGATTCTGATTGGGCTGCGTGCCCTATGTCCAGAAAGTTTGTAATAGGTTTTTGTATTTTTTAGGTGACTCGTTGCTGTCTTGGAAAAGTAAAAAACAGACCACAGTTTCAAAATCATCGGCCGAAGCTGAATACAGAGCTATGGCTCAAACCTGCAGCGAAGTAGTGTGGATTTTGGGCATTTTTAATGACTTGGGTGTTAAGAGTTTAACTCATGTTGAACTTTACTGCGATAATCAAGCAGCAGTTCACATTTCATCTAATCCCATTTTCCACGAAAGGACCAAACACATTGAAATAGACTGTCACGTAATACGTGATTATGTAAAAAATAAGGTCATTAATCCATGTTTTGTACGTACAGGTAACTAGACTGCAGATGTGTTCACGAAGGCACTTGGCCGAGTCAAACACGAAGAATTTGTAAAAGAACTTGGAATGATCAATATTTTTGCTCCCACAGTCAGCTTGTGGGAGGGTATTAAAGCCCATCCTTCTATGGGCTGTCAATCTGACTGTGATAAGTCCAAAACCCAATTATCCGAAAATAAGCCCATGAGCCCATCTCTAGAAGCATATAGGGACTCGATGTGCAAACTAAAAGGAACGGAGGGACTAGTTTGTAATTGTTCTGTTTTAGGGTTGTAATATAAAAACTAAGGCATTAGGTTTTATTTCATTCATTATTATTTTCCCTTCCGCCTCTTTCTCCAAGTGTATCTCTGAAAACCCTAAAAGTGTATATACATTCATATCTCTTGAATACAAGCCTTCTTTCTTTGTTTTGTTCATATTCATATATTTTACACAGATTTTAACAAAAACTACTTACCAAATTAATTTTCTATTTGACAATATTCCATATGGTATTTTTGATATTCTGAATTCACAACTTTGGTATAAGTAATTTGGGAAAAATATTCAAGTTCCAAAAAGCAAGATATGCTCCAAAGGTTCAAAGTTTCGTTTCTAACATAAGTTTCGGGTTGTTAAATATTAGAAACATTTCGAAAAGGTTTCGAAAAAGTAGGAGAAAACTTGCAAAATCGAGAAAAAGACGAAAACAATGTGAAAGAAAGTAAACAACTATCTTTATTCATTTTTAAAAACAATGTTCTGTTTCAAAATTTATACAAGTATACCAATAGTTGATAAAAATTTCACAAACTAAGTGATAATATTGGATTCAATTTAGCACTCTTACAACAAATGAATTTTTATCTCCTATTTATTCAACTTCCCTTCCTGAATGTACGATGATGATCAACTTGATTTAACAATTGTAATTAATTATCTAGAGCATTTCTATCTGGATATTTAGAAAGAATATTCTAAACATCTTTTGAAAATTTTCTAAACATCTTTATTCATTTTTAAAAATCAATATTTTGTTTCAAAATTTATACAAGTATACCAATAGTTGATAAAAGTTTCAATGACGAACTAAGTGATAATATTGGATTCAAATTTAGCGCTCGTACAACATATAATCGACAAAGTTCAAACAATTTAACCTATAAAATACAAAATTTTAAAAGTGTTACGGTATATATATTTTTAAATTATTAAAAGAAAAAATTGATCATATAAATATGTGTTATGTTGTTTGTTAAAATAATCATTTAATAACACATATATCGTTTATAAGAAAAACTGTAATATCTTAACTGTTTGTGTTTTCTTACGTGCATATTTGAATATAAACAAAATTGTCTATTATTTCGTTGATTAATTATTTAAAACTTATTTGATTATATTTTGGACTTAATTTAGTAAATTGTTAGATTTATAATTATTTTCTATTTTTCTCTTTTTTTTTGTTAATATTTTTCACTATTAAACTTTATCACGAAAAGAATTAAGAAATTTTTAGTGTTTCGTGGAAACTATGGAAACACTGAATGTTTCGATAAAAACAATGGAAATATTACGAGTTTTCTTGGAAACATGGTAATTATGAAACTACTTCATAATTTTATTTTCACTTAATCCAAAAATGATTTTTCGAACTTTTTAATAGAAAAGAAGGAAAATTAGAACCATAATACTCCCACAACTAAAATCAAACTTTAGAAAGACGAAAAGAAAAAAAATAGAAGCAATTAATTCCATGTTGCTCAGTTCTTGGAAATTTGATAGAATTAAATTAAAAGGCATGGATAAATGAATCGATTTTGGGTGGATTGAGTTTAACAAGTGATTCACTCTATTATACATTTGATGGGATAATTTTTTTCTGTCTCAATCAATAACGTTAAATGAAACAAACATGAATCACAAATACAATAAAGGCGAAAGGTGTAGGAATAAAAAATGGATAGAAATTTTGAATATACGGTATAATTTGAATAATACATACACATGCAGATTGATGTCACAATGAACCTATTAGTAAGTTATATAATGTAAAATTTACGTATATTATTGTTTTTTCTCTAAAGACCGGAATAGATCCGCATGGATATTTGTTCTAGTACTTAAAATGTGTTCATTACTAATAATTGATGAATAGTTATGTCCACTCCCATTTTTTTCAGCGTTTTTGAAAATATTTCACTGTAGTCTTTAAATATATATACACGATGCAATAATCAATATCAACATTTTTTTGATTTTTCATAGAAATTTTTTTTTGTTGGTTCGATAAGATAGATATTAGAAGTTTTTTTAGCCATGCATGTTTCATTTTTATTTTGACACTTTTAGTTATTATAATATAATAAAGAATTAAAAGTTGTTGTTGGTCCTTTCTGTCTATTTTTAAATACGTTTCTAATTTTAAAGTTTTTTCTAGTTTTTATTTTGTTTTTATTATTTAAAAAGGTATTGCAAAAAATATTAAGAAAAACTTGTAAAAAGATTGACAAGTACGTAATTCCACGCAATAAATTCTATAAGAAAGTAGATGGAAATGACCGATGCACCATTTGACTCATATGGGACTAAATTAAAATGCAACTTGCCACATCCAACAAGATCAAAAATGTTTTTTTTTTTTTCATTTTCATACATCAATATATGTTCTTAACTATTTATCAAAGAGCTAATTCAAAATAATGTGAGGAAGAAAGAATGATATATAAGTCACCTTCATGAAGTTGTTCATGTGGATCACCTTATTGTAAAAGAGAAATAAGGGAGAATCAAAAGTTAAAAGCTTAATTAGTAGTAATTAGTAGATATAAAAAAAATAGGAACAATTGTAGACCATACTGATGAGTTTAGGACAAGCAAAGTTACTCAAATACGTAATTTGAGTAAAGTTTACTTTTAGCATATGATTAATTATGGGGGAAAACATTGAAGAGTGGATGAAGTATATAAAATAAGCCAAAGTCTAATTGCTTTGTTTCAAAGCCAAGCTTGACTCATGTCATCTAACAACCACACTTTGCTTAGCAGTCAATTAAAAAATACTTGTATAATTCATTTTGAGGGATTAGAAAATTCTATACGCTTCACTTTACATATAAATAGAACTACATCATAAATTAATTATCGAAAAAAACATCAAAATCTATATCCCTAAAATATGAAGCCATTTTGTTTCAGAATTGTTCATCTGGTTGTACTAATTCTTGTATCAGTAGTTGACAAAGAAGTAGTCTTTGCAACTAAACATGCTGTCGGAGGAAGCCAAGGTTGGGACGAGTCCACGGATTTCGACTCGTGGTCATCCTCTCAAACATTCAGAGTTGGGGATCAACTTGGTACGTATGTCACGTTCATATAATATGATTTCATTTTTTTTTATATTTATTTAAGTTTGGTTTATTTCCTTATAATACAATTTTTACACTAATGATTTTTATAATAGATTTCAAGTACACTCCAATGCACAGCGTGGTTGAGCTTCCCAATGAAATCGCATTTAAGAGTTGCGACATTAGTAGTCCGTTGAGCTCATTAAACGGTGGCAGCAATACAGTGAAGTTAGACAAGGCTGGGACCCGATACTTTGCTTGTGGGACCTCAGGCCATTGTCAACAGGGGATGAAGGTCAAGATTACCACCGTGGCGGCGGATGCACCGCCCTCCTCCTCCTCCTCCTCCGCCACCGGCGCCACCACTACTCCGTCGTCACCTCATCCTACTTCGGCGGCTTCTCACCAGCTTCACTCTATGAGCTTATTTGTCTTGATTGTGACATTGCTTGTGTCCGTTGTGCTTTTCATATAGAGCATGCGACTTTATGTGTTTTGCAGATTTACAGTTTGATGAGAGTGTTTATGATTTATACTAATTTTTTGTTAATCTTTTTGAGGGATTTATGAGTAATAAATGATTTCAGAAGAATCTAATGCGTTTTGTTTGTTCAGTTTGTAAGCATAAAATCGTAATTGCCAAGATTTTCAACAATATGATTTTCACATGTAGATTTAGATCGAAGAAACTTACCTTGATCCATAACAAAATTCGTAGTAGCGGAAATGATGAAACAATTTATCTCCGGAATTGTATTTCTCTCTCTTGACCCCTTTAGACTTGAATGACTTTCTTGATGGAAAGAAATATCGTATTGGGTTGAGAGAGGATCAATTCCTAGGGTTTTCTTTATATAGACCCACCATCAGGGTATTTTAGGAATTTACCTTTTCTAATCCTTAACCAATTAGAATTACCCTTATATTATTAAACTATATAATGTATGTAAACGTGGGCCATAATAATAACAACCCACTTGAATGGGAACGTGGGTTTACATTCTCCCACTTGGCCCATGTGCCATTATATATATCATAAAGTTTAATAATAAACGTAATTGCGCATATTGTAGGATAACTCATCATTATATTGGTTAAAACATAAAGTCACTATTAAGCATGACAACCAATAAGGATCATAGCGGTTGTACATCAATTTGTCGACATAGTCCCTTCTATGTATCACAATGCTAGTTTCATACTCAACATGACACGTAATAAGGTATTCAATAATGATCCAACATAATGTCATTGTCAGAGACAATATCTTGTTTAATTCACATAATGCATTAATGTATATACTAATCATAAGAAACAAGATCCATAAATCAATAGCAGAAACAAAATAAATGAGCTCAGAGTGTTAATCACTTGATAACATAAAACATAAACAACATTAACGAGGACATTCAATAATCCCCATTCTTTCGACATGTTCAGTAAATGTCTTAGGGGGTAATCCCTTTGTCAACGGATCTGCAACCATAAGATTTGTGCTAATGTGTTCGATTGACACTCTTTGTTTCTGAACTTCTTCTTTAACGGCAAAGTATTTCAATTCCATATGTTTAGCACCTTTCGAATACTTGTCGTTTTTAGAAAAGAAGACTGCTGCGGAGTTATCACAATAAATTTTCAGCGGCTTGGCAATAGTGTCAACTATTCCAAGTCCCGAAATAAAGTTCCGCAGCCACAAACCATGAACTGTAGCCTCGAAGCATGCTACAAACTCAGCTTCCATAGTGGATTCATCCAAGAGGAACAAATAGCCGAATGTAGATTTTCTTGAGTCCACACATCCGGTAAAGTCTGAATCTGAATATCCAATCACCTCGAGGTGATCAGATCTCCTACAAGTAAGCATATGGTCTTTCGTTCCTTGCAGATACCTCAAAACTTTCTTTGCAGCTTTCCAGTGATCTATTCCTGGATTACTTTGATACCTACCCAACATTCCGACAGCAAAACTGATGTCTGGTCTGGTACAGGTCTGTGCATACATCAAGCTTCCAACAATGGATGCATAAGGAATTTGTTCCATCTGATTACGTTCCAATTCATTCTTTGGACATTGATTGAGACTAAATTTATCTCCCTTCTGAATTGGAACGACACTTTTAGAGCATGTGTTCATTTTGAACCTCTCTAAAACTTTAGTAATATATGCTTTCTGAGACAATCCTAACAATCCTTGTGACCTATCACGGAATATTTCTATTCCTATCACATAGGATGCCTCACCCATATCTTTCATTTCAAAGTTCTTAGAGAGAAATTCCTTAGTTTGACGTAATAAACCAAGATCATTAGTAGCAAGCAAGATATCGTCAACATACAAGACCAAAATCATAAACTTACTCCCACTGATCTTCAGATATATACATCGGTCAACGATGTTTTCATTAAATCCAAAAGATGTAATGGTATCATTGAACTTAAGATACCATTGTCTGGAAGCTTGTTTAAGCCCGTATATTGACTTCCTAAGTTTACACACCATATGTTCTTTTTCTTCAACCACAAAACCTTCAGGTTGATCCATAAAAACTTCCTCATCTAAATTCCCATTCAGAAAAGCAGTTTTCACATTCATCTGATGGAGCTTTAAATCATAATGAGCAACCATTGCCATAATAATCCTTAAAGAGTCCTTTTTAGAGACAGGTGAAAAGGTCTCTTTGTAGTCGATACCATCTTTCTGAGTAAAACCTTTGGCAACGAGTCTAGCCTTGTGTCGTTCGATATTGCCATTTGAGTCGCGTTTGGTCTTGAAGACCCACTTACAACCAACTCTTTTACAACCTTCAGGCAATTCAACAAGGTCCCAAACTCCATTATAATCCATTGATTTTAGCTCTTCTTTCATGGCATCTAACCATTTAGCAGAACTCTCACTTTCTATGGCTTGTGAAAACGAAACTGGATCATTATCGATTCCTAAGTCGAATTCCGACTCTTGCAGAGACCACATAATCACCAGAAATTGCAGGTCTCCGTTGTCTTACAGACCTTCTTAATTCAATTTCTTGTGGTTGATCTATCATTGGTTCATTAACAATAATTTCATTATGTGGTGTTTGGTCATTAATTTGTTGTTCTTGCAAATCATTAGCATGATCAACATGTACAGGAACAACAACTTGAGAAGAAGGTAAAGGCAAAGAAATTGCACTCTAACTTCTTGAATTTCCACTTTTTGTGTCTCCAAACTCCCACTAGCTTCACCATTCTCAATGAACCTAGCATTTCCAGTTTCAACAATTCTCGTACTGTAATTAGGACAATAAAATCTATATCCTTTAGATTTTTCTGGATAACCAATGAAGAAACCACTAATTGTTCTTGAGTCCAGTTTCTTTTCATGTGGATTATATATTCTTACTTCCGCTGGGCAACCCCAAACATGCAGGTGCCTTAAACTGGGTTTTCTTCCCGTTCACAGTTCAAAAGGTGTCTTAGGAACTGCCTTACTGGGAACCCTGTTTAATAAATATACAGCGGTCTTTAAAGCATGCATCCACAATGATTTGGGTAAAGATGAATTGCTTAACATACTCCTAACCATTTCCATCAAAGTACGATTACGCCTTTCTGCAACACCATTTTGTTGCGGTGTTCCTGGCATTGTGTATTAAGCACAAATACCACGACTTTCTAGAAATTTAGCAAATGGACCAGGGCACTGTCCACTTTCATCATATCTACCATAATATTCACCACCTCTATCAGATCTAACAATTTTCACCTTTCTGTCTAATTGTCTTTCAACTTCATTGATAAATATCTCTAAGGTATGTACCGATTGAGATTTATCATGCAACAAATAGACATATCCATAACGTGAAAAATCATCAATAAAGGTGATAAAATACTTTTCTCCACGAAAAGATGGAATATCAAAAGGCCCACAAATATCAGTGTGTATTATTTCAAGGAGCTGTGAGTGGACGAGCAGAAGGAGATCCCAGGATGACAGGCCTGGAGCGAAAAATGCAAAATCGTATGGATGCGATCCTCATTGTGTATCTTGATTAATTGGATCGTATCTTTGTGGCTTCCTATAGGAAGCTTTTGCAAATGTGTCTCCGAGTATTCCTTGATCATTTCGTCCAAGAAGAGGGTTTCCTCCAATTCTATGAACTTTTCTAGAATACTTTTTTATTGAATATCATTCAAAAAAATTTCGGATTGACCAGTATTCGACCAATTAGTAACCCAAGATTCCATGCTTGTGGCTGTTTTCTTAAGTGTGTGTTTTGTGTGCTTACCCTTAATGCACTCAACACAAACTCCGAGATCAGTAAAATCCAAATTGGGAAGGATTTCATTCTTTACCAATCTCTCGATTCTTTCTTTGGATATATGACCCAAACGTTTATGCCACAAGTAAGCAGACGATTCATTACATAAACCACGTTTAGTTCCAACATTATGATGCAAGGTCAAAAGAGTCTCAGCGAAGAGGGGATCAAGTTTTAGTTTGTATAAACCATCACAAAGAAAACCAGAACCGATAAAAAGATTTTGTTTGAACAAACTAAAACATCCATTACTAAATTTAAAAGAGTATCCAGCTGAATCGAGTTTAGACAACGAAATTAAGTTGCGAGAAACAGAAGGAACATAAAAAGTTTGAAAAAGATCTAAATGATACCTAGTATCTAAAGTTAAACGGTAAGTCCCAATGGCTTTAACTGGGGCTTTGACTCGATTCCCCATGAAAATAAATTTTTCGTTTTGGCTTATGGTTTGGGTCGTAAGAAATCCTTGGTACAACCAGAATCAATCCACCAATTATTATAAGGAACTTCAGCTAAATTTGATTCAAAACATACTAAAGCACTAGGCTTACCTTGCTTTTCGAACCATGCCTTATGTTTCAAGCAATCTTTCTGATAGTGTCCGGTCTCTTTACAGAATCGGCACGTATCATTGCTTAGTTCCTTCTTTAGTCTTGCTGCAATATTCGTCATTTCAACGATATGCTCATGCATGGTACGAGAACCATCGAACTTCATGGTGGTTAACGTACCCATCAGTGTCCCACCAAGCGACTTATTAGCCGACTCAGACTGGGAGCTTTCTTCCACAGACTTCATAAATTCCTTAGCACTTTCAGTTTTCATAATTGTGGACTTGATGTTGTTTGCTACAGTCATTTGCATAAACATAAGGATCAATCTGTTAGATCTTTCCCAAGCTTTATGAAAAGATCGATCCTCAGTGCTGCTAGAATCAGTAAGAGCAGTGGGTTTCTCAATTAAGAGTGCTAAATCAAGATCCAGAATACCGAGGTGAAACTGAACTTGTTCACACCATTCAGAGAAATTAAGCCCATTAAACTTAATAACAGACTCAGCTTGCGAATGAAGAGAAACGGGGGCAGATGCTGCAAAACATAATATATGCTTACACTTTAATGCTTCGAGTAATAAACTTAATATGTATTACAGATTCAGAAACATAATTAAACATGAACGTATATTGTAGAACACCTTTGGGTGAAACGACAACATATGGTAATCAAGCGTAATTGTAGTTCACATTTGGGTGAAACAACATAATAAACTTAATCTTTAATACAGATTCATAAACATGAATGTATATTGTAGATCACCTTTGGGTGAAACAACAACATACAATAATCAAACGTAAGTGTAGTTCACCTTTGGGTGAAACAACAATGTTCGGTAACTTAAACATAACATAATTGATGCTCAAATAATTTCACATAATTGGTAATTAACATTCACAAATTAGATATATTTGCAATCTTTGGATATACTAAAATATCTAACCGATCACATCAATTCACCACGATAATGTTCATGAATAATAAAACGAGTAATCAACCTTTGGGCGATCCAAAAATATTTTATAACCATGAACTTTATAGAATATCATAAAGACATTCACTTGATAAGCATCACATAAGTCGAATCAAGAAATTTATTTCTTTAATTCATATAACATAATCAAAAACTTCTTGCATTCGATTAGTAAAACACAAGTAGATCATAATTAGGGTTTCACTTGGTGAAACTCTATTTTGTGTGTAAGTTGTAAAACATACTAAGAATTCACATCTCAATGCCATCACATAAATCCATACATAAACCCACACATAAACATATATACATAATATATATATATATATATATATATCTAATCATGCAATAAACAATATCATCCAATTTTGTTTACGAAACCATTACCAATTGAATAGATTAATTCAAAATCATAAACATAAAGACAAATTGTTCATGAATAATTTTCAATCGATACACACATAATAATATTCAAAAAAACGAATCAATTGATTAAAGGAAAATCATATGTTTTCAATCATGGCTCTGATACCACATGTAAGCATAAAATCGTAATTGCCAAGATCTTCAACAATATGATTTTCACATGTAGATTTAGATCGAAGAAACTTACCTTGATCCATAACAAGATTCGTAGTAGCGAAAATGATGAAACGATTTATCTCCGGAAATGTATTTCTCTCTCTTGACCCCTTTAGACTTGAATGACTTTCTTGATGGAGAGAAATATCGTAATGGGTTGAGAGAGGATCAATTCCTAAGGTTTTCTTTATATAGACCCACCATCAGGGTATTTTAGGAATTTACCTTTTCTAATCCTTAACCAATTAGAATTACCCTTATATTATTAAACTATATAATGTATGTAAACGTGGGCCATAATAATAACAACCCACTTAAATGGGAACGTGGGTTTACACAGTTACCGAAATCACAGTTGCTATGTAGAGTAATATTTAGTGTTCATTTGACATAACACCAAAAATCTATTTCTATTGTCAAAAGGTGTGTGGCCGAGTGGTTAAGGGCATGGCCTGGAATTTTCAGGTTTGCTTCCACAAGGGTTCAAACCCCACTAGAGACATCCGCCTCCCCTTTGGGGAGATTTACCTGGTTGGTGTGGTTGCGGGTCTTGTGCCAACCCCCAGGTTTACCCTGTGCGCACTGGTGGTCGGGCTCCGCTCTAAGAGTGGTCGGGCTCCGCCAGTGGCGGCTGTGGGTTCCTGGGTTATCAAAAAAAAAAAAAAAAAAAAAAAAAAAAAAAAAATCTATTTCTATTGGTATTTTCTTGAAATTTTGATTTTTCTAATATGTCTTTGCGTAATCCATTTTCTAATAGTAAAATAGTCAAATAATATATAATAAAAATATATTGTATATATCTACAATTGGAAGATATATATATTTACATTACAACAATATAATGAAAATATAATATCTATATCCATATCAATAATAGCACTAAAATTTGTAGTAAGATTATTACATATAGAGTTATGTACATAATGAAAGGAAGACTTTATATATTACATGTACATGCATGATTTAAGTCCATAGCGACAGGGAACGAGGGCTGGTTCGACAAGACCGAAGCCGATTCTTGCAAGTTATTATAGTTTATGTAATAAGATTTTACTTTATTAATATGATTTAGGGTTCTTTTGAATGTTCAATAATATAATGTGTAAATATTTTATTAAAAGATTTCCACTGGTCGTTGATGTTTACGCATCTTACCGCCTTTAAAATATTTTAAATGCTCATTTAATCAGTTTTAATTTATAATGATTTTAGAAGCTTATTTTTATATTTATGACCAACCAGGTCTTAGTGGAATATCTTTTTGACTATGTCTGGCACTTTATTTTAATAACAAATTATCAAATCCAAAATGTTAGGACAAAAAAATGATGTTAAGATATGAAAATTATTTCTTACAATGTTATTTTTGTTTCACTATTGTGCATTAACTTTAACAAGCAACCTATGTATTTTTTCATTCATCCGACATTTTATAAATAAAATCTATTTTTTAAAATAAAATTACTACATTCATCAACAGTAGTGAAACAAAATGACAAAATTGCACCGCACAAGTAAGCATGCACACTAATTGTGTAGCACACATTGAATAAATTGCATAAATATCCCCTCACTTTTACAATACTAAATGCTAAACATTAATCAAAAATAAGCTTTTGTTTTCAAGTTTTACATAATATATGCATTTATTATGAAAATTAACTAATTGTGACGTGCAATACATCTAGGTCAAACTCACAATTTTTGTACGTTTTAAAAATTAAAACTAATAGTGTAACAAGGTAGATTTTATGGTACTAATTTTGCATGTTTATAAGAAATGGAACCAAAATTGCAACAGGACTTATCGGATATGAGGCATATGACTAACACGACAATTTTTCCTTGACTATATGAACATTGTATACTTTGGAAAAATTTGAATATTGTTATAAAAATATATATTTTAGATGACAACGCTTATATGTGCAATTACAAGATGTAGTCAATATATAGTATTGTGCAAGCATAATCATATAACATTACATTTTTGAAATGACTACAACAAATTTTTAACAATATCTACTAAAAACAGGCTATACCTTGTTAAATAGAACTCTAGACGTATTTAAAAGAAGATTCGAGGACACTATCAATTCTAAATTTATAAGTACATTCAAAAACATTATTTAAAAAATAGCTTTAATCTAGAATTTTAGTTTTCATCGATGAAAAATAAGATGAAATTTCATTTCAAAATTTAAGGCTGGAGTTGATAAATCATTTCCTACACATTAATAGGAAAAGATAATAAACCCTTTATGAGTTAGTTACAAGCTTTCAATATTAATCATTTATCATAGTTGTTGGTTTAATTATGAGTTTTCTTTCTATTACTCCAGTGTTTTGAAACCCGGCTCGGACCGGCCGGTTGAACCGGCCGGACCGGGAATCGGACGTAAAAACAGTTTGATTTCAATGATAAAACCGCTTTTGGTCAAAACCCGTTCATTTTGGTCAAAAAACTGTTCAAACCGGCGTTTGAACCGTTGAACCGCTCGAACCGGTGGTGAGTGTTTAGAACCAGTTAGGCCACTATTTTTACTTTCTTCTCTTTCTTTTTTTGAAATCCTTGTGATTTCATAATTCCTTTGCAAATTAAAATGAAGAAATTGTTGTTGAATGTTGCTCCTTGGCACAAGGCATAAGAAGAAATAGATTGAAAATAAATGGAAGATTAGAGAACATAAAAGAATAGGGAAAATTAAAGGTCAGAAAATGAGAAAGGGGGAAGTTGAAGGAGAAGACGCTGTGACTTGTGAGGGGCGGCGTGAATGAGCACTAGGGTTTTGGATAAATTAATTTTTTTTTGTCTTTATATATATTAGTTTTGAATATATATTTATATTTGCTGTATAGGAGTGAGATAGAGGGCCCATGGGCCATGGTCCGTCTATTCTTTTTCTGCTAATATATATATATATATATATATATATATATATATATATATATTTTGATATATATAATTCAAAATATAAGATATATATACAATAATTACTAATTTATTATTTTAAATATATATTTTGATATATCATATATATAATTTAAATATAAGATATATATATATATATTAATTACTAATTTATTATCTTTACTATAATATATTATTTATTATATAATTATGACGTCACTGGTTCAACTCGGGTTGACCCAACGGTTGAACCAATAACCCGTGACTCGGCCACTTTTTCGGTTCATTAAACGGGCTGGGTTTGAAAACATTGTATTACTCACAACATATCGCTAAAATAATTGTAATATATTTATAAAATGAAAAAAAAAACTAAAATTGATAGTTTAAGATTTCTGATAGTAGAAGCATGAGAAAAATAAAACAAAATTAATGAGAAAATCATTTATACAAAATTTATATTTAATATTTAATTAAACTAGCTATCTTCTACTATATTATAACAAGATTTCAATTTTTTTCCTTCATCCTAATTTTTTAGAATTTAGAATTTTTTTTTAATTACAAAATTAATCATTATCCATAAAGTACTTACCTTAAATTATCCACTTTATCCATATCTTATTCTCCCTATACCAAAGTCCTATCCATTTGACAATTAGTTATAATTTTATTTTGAACTAATATATTTTGAATTTTTTTTAATTAGTAAAAATTGGATTAACTACTCCCTCACTTTAATTAACTTCCACTTTAAATTTTAAATTTTAAATTTCAAATTCAAATCATTAATTACTTCATCTATTTTTATAATTACGTGATCTAAAAGAAGTTATTTTTCAAATCTTTTCACATTGTCCCCAACTTCTGTTCTCCACTCCCTCATTCACGTCTCCACTTCTCCCATACTCAATTGTTGCAAATTATCCCGTCTTCTTTTCTTATCAGCGAAGATGGTGTTGGATACGACTAACTGCATCATAGTGG
Organism: Verbascum thapsus; assembly: GCA_963669365.1. Lineage (NCBI taxonomy): Eukaryota > Viridiplantae > Streptophyta > Magnoliopsida > Lamiales > Scrophulariaceae > Verbascum > Verbascum thapsus. Next base: position 5,894,077 of record OY770107.1, on the reverse strand, counting down.
ATACGACTCTCAACTTTATAGAAGTGATGGGAACTTTTTGGCGGAAGAGGATAATGAGGAAAGTGAGGATGAATTTGCTTGAAGGGGACATGTATAGACGGAGAAAATGGTTGATTTGGATTTTTGTTGATTGTTTGAAATCCCATTCTTGTTGTTATCCTTTTCAGAGGGTAAGAATGGCGTGATTTTGGGACTTTGTGGTGGGTTAGATTTGGGATAATAATAATGGTTTGTTGATAGTTCTAAAATTCCATCACATATTTTCTATGAACTTTTGATAATATAGCAAGATGTTTCAATCCTACTATAGAGTGCATGTTCTTTAAATTGAAATTGTTTTTTCTTGATTTTTCCATCATGTTATGGTTGCATTAATTCCCCCCAGAAACTTCATTTTTATTATACTTCTTTTTTGTGATTTAAGAAAGTGCACTGTTGTGGTTGCCATGGAAAAGTATCGATGTAATTTGTAAAGAAAATGAATCGTCTTTATATCAATTCTTTATATCGAGTTAGAAAGGAGAAAGATTTACAGAACATCAGGTATAATTTTAGAATTCATCTCAGTTCCTTTCTATTCTTTGATTCTCAATATGAGCTGAAAAAAGGCTCAGATTAGTGCAAGTCAAAGTTTTTGCAGTGTTTCTGTATTTTTTTCTTTTTATTTCTTCTTTGTTTACTTAGATTATTTTATAATATTCAATTGCATTGAGTTTGATTTTCACTAATAACTAATATAATACCATACCCGAATACTATATCGTGCATAGCATGGGGCACACGCTAGTATCTCTTATAACTAAGTTGTCTTATTTTGAGCACATAACAAACACCCACGTCTTATAATTGTCACCCATCATGCTAGAAAACTAACCAAATTTTCTACAGAAATTAAAATACAATTTTCAAATTTCCTATTTGCCTTTCTCCCTGTCGACCTTTTTTTAGCATAGAACTTTTAAGTTTTAAGATGACAGATTAAATTTCCCAAGAAAAAGAGTCTAATTAACTTTCTACCAATAAATACACAATTTCAATTTAAAACTTGTTAATAGATTGATAATGAAGTGTCAGGTTGAGTTTAGGCCAATTTGACACAATTCGGATTTATTTAACTTTGTAAATTAGGAAATACAACCCGTGAGTGTAACCACATGTGAGCCAATATAGCAAACTCAATCTAGAAACTAATAAATAATTTTCAAAAATAAATGAAGATATGGAGTCAAATCCTATTCAAAGCAAAATCGCACAATTGTCTTCTGAAACCATGTGGTCCGAGTTGATTGGGTAAAATATATTATGAGTGAGCAAGTTGATTGGAGAATTATCGACTATGATGCACTTATAAAAATATGCGTGTATAAAAATAATTTGTACAAAATACAACAAATCTAATTATTAGGATACACTATATATATATATATATATATGTCTATTTATATGCATGTATATTATTTTCAAAAAATGATTAAATAGATTCATTAACATAATAAATTTTATAAAATTATTTAAGTTTTTTCTCATTAGTTTAACTTTTATGTTTTATTTTTAACAAAACAAGAAAAAATATTATCTTTTTTCCTATTTTAGCCTGTGAAAATGTTATATAGTATTAAAACAAATACTATATTTAGTACACAAGACGTATCAAACATTTTGGTTATTGTATGGGGAATAGTATCCAAAATTTTTTCTTTTCTTATATTATCGGATAAAGTACCACCGAGCATACTAATATCGGACATGGGTAGAGTAAATATCAAAAACAATATTGTACTATAATTTTTTATGGAATTTATGCTGTCATAGTTATTAAACTTTAGTTATAGGTTTTAGAATTTATTTGAGCCACAATTATGAGACTTGAAAATATATGAAAGACTCAATGAAAGAATAAATAATATAAGTTTTCGATCCTTCAAAAGTTAAAAGACATTCATCAAATATGAAAAATGATATAACAATTTTTCTTGATATATTATTTTAGAATCTCCTGATAAATATTAATTCGATAGATATTAATTCAATAGTTCATTCAATTAAAACTTACCTTTTTAAATAGATATAATTCATTAATGAATAACCCATTTAGTAAGTTTTTAAATATTTATTGAATATAAACAATTTGAAGTTGAACAATAATATATATGTGATTAGTAAAATGAGATCATATATATCAAGTGCAATGCCCATGTTTATTTATTAGTATTATGAAAGATTCAGATATCTAAGTAATAAGATAATAAAATTCAAATTCGGAATAAAAAGTCACAAGTAAGGACGGAGCGAAGGTTTTCATTGGGGCAAAATCAATTGTCAAATATTAAAGATTTATTTTAATATATACTAGCAACCCGCGCACGCGGTACTCGCGCGCATATTTCTTATATATAACGACTAGATAATAGTATTACTTCTTATAGCGCACAACAAATTCTTTTTTGATAAAGAAATAAATAAAAACTTAAGACCTAATCATTTTGAAATGAATATCAAAGGTTATCATCTAAATAATACATAAAAAACTCTTGATCCTGTGTACAAAAGATAAGAATCATTTTTATGAGAAAGAAATCACATAGTTTCTTACACATTTATCTACCATTATTAAATGTCCTTGCTTGATCTGCCTTTGTTTTGGCCTCCACCGCCAAAGCATTGGTATCTAGAAAAGATACAGATTAGTTCCAAAATCACATATGAATATCGAAAATCATAATTATACCACAAAATTAAGTTTTAGGAAAGTATTAACACAAATGGAAAATTTCATTTTTTTCGTATCTATATACACAATAAATGCGTAATACATGTTAAACGCGGTGTTAGGGTTTAGTTGAGAATCGAGACCATATTTGGTATACAAAATTGAAGTAAATCCTTCAAAAGAAGAGATTACTCAATCAAAACCAACTGAAACTCCATTTTTCGCAAGGCAAGCAGGATTTTCGTAAGGCAACTGAAAAACAGCCATGATCAATGATAAATGTTTTAACTTTGGAAAGTAAAAAAGAATAGAACTTTTCAAACTTTAGTTGAACTAAAAGAAAATCAGATCCATAATGTTCTTAACATTCATTTTGGTCCTTCTTCATTACTAAACAAAAGCTCAAAAAGTATAAAGGTCTCTCTTTTCCTATAGCAATAACTGTAAACTTCATTCTAAATAAGGAATTCTTAAACCCTCCAAATAAATTAAAGAATTAAAAAAGGCAAAAATCCATCCCAAAATACATGCAACAACACAAAATTAAAACCCTTCATTACAAATACAAAGGCTTTCAACACCATAATCATAGAGCTTTTACATTATAAAAATAGAATCCATCAACCATCATTGGAATCTCATTAAGATTATAAAAAAAGTAAGAATTAAAAAGGACTAATAATATTTAGTACCTTAGCTGTTGGGCCAAAATGGAACAAAAAATCCCAGAAGAAGAAGATTTATCAGAAGATTCTTTTGCCCCGAAAAGATCAGAAGCAAATGAACAACCAGATTGCTTGCCTCCTTCAACATTTCTTAACGTCTGATAAGTAAAAGCATTCCATACTGTTAAAAGTTTTACGACCTGTTGAGACTTGCTAATATTACAATCTGCTATGTTCAAGTAAACAGGTTATTTTTCATGCCATATTCTTCATGTATTCTTGCAAGTTATATCATATTTTTTTATATCTCATTCAATCGAATAATCAAATTCTGTAAATGGGAGCTTATAGATATCAACCATATATCAGATTATGTCATATATTTTATCTTGGTTTAGTTACCATAAGTGAAGAAATTTGCATTATTTATCCCATGTCTGTAGTCCATTTGCTCAAAATTTTACCAATAAACAATAAGCTTTGAATTCAGGCTTATATTCTTAAGGCAAGAGTAAACTTTTAGTCGGATCAAAGAGTTTAAGAAAGAATCACGGGCTTACCCCAAGTCCAAAACCAAGTTGCTAGAGGGTGTTTCTGCGATAGCATTCTGAACTATGTTTCTCTGTCAGTAATATAAAATATTAAGAGGAAAAAAGTGGAACGAAAAATCTAATAAATTGAAAAAATTTCTAAAATTATTAGGCATCATCAACGATTCAACTCAGCAGTGTCCACGATTTAAATTACAATAAAAAAACATGCTCTTACATATAGTTATTGGCTGCAAAGGGAATGAAATGAAGCCATTGAAGTTGAATCAAATAGCTAACAAAACCAAAAAAAATATTATATGCGTAATAACTAATAATATCAAGAAATATATGAAATGTCATGGTCCCTATAATACATACAATAACACATAATTTTATATTTGTTAGTCTGCTCATACAAAAATATTTTCTGTAACCATTTAACATTTAAGTCTCATTATACACGCTCAAACTTTCAAAATTGAAATCGGATATCCAATTTAACAACTCCAAAACTCCACCCAAGCTGCACTTTTTTGTTTACTAATACGGCAATACCCAAAATGAACATGGGCACTTCAATTCTTCTTTCACATTCATTACCCAAAAAAAATTAAAATTGATGAAATTAAAAGGCTAGCATTATTTCGACTTGAAATCCAATTTCATACAAAAAAAAAAAAAAACATATTGAAAATCTGCAAATATAATATACACATTCCATCTACTTGAAATCCAATTTCATACCAAAAAAAAAAATAACATATTGAAAATCTGCAAATATAATATACACATTCCATCTACATGAGATCTGCTTCTTCAATTGGACTTTTTCAATACGTAATCAAAACAAAAATAATAAATCAGCAAAAATATGTCTACCTAACATATTTCACCCCACAATGAATCTAGAATCTTCAAAAATTTACAAACTCAACAATAAAATTTCAACACATTCACATAAAAAACATCTGATTAAGGTAAAGAAATAGAAAACCCAGGTACATACATGGAAACTGAAGTTCGAGAGGTTCGATTTGAAGGAGATCGCCGCCGTTGATCATTTCTAAGCAGACTGCGGGACTCGTCGGCACCCGTCGGCACCAAATTTTAGGGAAGATCTTAGGCTTTTTTCTATCTTTCTTTCCCGACTGAGTTTCTCGGTCCCTCTCTTTCTGAGAAACATTGATTTATCCACCTGATTTAATGATTGTATCCTACCATTGGAGAAACTATTCCACAAAAATCTCAGGCCAAGGGAAGAGAAGACCCAGATGAAGTGAGAGTGAAGTGGGATGTGATCATGTGAACGTGGGTTGTAGTTAACCCTCATTGGACTGATATTGATTGATAACGATAGGGGCAAGAGAGGGAAAATGAAAAAATGGTATGAGAACTGATTATAACCGTGTGTTAATGTCCATTTTACCCTTTTAAATTCTAAAAATTACAAACAACTTATTTTAGCAAATTAATTTTGGAAGGTTAATAATGTAAATAATATATATAACTTATATTAATAACTGTTGTTTTAGACACAAAAATGACTTTCTTTTTATAATAGTATAGATATATATATATTATGTACATTTTTTTCTCTTGAGATAATTAATCATTAAAACACAACCAAATGTCAAAAAAAGTACCTTTTTTTTTTTACGAAACCACAATGTGTCATATTTACATAAATGCTATAACAGGAAAATAAATAAATAAAAAGAAAAAGAAAAACGATCATAATTCAATATAATACAAAAATTCAATAATAATATTAAGTTATAAGTCAAATTAGTTGCAATTTGGTCAATTATCTATATAATATATAGATATATATTATGTAGAATAACAATTTAGTTTAATAATAGACATTTGAAAATAGGCCAAAACATATAAATTCTGCCCACTTCAATTTAAATGTGGGTTTGTTATTTTACAATATAAGTTTATCATGAATGTAAGTGAAGTTTATTTTTAAAGGGGTCAAAATCAAATTATTAAAAAATTTAACATATGAAAGTTGAAAGTTGAAACACTCGAAAATTGAGTGCATTACCAGCCCCTAAGGAATGGGAGACGGACACTATTTTTTATTTTTAATTGTTACTAAATCCTGTAAAGTTTTTTATGTTAAATCAAAGGGAATAAGATTAATATTATCATGGTTTATTCTAAAAGCACAATAGTTTATGCTTATTTTTCCAATTTATATCTCATAAAATTTAATATGGCTTCAAATAGATTCCCAGCTTCTTAAGGAATAAAGCCAAAAGGAACTCATTTCATGATATGATATTTCACATAACGGAAATGAGCACGTTTTAGTACTATTAATTTAATTATGGAGCTAAATTCATATTAGGAACACTTAGTAAGGGGAGTAATACTTACATACCCTCATCAAATTCGTTATTATCTAACTACTCCCCTATTAATATAAATAGCATAGAACCCCCTTTATTAAAAAAAATATAAAGATGCAATTTATCTCCTTACTTGCCAATTATGCAATTAACTTTAGGATATTATCAAGAAATGATATCTTTCCATTAATTCATCAATTTTTATATTAAATCTCTTAATCGACGCCCGACCGTCATCATTGATAACGTATATTGTACTAAATTTAACTTATATCAATAGTAGTCTTGAAGGAGACCAACAGTTAATATTAAATATATTATATCTATATTCTATAATATATATTTCATAATTCAAATTATAAAAAATATATACAAATATTGTATATACAAATGTGCCTATATTCGGCAGAGAAAGAGAATAAAATAAGAAGACTGTGAGACTTGCAAAAGCTTTTCCCCCAAACACGGCCTCTACTCTCCCACTCCCACTCCCGGCAGTGTACGTTCAAACTTCAAACCCTCACCACCACCGTGAAAAATGCAGGCGGAGACTACAACGGCGATCGACTACGTCATGGAGGCTGCTTCTGGCCCACACTTCTCCGGTCTCCGAATCGACGGCCTTCTCTCATCCTCTTCTCCTTCTTCATCTCCCCGCGCCGCCGTTACTCCTATTTCATGTTCTTCTTCGGTCTCCGATTCAGCCGCGCTCAAGCAGCCTTTTGTTATCGGTAATTCAAGTCCTGTACCTCTTGCGTTGGATATTAACGTTTGAATTTCTTTTGCCTTTTGATGATCTGTTTTAATTTTTTCTTTTATCTTGTCGAGCAGGTGTTTCGGGAGGGACGGCGTCAGGGAAGACGACAGTTTGCGATATGATTATTCAGCAGCTTCATGATCATCGTGTTGTGCTTGTCAACCAGGTTTTGTGTGTTTTCTTTTTCATCTTTGCATTTTTTAGTTGTAATTTGTGAATATCTGCAAGATCACATTTCGAGCTCCATAACAATACGTAAAAGCATTTGAAGGAATAAATTAGAATCATTTGTAGGTCGTGCTATCTCGAATATCGATGTTCATGATGATCTACATTCTACAGGAATAGTAGTTTTTTTCATCGGCTTAACATATAAAATCAGTTCTCCTAAAGCTTCATAAAACCATCATTTGGTGCTCCTAAATAGTTTTGTCAACGGTATTATTAGCAAACTCGAGAAGAAGTTAGGTTTGGGTTCTTAAAATCTCGTTTGGACCTCTATCTCTAGTTTCAGAAGTATCTGGCAGCCTATACAATGCATAATGTTGGGACTATCCAAAAGCAATATATCGCAGCAGCTAGCAGATAAGCTTACCTTTTGATGACCTGCAACTTTGTAAATTTGTTCAAAGTTAATTTCACTAAAATTTATTCATATGGAATCAACTTATGCGTGGAGCTTCGACGTGCTATCTAATTGTACACACAGATAGGTCACTTCTAACATAGCTATCAATTTCATTTTCATATAGCCTTTATGGGCTCTCTTTGGGTGTTTTTGCTTTAACTTGTTCGTAGCATAGATACTCATCGTCGCTTAAGTTATTGAATTGTTTCTTATTAAGCGTTATGATTCCATTTCTACTCAGTTTAATACGGGAAAAAAGAAGAAAAAAAACAATTAGTTTGCTCTGGTTGTATTGCAGGATTCCTTTTACCGGGGTTTGACTCCGGAAGAGTTGCAACATGTGCATGAGTACAATTTTGATCATCCAGGTAATTTAGAGCATGATCTGAAACTTTGGTCGTCTTATTCTTGACATGTCTTCTGACTTAAAGCTAGTTTTTGTGCTGCTGTATGTTGTAAGAAGACATTTAGATTAACACATAAAGGCATTTTCCTTGCAGATGCTTTTGACACAGAGCAGCTCCTTGAATGCATAGAAACACTAAAACGTGGCCACCCTGTCCATGTTCCAATATATGATTTTAAAACACATCAAAGGTGTTCAGACAGCTTCCGGCAGGTAAACATATTAATTTCAAATTTATAAACTGCCCGGAGCTTGCATGAGTGGTTTTTTTTCCTGATCCACTTCATCTGGAAAACATTTTAATTTGTTTTGAAGATAATAGTGGACAAATAAGCAATCAGATGAATTCATCTACCGTATAATATCTAAAGTTTAAATTTTTAAAAGTAACACTAACAACTCACTGTGTTATGACTCCAGGTAAATGCATCTGATGTAATCATATTGGAAGGCATCCTGGTTTTCCATGATCAACGAGTACGGAACTTGATGAACATGAAAATTTTTGTTGATGCAGGTAAACTTTGAATTAGTTGTGCATCAAATTATATCTGTGAATGTAGAGTTAATGTTATAAATTTGTACTCCTCTCTCATTTTGTTGCATTTTGTTCATTGATTGTTCAGATGCTGATGTGAGGCTTGCTCGCAGAATAAGGCGTGATATAGTTGAGAGGGGTAGGGACATAAATTCAGTTCTCGGACAGGCAAGCCTCTTTTTCCCTTCACTTTATCCCCCCACCCCCCAAAAAAATACGCACACACGTAGAGAACATTGATTTTGTTTTAATTCCTTGTTGCACAATGTTTGTCAATTGCTCGAATAAACTTGTTACTATGTGGGCCATTTGGAGTCACTCAGGGATGGTAGCATCTCTTAGTTGGTCACTGGTTACCACCATGTACATCCTACTCAAAAGTGCTCATCATTCTTTTTCTTTTTTACATTTATACATGTCTTTCTAGAAGTATCAACAGAAAGAAGTGCATATATTTGTGCTTTCTGATAATCTAAGCATCCTTAGCTATCCTACAGCCATTCCATCTGTATTACATTTTTTTGAAATGTTTCAAGCATACTTTCTTTTATTTGCATCCACCTTATTAACATGTTTTTTTATATTATGCTTGGTTCTCAGTATGCGAAATTCGTGAAGCCTGCTTTTGAGGATTTTGTACTGCCATCCAAAAAGTATGCGGATGTTATTATTCCTCGTGGAGGTGACAATCATGTCGCTGTTGATTTGATTGTCCAACACATTCACACCAAGCTTGGGCAGCATGACCTGTGTAAAGTATATCCAAATGTGAATGTTATTCAGTCGACTTTCCAGGTATGCCTTCTAGCTTGTTCTTGATTTAGTTGTCATGCTGTCCCAGAAATCTTTGAGATGTAAATTCACAAAATAATGTCAGCATTAAAGTCAAATGGCAAGGTAAAGAATACATGTCGATCAGAGAGATTAAAGCAATGATTAAAATCGTTTTCATTATTAAACAACTGGAACAAGAACTCATGTCTTTGAAAGTTGTTGTGACTTGTGAGTCATTATAGTTGTGCCTTGCATCTAGTCAGCCTTTATTTCTTACAGCTGTATTTATTTTGTAGTAATTATCCTTATACTTGACATTTTTGACATCTATGTTGCAGATAAGAGGTATGCATACCTTGATTCGAGATCGAGAGATATCAAAACATGATTTTGTATTTTATTCCGATAGGCTTATCCGTTTGGTAATTATGAATTTTCTTAACCACTGAAAGTACCAACCAAATGATAGCTGCTACCTAACAAACACATTAATTTTTGTAATTTATCAGATTGTGGAGCATGGCCTCGGTTATTTACCCTTCACTGAGAAACAAATTATCACTCCAACTGGTACTTTCACTTGCTCACTTTGACTTTATTAAAGCTTGATTATTTTGCCTCTTCTCATGTTTGCATGATCAAGTAGTTGGGCAGACTGGTCTCTGTAAAATCTTGTGGAATTCTGTTGCAGGGTCAGTATATACAGGTGTTGACTTTTGCAAGAAACTTTGTGGCGTTTCCATTATACGGAGGTAAGGAAATAAGCAGGTTTGATTATGAGAAAATTATCAGTTCTACTGAAATGATTTGTCTGTAGAAGAAAAGGTTGCGTTACAATCAATTTTCTCGAAACTGCTATTAAAGTATTAGAGTATCACGTAGGTTTAATATTATATGGTTTGGCATGTCAGCTCCCTATTCGTTTATGATTTCATAATCTGTATGAGTTGGGGAATGTGATATTTTACCATGAATACAGTCTTTTTTTTGTTACTGAATCTTCTTTTAGGTAAATGTTCTCTTTACTCCATTTACTTTTTGTGATGGGATTAATGTTATACACATATTTACATAATCAAGTTATTTAAGGCTTTGTTTGTTTATGTTTTCAAATCCCATTTTCAAGTTTTTAAATCCCAAAATTCAAAATAAACTTAACACACCAAATTTTCATCCAAATTTACTCTTTTTCAACTCTACTTTTCCAATCTCCAATATAACTACCTATCAATCATATATACAACATTTCACAGATATACCAATCAAATCAATCATTATTTCACTTTCTTTTTCCTATTTTACAATTTTTAATTTATATTTAATTATTTTTTATTCACATAATTATTATATACACAACCAAAATAATCATTTCACACATCATATATCAACCTATCAATATTGATATGACACATTTCACAATTTTTAACCTATTTTTAAAAATATAAACAGACTATCATTTTCACACGAATTTTGGTAGTACGCAATTCCCGAGAAAATTTTAAATTTTTTACTCAAAAACATAAACAAACATACCCTGTGGTTTTTATTTACCTGTTCATTGTCTTCTTCTTTTTTTTTTTCCAGATTCATTCGCTCATTCATTTATTTACTTGTCCATAGATAAGAGGTCCGGAACTGCTCACTTTAAAAACCTTTGATGTCTACTTATTACAGTGGTGAAAGCATGGAAAATGCGCTGCGTGCTTGTTGCAAAGGGATTAAGATAGGGAAGATTTTAATCCACCGAGATGGTGACAATGGGAAACAGGTACTTTTCTACTAATTAGATATAGCCTCATATATAAGTTTAATATCGGAACTGCTACATAATTGCATGCATAATTTTGTTTCTTTCTCCTACCCAAACAGCTTATATATGAAAAACTTCCCCAAGATATTTGCGAACGCCATGTCCTTCTCCTCGACCCAGTTCTTGCTACAGGTAACCGTTATTCGAAGTTGTTACTGATATTTGAATTTGTCACAGTACCCACCTTGCGTTGTTGTATCCTTCCAGGTAACTCTGCTAACCAGGCAATTGAGTTGCTCATACAGAAAGGAGTTCCAGAATCTCACATTATATTCCTAAACCTTATATCAGTAAGTCATTTGTATCTTTGTCCAAAAATACATATAATGATAATAATATATTACATTACTGTAGGAGTGCATTTATGGCATATTCTTACTTTTTGCTAAATATTTTTTGTTAAATAGGCACCGGAAGGAATACATTGTGTTTGCAAGCGCTTCCCGTCCTTAAAAATTGTGACATCAGAAATTGATGTGGCACTGAATGAAGATTCCCGTGTAATACCGGGTTTAGGAGAATTTGGTGACCGTTACTTTGGGACTGATGATTGATGATCTATTGCTGATTGAGATGAGGCATTTATCGCCTATTGCTGGATTTGTCTGCTTGATCAAAAGAGTTCTCGCCACTGACACAGAGACTTCTGTAATTGTAAATTAAGTCGGCTAATCCATTGTTATTTACTCATGGGGTCCTCCCGTGTTACTAGATTGAGCAGAAGCATTTCTATGCACCCTTTTTCAAAGAGAGAAGCACTTAAGTTTCCCTGTATATACTTTTTACCTTACACTGGTAGTATATGGATTTTCTGTGCTACACTTGGCATAGCAGTTTTAGTTTGCTTTGCTGTTCCCATATGAGATTATTTTTTCAGTTGCACTATAATTATTCAGTGCTAATGTTCTACGCAAGGGACTATATTTTATGAGTTTTTTTTGGCTGAAATTAAAGGAAAAAAGACCACAGTTTGCTTGTAGTAAATGTATAACTGATTTATTCTTAAGACAATGTTCAATCTTAACAAAGTGTTGTAATCACTTCTTGTTTACTATGTGCCTATAAATGTGGAGAAAGAATGAAGTCTTCAACAAACGTGGAAAATCTCCACAAGAATTGGGGAAATGGGATCAATTTCCCTTTTTACTTCCCTTTTGCTTCTCCAGGTGTGGGAAAGCACTCAAAATGTTGTGGGCTATCAAATCCTGCCTTGTCAAGATCCCAACCACTGGAGAAACCTGTCAAAAAACCAAACAAAATGTCAGATATATGTATAATCTTCATTAGGAAATGGAAAAAAATGTCTGCAGTTTATTTCAATGCATTATGTTGTTGTACCATTAGATTTACACTTACCCCTGCAGCTTGATATTTTGGTAGAATGAGCATATGACGAAGCCCGACTTGCCTAAACAGCACCAATGCCTTAGCCACTGACATGCTTTCAACTACAGTATACGGTGTTGTATTGGTTAATGGATGCAAATCAACATACATCTCCATTTCATTCTTACTCACTGTTACATCTTCTATCTTCCCACCCCTTTCAGCCAAATCAATTGAGGTAAACTTCTGTCTCACTTCCCATTCTTCAGTTCTTCGTCTTTCGTTCAAAAACCATTTCTTTTTCAAGACTAATATGAGATGAGCTCTCAGTATTAGCCCATGCAGTTCAGTCGCTCCATTTGGCGAACCCGTTGGTGAGGTCACTCCACAATCTACAACCGGGAAACCGTTATATGTGGTATTTTTAAGTACTTCGACTATACGCCCCACCTTTTCGATCCCCCCAAGTGTAACAATTGCTGGCTTAACATCAGCAAGCTCACCAACTGTTATATTTCTCATCCATGGCTCAGGGTGTGCGTCCAAAAACGGTAAGCCTTTTAATTCCAAGATTATATCGTATATACTAGGATTGAAGCAGTCTCCTACTGTTTTAGCTATCAGAAGGACTAGCATTGTAATAGGTAGCAATAGAAGGTTATTTGTAAGTTCTAGAAATATAACACAGAGTGAAACAGTCATTCGCATTGAACCAGCCATAAGTGAGGCTGCACCAAGAACGGCGTATAGCCCTTGATCAATGTTTGTGTACTGTCCCATTGCAATGCCTAGGATACGACCGTAAGCTGAGCCCATCAGGATTATAGGTAGGAAAAGCCCAGATGGGACAGCTATGCCAAATGTGATGAGTCCTAATATACAATACAATGCAAAGAAGATAAAGAGCGACGTTATATGAAATTCTGATGAAGTGTTTATGGAGAAAATGTTTCTGACGGCATCGTCATTTGTGGTAAGGAGAAGTGTGGCTAGGTCGTTGTAGTGGCCTTCCGGGCAGTTGAATTGCTTGAAGTTTCCCGCCCGTCCGTTTGTCGGGCAGGAGGAATCGACTATGGAGGAATCGCAAGGTCGACATTTCGCGAGGAAGGGAAGTCCATATAGGCATACAGATGTGAAAATGGACACACTTAGACTGAGAAGAAGTTTATGCAATTTGCCTTTCCTGCAATACACACATAAAGCAAAAGGTTTTAACACTCAAGAGTCAAGTTATGGTTATTGATATGTTATTGAAACATATGAAAAGATCAAGTATTCTTACTTATTGATGACATTGTAGACCTTGAGGACCTTGTGGAGAAGATAGTTATAAAGACTTCCCAAAACACCGCCAATAACGCCAATAACAGCAATGGGAACAAGATCAACAACATGATATCTCACAGAAACACCACTGACATCGAACATGATTAGCCCTCCTTTCCCAAACAGTCCACAGTTGCCAGATTTGCAGAATTCCATGAATGCCCTTAGCACCACCACCACTACTGCTGTGCTGAAAAAAGTTCTCCACAATAGCGCGCTTCTCCACCATGTGGCCACCTCTTCAAGAGCGAATAGGACGCCGCCAACTGGCGATCGGAAAGCAGCACATACTCCAGACGAGGACCCACATGTGATTAAGTCTCGTCGGTCCCTATCATTGTTGAAGTATCTCAGCCAACGCCACTTTATTCGGTAATTGTCGGGCCCGCCTTGTCCTAACAGAGAAGCAATGCAGCTTCCAATGTGTACTAAAGGCCCTTCTTTTCCAAGATCTAAGCCCGCTGCAACCGCTCCAATGCTTCCAATAATCTGTTTGAGGATCACAAACAAATCAGTATTTAATTGATCTTTATTCTTAATTTGCTTAACCGGTTATTGTGTACATTAAACGAGTATTCTGAAGAAGGGTTGAAAATACACCTTAACAATAAGTTGTGTTGCACCAAACATATTGGGGGTGTCAATTCCATTAAGATATGCTTTAATTTCAGGAATTCCAGGACCAGCTGCTGTAGGTGCAAAGAAAACACACAGAACTGCAGCTACTAGTGTTAGTACAAAATTTGCTCCAGCCATATACACGAATCCCATCAGGTATCTGCAAATCAAGAAACAACGTGACTGATTGAACAAACTTATATACTAAACTATTAATGATATTTGTTCCAATCATATTGCTGATATTAGACTATAATACCTCTCTTTTTCGATGTATTGAACAACCATGAGAAGTTTGTAGCCCGCAATATTTTCGACTGCAAGATTGATTAGAGTTGCTATTAATCCTGTTAGAAGCCCAACTAAGAATGCCAGCAACCATTTCAAGAAAATATACTGCAATACTTCCACTTTTGATCTGCTTCTCCAATCATGCTTGAACAGATCATTCTCATTGATCCTAAATCAATCACAAGTTAAAACTTAGTGTCATCAAATAGTCAACAAAGAGAAAATAAATATATATGAAGTTGAATAGCACTTACTCATAGTCCAAGCTCTCTATGTGAGAAACCTTTGTGCCAACAATGGCGAGTGGAGTCGAAGAAAGTGTTCGATTTCTCTTGAGCAAAGGCTCAAGGAGAGTATTACTTTCGGGGTCTCGTTCTTCGTCTTCTTCAACTGATCTTTCTATATTTGCTACTTCTGATTCAACTAACTTGTTAAACTCCTCCATTTCAGAAACAAATCTAAGTCAGTTTTCAGTTTCCTGTTCAAATAGAAAGTATACTTGTTCCTATGTTTTTGGAATTTATAGGCAGTAAATGGACCAAAAATGTCTTGTCTTGTAGCTAATAATAATACTAATTTTGATTGGGAGTTGTTTGTATGTTGCCAATGAATAGGTACATTTGCCTTGTTGGAAAGGTGTCTTATATAATCACTTGGACAGTTGAAAGAACAAAGCAAATACTGTTGCATTAAATAATTATGCAATTTGGGGTTGATGACAATTATTGGTCTTAAAAAACAATTTAAGCTTATTTGATATCATAATAAAGGGATTTTGGATAAGCATCTGGTATGATGTCAAATGGTAATTTATCTTATAGGCTGAAAGGTACAATTTGTAATTTTAAACATATAAATGATTTGGTTTTTATGTGAATGATTGGCATTGAGAAAGTGAGGCCGTGAAACGTACATTTACCGAACTAAAGAAATAATTTTGTAATCTGACCAAACTAAAGAAATAATTTTGTATTTGAGGGGTCATGCAAATAACAATGGTATTGTGGTAACTTAAGCGAGCTTTATATAAGAACGATAGTAATATATCATAATCTTGGGATACATAGTGAAGTTTAGAAGGCGGTCCCATAGCCCAACAAAAACGCTAGAAATGTTACCTTAATCAATAAAAATCTCATTTTATCTGGCACACACTCTAAAAGTTACAAAAATCAATTAAGTACTATCTGAATTTTTCAAGATTGAGGAGTACGATATCCAAAAGTTACAAAAATATTTGATTTTGTCAAAGTAATTACATATGCAACTTGAAGTTACCTACTGCAATCCAAAATGTACTATAAAACTATATAATCTGTCAGAAGTTAATCAAATTTCATTTTCATGTGTGATTCACGAACACATATTTGATCCTATATCATATTACCGAATGACACTTGATCAAAATCAGGATTAGGTGACTAATATTTTTTATTCACACTTTTTGTTTTAAGATTCGTATACTCTATAATTTTTACCTTGTAAAAGTAAAACCATCACCAAGTTAATGATTTATCAACACCAAACAATAATTTTGTATTATTGAGTCAAACTTACTTAAAGATTTCCACTATATGCAATAGTAGCTAATTCAACATTACCAGTGATATTTTTTACTTGCATTTTGTAACTTAAAGATTCATATAGTTCATATGATATGTACCTATTACCTGGCATATGTAATACACTTGGAATTTCTTGCCTTGCAATATGAATATTTATCTTAGTTGTCACATATTAATTACTTAAAATAATTAGAAGTTTGGCCCATGTGGCATGTGGCTCAACTCCACTGGATCTGTGACATGACAGGTAACATTGGATCAAGTTGGGAGGAGAAAATGTAGATCCAATGATGCTAAAATAAAATGACCTTTCAAATAGCTGATGAGTCATTTTATCCTATATGTAGTATATTTTTAAGTGTCTTTTTTGGTGCAATTATTAATCAATCACATTATTTATTTTTTTCAATTCAAAGCCGATTTACGTCGGTGTTTGGGGCCCAATCCCACGCCTTTTAGAAACTTTGTCCCACTCCTAAGGAAATAAATAAATAAATAAGCACTTAAACTTTTCTTTTGTCATTCGAGATACATCCATTTCTTTCATGTGAAATTTTGGTAGTACAGGTGGCAACATCCCATACATAGAATCGAATCCCTCTCCTTTTTCTTATTATAAATCAAATAGTTTTTTTTTGGTTATTGTTTACTATATTTTAATCCTTGTTTTGATGATTTCCATTGATCTTCATCACATTTGATGAATTAATTTGGTCAATATGGGATTTTATAAACCAAGATCCTAATTGATGTCTAATATTTTTGGTTGACACATGGCTTGAGGATAATATAATTGGGGACATTCTGTCAGCCATAAATTTAAGAAATAAATAAAAGAAGAGAGTGGATAATGCTGCCTGGACGGTCCGGTCAGAGCAGTGGGTAGAAAAGATGGTATTGATTAAGATGTGGAATCCGTGGAACTTGGTTGTATGAATGCGACATTTGTTACTCTTAAAGGACGGTTCCCACCTCCTCTTCTCTTTTAAATTATGACGAAGAGCATAATATAGTCACGAGTTAAATTAAATTAAACGAGTTGAATTATAACTTTAGGAAAACGACTTTTTCTAAATGGACTCACCTCGTATATGAGGTGGGTTCGTCGGTATACGAGTTGAGTAACCATGAGACCCGATCTGGCTATGTCAGTAAGACAGTAACGTGGATCACCAGGTTTCGGACAGATAACAGTTCAGCATTGAGCCAGATATCCCATCATAAATAGTGGAATAAACAAACTATAAATACAACATTTAAAGCTCCTTGTGTGAACGGATGTTAGACATAGCAATATGAGCTCAAAGATTACGATCCATTATAAAATAAATTTAGAACTACGTTATATTGATCTCGTTTGAGGTGCGTAGGTAGCTTGTTATACGAGTACAGTCTAAATATAACAACATGATATATTTGACCAGATCAAATTAATTCTAGATAATCAAATTATAATCCTCCACTCCACCCCGTTCAAAAATGGATTGACTCGAACAAAATAAAAACTATTCCCAACTCGCGAGCCTAAATAAAAAATATGGGTTCCATTAAAATATATTAAATATAATAATTATTCATTTATTAATATAAAATATAATACTTGACTCAAGCTCGAGTTTGAATGAGCTGGATTTAATTTTCTAAAACTCAAGCACTAATTAGTTATCTCAAGATCAGGCTCGTGGACAATGCTATCTCAACCCCTTCCATTTTATTTTCAGAACAAAAAACAAACTTTCTATTATTCTCACAATTTTCATGACTTGACAAAATATTCTATCTTGAAAATGAATTCTGTCATGTTATTTCGTAAAGAGTAACGAAACACAAAATAAATCATAGCTCTTGGATTTTGATTTTCTGAGATGTGGTTGTTACATTAGTTTAGCCAGAAATTCCCTAACAAATAATAAGACATAGGCTCTTAGGGTGATTTGTTGGGTGTGGTTGTTAAACTAGACTAGCAAAATTTGTCGGGTTTATTCCATATTATACACTAATGAATAAATGTATAATATTTTTCAAGTTTTTATTTTACTAGAAAATATCACGTGCGTTGCACGTGGTTAGCACGTGATTTTTTTTAAATGAACTGAATTAACACAAATTATTATTATCAAAATAATTTAATAATTATTTAACTTATTACTAAATAAATCCAATTCTTATTTTATTTGCAAAATTCTAGTGGCTTTTACCTTTTGAATCTCATTTAAAACATAAAACTTGTCATGAATAACTTATAAAATTGGAATAAAATGAGTCATATCCTAAAATGAATCAAATCTAATTGTTAATTATATTTTTCTCTCAGTTTTTTTTAACACCTTATATTTGAAAAACTACGGACATGTATATGTTTGCAAAGATTGTTTATTTTATCACAACTTTCTCAAAATTTCAAATATAACCCATTTTCAATAAAATTCATTTTCTTTCATATTCATTATGTTCATCTATAATTAACTACTTATTAATCAACATATATTGCATCACATTATTCCTCATAATTTCACATGTTGCATCACATTATTGCATCACATTATTCCTCATAATTTCACCATATTTCTCATCAAAAAAATTTGTTTTTAAACTATTTTTTCTTTCTTTTTTGATATTTTATAATCACATGATCATCATAAAAATAACAAAGCAATAACTTACGCGTCTTTATAAATAAAATTACACTTGATTTGATAGATTTTATCAATCTCAATTATTTTATCAAAACACGAACAAAAATATCCAAAAGTAGTCATTGCACTCGAATATATATATATATATATATATATATCTCACAATTTTCAAAGAAATTTCTAAAATACTAATCTTAAAACACAAAACACTTTAAACTTATAAACATAAAATATCTCACATATATTATTGTACTTTTCATGTATAACTTTAAACACTGTAGAAATCGAAATATTTAATTTTACTTTACTAAATGGTTTCATACTATTAAGGGATAAATGCAAAAAAAACCCCTGTGAAATAATTTATTGGCTGAAAACCC
This sequence comes from Verbascum thapsus, assembly GCA_963669365.1. NCBI lineage: Eukaryota > Viridiplantae > Streptophyta > Magnoliopsida > Lamiales > Scrophulariaceae > Verbascum > Verbascum thapsus. The sequence continues at coordinate 5,874,757 of OY770107.1, read as the reverse complement.
CCTGTGAAATAAATATAGGCTAAAAACCCCCTGTGAAATTTTTTCGTTGCAAAAAACCCCCTCGGTCAGTTAGGTCAGCTACCCCCTGTGAAATAAATGCAAAAAACCCCCTGTGAAATAATTTATTGGCTGAAAACCCCCTGTGAAATAATTTATTGGCTAAAAACCCCCTGTAAAATTTTTTCGTTGCAAAAAACCCCCTCGGTCAGTTAGGTGAGCTACACGCGCCGTATGTGCGTTTTTTTTTTGTTTGTGATTATTAGACATTAAATGACTTATTCATTTACTTTTATGTCCCTTTTGTGTATTGTACTTATATATTCATTTGGGATACACTTTTACTCATGTTTACACAAAAAAAACAATATTAAAGATAGTTTTTCATAAAATGTTTCTTTTTATTTTTAGTAAATATGCCTCATAATATTTAAATTTTAGACCATTAACATATAAGTACTTATATATTCATTTGGGATACAATTTTACTCATGTTTACACAAAAAACGATATTAAAGATAGTTTTTCATAAAATATTTCTTTTATTTTTAGTAAATATGCCTCATAATATTTAAATTTTAGATTATTAACATTATTGTTTTTACTATTATGAGGCATATTTACTAAAAATAAAATAAATATTTTGCAACGACCGGGGGGTTTTTTGCAACGAAAAAATTTCACAGGGGGTTTTTAGCCTATATTTATTTCACAGGGGGTTTTCAGCCAATAAATTATTTCACATGGGGTTTTTTGCATTTATTTCACAGGGGGTAGCTGACCTAACTTTCACAGGGGGTTTTTTGCAACGAAAAAATTTCACAGGGGGTTTTTAGTCTATATTTATTTTACAGGGGGTTTTCAGCCAATAAATTATTTCAGAGGTGGGTTTTTTGCATTTATCCCTACTATTAAGAGATTTTGTTCCCCTTAATTGGCCTATATAATATTGTTTTATCTATTTTTTGAACAACTTATTTTATCTATTTGAATGTAAAATAAAATTTGATAAAAAAATATTAGTATTTTCTCTAGCATGTTTGTGTATACAATCATCAGCCTACATATCTTTTTAAAATTTATCTTAATGCCATCTTTTCTTCCTTGTACTCCACATATATATATATATATATATATATTTTTTTTTTTTTCATTCTACATCACTCTTCACCTAATATCTGAAAAACTTTATATTGTTTATAGCAACTTTTGAAAATTTCAATACCACCTATTTTTTAAAAAAATTAATTAAGTCACTTTTTTATATATAGATATTCATTAACCAACACGTTCATTACTTCACAATAGTGCACATTATTCTTATTATTTCACACTATCACGCATCAACAATTTTATATGTAAACTATTTTTCTTTTCTCTTCTTACTTTATTCTTTTTTTTATCACATAATCATGACAAAAATAACAAAGCAATCACTTACGCGTCATTCATTAATATAATCACACTTGATTTGACATATTTCACAAATTTAAGTTATTTGTAAAAATATAAACAGATCAAAAATCAATCATTTTATGCAAATATATAATGCACACTTTTCAAAAATTTCATACAAAATTAGTTTCAAATTATAAAAAACTTTTAAGAGATTAAGATATCTATAACATATTTTGTTATATTTCTTCATGCATAAAAAAGTTTTCTAAGCACATTGTTTTTATAATTTTGAGTAACATAGAAACCTAAATAATTAAATTTCTTTTACTAAATGATTTCCTATTATTAAGAGCTTTTCTTAACTGCCCGTTATTATGTTTGTTTTATATATTTTTGAATAACTTTTTTTGTCTATTTGAATGTAAAATAAATTTTTGACAAAAAATATTAGTATTTTACTTAACATCCATGTTTCTCTATAAGATCTATGTATCTTATTAAAATATATCACTGTCGTAATTCTTCCTCGTTATAGAAATCTAATTTTTTTTCTTCTAATAATATTTAATATACAGTATTATTTTTCAATATAAATATCGACACTATCATTATCATCTAAAGGCATCATCCTTCTCGATGACACTCTCTTACACAATCTCTCTGTTTTATCACCTACTCTTGATGCCCCTCAATCTTCATTCCAAAAATGGTACCCCTCGGCTCTTTCCATTACCGTTAACCCTTATGTCGTTTCTCTCTCATACAAACATCAAACCTAAACTTCATGAAAATACTACCCTAATTCCCCTATCCCAGAGTTGCCAACATATATTACACATCTGTCATCCTGATTCCAATCCTAACCAAATATTGCATACCCTCCTGACCAAGTCAGTACCTCCAACTGAAACCTAGCCCCTTTAATACTACAAATCCAAACACCGACTGCCTCATCCATATGTTGACGATGTACAACACCCAAAACCCTATTAAGTCATTTCTTCATCGCCATCTCACCTAACCCAACTCTTGTTGTCATGCCACTTCTCCAAACCCTTTTGCCCATCTTTTTCACGAAAAATCATAATTTGCATGCTATATATTTTCCACACCTTCCATTCCATCTTTTACACCATAAATTTCTTCGTCTTCCGCCCGCTCTCATCATAATCTCTCCTTCATGTTCACCATAGCAAACTAAACCCAGACAACTATCTTTAGTGGAAATATCAATTAGACCTAATACTTCGTAACCATAATTTATTTAGCTAGGTGGATGACTCAATTCCATGTTCCTCATCTCGCATCTTAACTCTATGGGGAATCTTTCCATAGTCTGGCGTATAATACATGGCCATGCATGAATCAATATTATTTTTAATTATCAATTGGTGATCTTCACACTCTCTACGATGTTTATGTGATAATTTCTTATCTTGGTGTACTAAAAACCAGCAGGCCACTTATCTCATTCTAGCATTGAATCTAGTGTCGCTAAATTGCATATAATATTTCGATCCAAATGCTAGTGGAATTATTGTTAAATGAACTTCACCACTATAAATCAAGAGTCTACATAATTGAATCCACATAGTTTGTTACTATACTATGTATGGGTTGCAAAAAAAATTTAGTCGAATATAGATACTTGTAAATATGAATCCAAAAAAATTCAAATGTTTTCGTTATGTTAGCCCTGGAAGATTTATTCTACTATTTATACAAAGTCTTATTAATACAATGAAAGTCCTACTATTAAATAATGTTCTACCATATCTATATATAATATATAAATATGTTCACAATAATATTATGTTCAAGAATATAATTAAACTCTAGACAACTAAATTTTTTTTATAGGCATGGTACTGTGAAAAGTTAGGAATATAGTTTATTTATTTATTAAATAGTATCTTACTATCAATATGTCTCTTTTGTTTTAGAGATTATTTTGCTACATAATTGATTTTTCGTTACTATTAGAATTCTTTATATAATAAATTTAATTATTATAATAAGGGTACCAATATGTGTCTTTTCTTGTAGAGATCATTTTTGTTACATAAATGATTTCTTACTATTAGAATTCTTTTATATAACAAATTCAATTCTTATAATAATTGTGGGTATGAAAGTCTTTTCACATAAAAAGAAATAATTTTATTATTCACACATTATATAGGAGAGATATTATAATTATAATAATTTAATTATTATATTATATTATCATTATTATGTTATTTAGATTTTGTTTCTTAGTAAACTTAATATTATATTATTTAGAATTTTTTAGTATGAATTGGACATTTGAAAAGAATGAAATTAATATTTTTGCTAACTTTGATCTTCTAAATATCCTTTAAATTTGAGCTAATATCTTTTCAAATGCCCTTAGAATGACGCGTCTGCATATGAAATTTATTCAAGTTGAATGGTAGTTCATTCGTTTTACTGTTATCTAGGAATATCATGTGAGAATATTATTATTATATATATTACTTATTATATTTAGGTTTTGTGATTAGTACATTTATAATATTATATTATTTAGATTTTATTTATTAGTTTTTTGATTTTATTAGGTCTTTAAGGTAGAGCGGGACTCTATTTTTTAATAAATTAAATAGTGTTATAATACTAAAAGGTTTCTAGTTCCAATTATTAAAAGGATTCTAAATTTAAATAATGGTATGTGAGTCTTCTCGCATAGGACTAAACAATTTTATTATTCACACATTTATATAGGGGATAGATAGTGAAATAAAAATCTATTATTCGAAAAATCTATCAATTTTCTGGCAAATAATGGATAAATTTATAACTCATTATTTAATAAACTCGATATGTTATACACCACACATTTTGATCAAAGAACAAGTAGTTAGAGTTACCTTTCTAATTACAAATTTAGAATTACCTATTCACTCACTAAGTGTCAAAAATAGAAGGCCAGAAGCCAAAAAATGCCGATCAAAAAAGGGTTTTCTATGCAATAATAGTATACTATAATTATATCACATCATTATAATATTTTCAAATATTTATCTATTTAAAATAATTATTTATAATTTAATTTTAGATAAATTTATTAATGCCACAATAATTTGAATATTATGTATAATATTATGTGATTGAATATTCATTCTCTAAGTGGTCGTGACAAAAAAATAAATAATTACTTTTCTCGACTCGCATCAGTCATCACCTCGTTTATTATTTTCTATTTAATTGAATTAAATTGTTCCTTTTTAGTCTTATATTATGCTAAATTCAATTGAATTAAATGTGCCAATAAACTATATAAACTCTATTATTAATTATTTTTTAAATACTGTGCAATAATTCAAATCTCTCTCCTCTCTCTCTAGACTCTCACAGATATACACACAAAGCTCTTTCTTTTTATCTTCACTCTCTTTCTCTTTCTACTACATTGCCGATCAAAATTCAAAATATTATTATTATATATATTACTTATTATATTTAAGTTTTGTGATTAGTACATTTATAATGTTATATTATCTAAATATTTATTAGTTTTTTGATTTTATTATGTCTTTCAAGTAAAATAGAACTCTATCTTTTAATAAATTAAATAGTCACTACTAGAAAACGAAGCAAACGCGACGGGCGTTTCGCCCGTCGCCATTTTTTTAAAGTTTCGCGACGGTATGGCGACGGTGAAATTCCAACCCGTTTTTTGAAATGGGTTAAAAATTTTTGCGACGGTATGGCGACGGGATGGCGACGGTATGATAAATAAATAATTTAAAATTTTATTTTTAAATCATTGGCGACGGGATGGCGACGGGATTGCGACGGTATATACTAAAATATTTTTAAACAATTATTAATTTAATATAAATATATTTTTTAAAATATGGCGACGGGTTTGCGACGGGCTTCAAGAAATAATTATTATTATTTGGCGACGGGATGGCGACGGTATATACTAAAATATTTTTACACAATTATTAATTTAATATAAATATATTTTTAAAATATGGCGACGGGTTTGCGACGGGCTTCAAGAAATAATTGTTATTATTTGGCGACGGGATGGCGACGGTATATACTAAAATATTTTTAAACAATTATTAATTTAATATAAATATATTTTTAAAATATGGCGACGGGTTTGCGACGGGCTTCAAGAAATAATTGTTATTATTTTGGCGACGGGATGGCGACGGTATATACTAAAATATTTTTAAACAATTATTAATTTAATATAAATATATTTTTAAAATATGGCGACGGGTTTGCGACGGGCTTCAAGAAATATTTATTATTATTTGGCGACGGGATGGCGACGGTATATACTAAAATATTTTTAAATAATTATTAATTTAATATAAATATATTTTAAACATATGGCGACGGGTTTGCGACGGGCTTCAAGAAATAATTATTATTATTTGGCGACGGGATGGCGACGGTATATACTAAAATATTTTTAAACAATTATTAGTTTAATATAAATATATTTTAAATATATGGCGACGGGTTTGCGACGGGCTTCAAGAAATAATTATTATTATTTGGCGACGGGATGGCGACGGTATATACTAAAATATTTTTAAACAATTATTAATTTAATATAAATAATTTAAAATTTTATTTTTAAACCATTTCATTGACTTACCGACGCCATACCGACGCTATTTTTATTTTTAAAATAAATTAAATATTATTATTGATATATTTTAGGATAAAATATAAATATATATTATTAGTTATTTTATACCGTCGCTATACCGTCAACAATTTACATACATTGATTGCTAATATTAACAATATTTAAAATACCAAATTATGATTATTTGAAAAAAAAAGGTACTCTATCAATCTTTATTTTCTTGTTAAATATTGTTTTAACAATCTAATTCCACGCAATTGAGTGGAAGAGAAAGAATATTAGAGAATAAAACGAATTTACCTTGAATTGAAGAAAAAAAAAAGCTAAATTTTAAAAATAAAATTAGTTTACAAATTAACGATGTAATTTTTCCTATTTGGTTCATGTATCTCATATTCTTATATTCATTCAATTATTATACTATGAGATCGATCACTTGAAACAATATATAACTTTAATATTGGTATTTAATACGTTCAAATATGTTATGGATCTTTGTTAAAAAATTATTGTAAAACTTTAGGCTAAAGATTTATGAATATGTTATTTTCATAAAATAAATTATTCAGTAGTAAAAATACATATGGCATATGTATTATACGATAATAATATGAATGAAACTAATGAAGATTATGCGCAAATAAGAATTTCTTATTTTTTTTCTTAATCTTTATTTGCTTTGAGCTAAAAATTATTATTTTATACCTACATTGATATCTATGGTGAAAATTTTATAGTTAATATTAATTGTATACTTATGGTTACAAGGAGATTAAGTTAGCAATTGGTCCATGACGGGATAGCGTCGGGATGGCGACGGGTTTTAAATTTTTGAAAATTTTCACACTCCCGCTAAATAGTGGCGACGGGATAGCGTCGGGATGGCGACGGGATTTAAATTTTTGAAAATTTTCACACTCCCGCTAAAAAGTGGCGACGGGATAGCGACGGGATTTAAATTTTTGAAAATTTTCACACTCCCGCTAAATAGTGGCGACGGGATTGCGACGGGATTTAAATTTTTGAAAATTTTCACACTCCCGCTAAAAAGTGGCGACGGGATAGCGACGGGATGGCGACGGGATTTAAATTTTTGAAAATTTTCACACTCCCGCTAAACAGTGGCGACGGGATAGCGACAGGATGGCGACGGGATGGCGACGGGTTAGCGACGGGATGGCGACGGGATTTAAATTTTTGAAAATTTTCACACTCCCGCTAAATTTTCGAAAATTTTCACACTCCCGCTAAACTTTCGAAAATTTTACAAATTGTTACTCTATATAAAGCCTCATATTCACAACTTCCTAATCCAAATCTTCAATCTCTTCTTCCATTTTTCATTAAATGTATCATCTAATATTTTTATTTATATTTTGTTATATTTTGATTTTAATGTGCACTAATATCTTGTTGTTTTGTTTAATTGTGTAGGACAATTAAAAAAGGTAATTACGAATCAATTCCTTACAATTCAATTTTGTTTTTTAATTATTCATTGTGATATGAATTCTATGTATTAATATTCTTACACTTTCTATTATAAATCCTAATTTTTTTTATATTTCTTATAGGAATAATTGTTAAATACAAATAAAGAGAAAAGAAAAGGTATGTATTATATTTTTTAATTCGTTTTTAAGGCTTAATGTTTATTATCAATTCCAATTCTTTTTATTCTTGATGTATTTTGCTATATTCTTGATGTTTATGTTGAAGTAGATAAATTATTAGTGTTTATGTTGATTTATTATTTTTGATATTTAATCTTTTAATGTTTGATACATTTGATGAAATTATTGATGAAATTGCAGCCGGTTGCTCGATATGTTGCAGCAACCCGGCTGCATATTTTTTACAAAATTTACCAGAAATGCGACGGGATTGCGACGGTCTTCAAATGTTTGAAGTCCGTCGCTATCCCGTCGCTAAATTATTAGTTACAAAATTTACCAGAAACGCGACGGGATTGCGACGGGATGGCGACGGTATATAATAAAATATATATAATTATTAATTTAATATAAATATATTTTAAAAATATGGCGACGGGTTTGCGACGGGCTTCAAGAAATAATTATTATTCATTGGCGACGGGATGGCGACGGTATATAATAAAATATATATAATTATTAATTTAATATAAATATATTTTAAAAATATGGCGACGGGTGTGCGACGGGCTTCAAGAAATAATAATTATTATTTGGCGACGGGTTTGCGACGGGAAATACCCGGCCAAAACCGGGTCAAGTGTTTAGGTAGTTTGCGACGGGATGGCGACGGATTGTATTTTAGCGACGCCAAAATTGCGACGGGTCGATACCGTCGCGAAACCGTCGCAAAAAGCGATTTGGCGACGGTTTAGCGACGGTATCGGCCGTCGCGTTTGCTCTGTTTTCTAGTAGTGAGTGTTATAATACTAAAAGGTTTCTAGTTCCAATTATGAAAAGGATTCTAAATTTGAATAAGGGTATGTGAGTCTTTTCACATAGGACTAAACAATTTTATTATTCACACATTTATATAGGGGTTAGATATGACAATAAAATACAGAATACTGACACTTGCCCCATATATATTTATAAAGTACAATATTTAATAGACCAACAATTAAAGGCGCTGATTTTGGGAGTAAGGGTCCCACTTTCACCATAATAACGACCTTGAGCAACAAATTTTATGCCTCAATGGACGTTGAGTTTTTTTTTTACATTTTTGATATATTTAAAATACCTTTATAAAATTTAATTTTTAATGGTAAAAAGGTCAAAATAAAAGTCTAATTTTACTGGGACTCACTCTTATATTTTATTTAAGTTGTATAGTTATATAATAACTCTATAATAATTTAAAGAAAAAATAATAATAAAGTCTAAAAGAATTTAGGAATATAATCCAAATCTATGGATTACACTAAAAGGCTAAAGTTGGCTAATGCAATTTGCTGCCGATTATCACCTACCACACAATCATCTCAAGAAAGTTTTTTATTTTTTAACTTCTGAAATCTGACCCCAAAGATTGTCATTTGGCATAGTAAAGTCACTTTGAGTCCTAATGAAGGAAAAATTAAAAATGTTTAAATCAATTTCATTTTTAATTAAAAAATGTTCTTTTTTGACAATTCAAAACTGTTAGATTGATGTAGCAATCCAAACAAAATATAATCTAGAGCAATAATTTTTATCACCCACTTATCATGTGAAAATCACTCTATTTCTTAGCAATAACTTTCATCACCCACTGTAAAATTATCCATCATTTCACCTTTGAGCCACTTGTCACAACGTGACAGCTTCAATACTGCACTTCCTGCAACAAATCATAAGCTCATCTTATGCTTCAGTATTGTTTCTTGGAGAAGGCCCGCTAATAATATAATTTTATCCTTATAATTTTCATTAAACAAACTGCAAAATAATGATAGACGTGTACCTGTTAAGCTTCCCTAATGCCCTTCTTTAAAATAAAGCTAGCTTAAATAATCAATAACCTGGCTGGATATTTTAATATTTGTTCAATGATATTCAATAATCAATAATAATAAATTTACAATTATAATATCACTGAATATAATATAATATTATTATTAAACTATTAATATAATTAATATTTGCAAACACAATTGATAATATATATATATACTATTATAAAAGTACGAGTCGTTTTTTTACATTTTTGAAATGGCTAAAGTATCCCTATAAATTTAAACTTTTTAATAATAAAAAAATCAAATAATAATATATATAATTTGATTAAGACGCTACAAGTGTATTATATATAGATATAAAATATATTAGATATCTTTTTCTATTTATTTGTTAAATAAATAAAAGACAAAAAGAAACAATGGGATTTGAGATTACAATCTTCCAAAACATTAGCTTTCAAGATATATATAGTAACAATGAACTACTTGTATAAGAATAGTAAAAAACTTCGTAATACTCTAAAGGTTAATTTTATAATACAATATAACAAAGATTGTAAAATATAGAACTCTTCTTATTATTTTTGAAATTACCGACATAGTTGTTCGATTTATTTATAGGGTTAAATTTTAAGAATATTTAAATACACCGAAAGTCTCCTGAAATTTTCCATAATTATGAATAGTTGGTTTTATTTCTCTTTTTTTTCCTCATGTTGGTTAGCAGAATAGCATATTAGATGAATTAACTTTGTTATCTATTTTTCTTATGCAGAATATTGAATAAGTTTGTCTTCTCGATAGATTCTATCTTCATCATCCTGTTCTTAGTTGTGTTCTAATTAAGGAGATTACATATCTCGAATTGGGCTACTTAACACAGTAATTGTAAACAATATGTTACCATAAAAGGATTTTATGTAATTTCAAAAATTAGAATTATTTGTTAATTACATAATAAATGAGGGGTTTATGCGTAATTTTTCATATATATATATATATATATATATATATATATATATGTAGTTTAGTGTTGGAAGCTTCAATTAATTAGTATAACTCTTAGTTTTAGAGCGTATGTAATGCTTTATAGATATTTCAAATTTAAGAATTTAATAATTAATATATTTGATTATAAAATATCATAATATGTATTTGTAAAAAAATATAAACGTTTTATTCTGAATTTCCTTAGTCTTATGTGAACCTAACTATTTACAATGGTTTAAATAAATATCAATATATTGTAAAAAAATAAAAATAAAATTTAAGATTGAGACACATCGAATGATTTGAAGAAAAAAAAATATGTTGATGTGACTTTAAATTTAGAGTAATAAAAATTGGGTACAAAATAAGAAACAAAATTTTTGTGCAAAGTACTTAACATATTTGATAAGAGACTATGGTAAGTACCTACATAATTCAATGAGATGAAAGAATAAATGATACGTTCAATCCATCAAAATTAACAAGAGAGTATAAATGATGAATTAATTTATAGAGATTTTTTTTAAAAAACACGAGAGTTATTTAGTTACATTATTATGTAAGTTACAATCATCAATTATTAGTTTCTTCATACATACTCATTATCCGTCATGAATTACTATTTATTTTTCTAAATAATTATAGTTTATTAAATAATAATTCATTAACTAAATTTTTTATATTATAGATTTATTAAGTTGAATAATAACTTTGTATTTAAATTATTTTAATGAGGTCATATAATTCACGTGCAACGCATATGCTTTGTAAAGAAGCAGAGATAAAACACTGAAGAAAGATATTTATTGAGAGAGAGAAATTGTTTGATATATTAATTAATTATGATTCGGCTAAATTATTTTATAAAATTGTTTTGATTTTTATTTAGGTGAACTGGTAAATAATTAATACAAATTTATTGAAACAATTAAAATATCAATCAAAATTATATTAAATAAGTTTATATTTTTGGTCCAACACTGTACAACAAACGAACTCCAATACTATTTTAATCAACAGAACCTTTTCAAAAAAATAAATATATATCAATTTTTGATTAATATTAGGGGCAACATCATAATTCAATGCATATAAATCTAAATTAACAATATGCCAAAACATATGATTCAATTTACTAAGTTGAGAAAAGTTAATAAAAAATAAATATATATAAGATTATAACAAAATATAACCACAAATATAATGCGGTAAAATATATAATAAAAAGTTAAGAGGAACGTACAGTAATAGTTAAAGGGGTGAATGTATGATTTTTTTTATAAGAGAAACGTCTAGCGCACAACTTAAGCATACTAATTAACCTGTCTAATTACATAACATAAGCAGAGTAGTTACATTTGATTAACTTTTTAAATTACTAGCAAAGAGCACGTGCGTTGCACGTGAAAATGTGTGATTAATAAAATATTTGGATGTAATATTTAACACTAATTTGATGAGTATACCTAATCTAAGTAGAATCAAATAATTAATTAATTTTTAAATAAAAAAGAGAAATTAATTTTGATATCATGATTCTCAATTAATACTGTAAAATAAAAAGGAAATTCAAACTACAACTCTTTTAAAATAATTTTGTTATTATTATTTTTAGTGCACACGTATTGTCATGTGAGTACAAACTTATTAGTCATAAATTTTCATTTTCTTGTTGTCGTTTTATGAGATATTTATTAGATAACATAATGTATTAAAATAAATGTAAAAAATAATTAAATTTGAGTAATAATATGTACAAATTGAATATGAATAAAAGACTTACCATCTTATGAAGTACAAATTAAAATATTTTATAGAAATGAAATTTAAATATCTCAATGCCAATTCAATTGTTCAAGCTTGTATTGGAAGAATATACACGCACATCATTTGTTGCTTCTATAGATAAGGAGACTTCTATAGATAAGTTTCTCCGTTCCCATTCAAGCTATAAAAAAATATAATATAAATATTGTAACCATGAAAATTCAAAATCTTGGTGGTAGATCACAATTAAAGTATTACCTGCGATAAAAGAACTAAAATGATAAATACTATGCAAAATATTGATAATAAGGTTTAATTATGACAATGTTTGATTAGGATTTTTCTTGTTTGATTTTGATGGACGTTGTAAGCTTATTTTTACTTTATTTCTTGAATTAACTTTTACATTTATATCTCAATTGCTTAATTTCTCTTTTTTGTCACTTGAGATTATATTTTACATGTCTTTTTCTTTATGTTCATTGTCAATTGTTTATTCTTCTTTGCGTTCTTTCTTAAGTGTTGTCTTTGCATAATTTCTAATGTGCTCTTAGTCACGCGTGTTAGCCAATATTTTTTAATCCCTTTTATCCCTCTTTATTTTCATAACACTTGAAGCTCAATTGGTTGGAAAGTTCATCCCCAAAAAAACAATTCAGAATAAAAAATTCAGAAAATGACAAATGCTTGGTATTTTATATAATTTTGAAGAAATTTTGGCAAAAAAAAGAGAAAATCGTTTTTATTTTTTATGATTTGACAGCTCACACCATTAATTAATAAAAATATCGACTATTTTTCAACACCAAAATCAAATCTATCACATATTTTAATACAAAATAACATAGCGTTTAAAATAAAATTCATTATGACCAATTTTGACGTATAAATTGATGAGTTTGATTAAAAATATTTAATAGAAATATCAACACAAACCAATTTCTCACAATACAAAACATATCACATCAACCATAATCATTAAATATTTTTCTCTAAAAAAACCCAACCAAACACATATCTCGCACCATATTTCTTATTGTTACAAACACTTTTTCCTCATTTCCGTCATTTGAAAAAATTCTCTCAAATGGATATTTTATCCAATTGAGCCCTTAGTGTCACCTCATATTGTCAACAATTTTAGTTTTGTCCACCAATTTACTCACCACGATCAATGCTCTGTTCAAATTTACTAGTTTCGCTTTATATGAACGACCCTTAAACTTAGCACCCAATTTTGTTATACAATAAGAGTGGTGAATATATTTGTTCCAGTTGCTATCAATCTAACATGTTCATGAGGCTAACTTCTATATTTGGAATTATTGGCTTGATCACCTTGAAAATTTCGTATTCAAGTTTTTAGCATTTTAGGAATTTTATTAAGTTATCTAGATTTTATCATTCTGCCATTCGTGGTAGGCTAGTAGCTAAGCAAGCACCACCATCTAACTCTTAAGAAACATGTTACTATAACTTTCTCTAATTTTGAACTCATTAGTTCCAATTCGTGACTTTTTCTTATGTTAGTTTTAATGGCTTTCGTGACTATGTTCTTTTATTAAATGGGTTCTTGCTTTTTTTGTGAGTACTAATTCAGACTAAATTTGAAATGTTTATGTGATCTTTCAATTTTGGTATATGTTAAAAATAATTGAACTTTAAAAATTAAAGTTGGAGAAATTTACGAAAATGATAGAAAATAGACTGACATATTAGCAAAAATGGATAATTTTTTCTAACAACAAACTTATTAAAAACTTGTCTGGAAAACTAAAATATTCACATAAAGAAAACATGAAAGGTAATACAAAATGCATCATTATTTTTTTAATACAATCCCATGTGCCCTAACCGAAAAATAATCCACCAACCCCACAAATTACTAAACGAAATATAATGCAATTCTCTTTTTAAATGCGTTACACTAACTAAATCGAAAAATCTAATCAAAGAAGCTAAGAAATTACCCCGTAAAATCTATTTACGAAACATAACTCAAATTAATGTCGCCCTATAGCGATGGTACTGTCTTATGTTGAGTACATTATCATAAATTCATCAAGCTTACTAAATACTCCTAAAAATCGGCCATCATTGTCAACTACTTGCAAGCCGTTCAAGTACTCGAATCCAACCTTTTGATTTTCCAAAACCTTGTTTTCAGCCTTTTGATTTTCTGGTTCATTGTTTTCACCAAAAATATGCTCTTTATCTTATGATGGGGAATATTGCATTTTTGGTACATCAATGTGGCCTGCACGTTTATTTGGTACACTAATATGGGGGGGTGGCAATTTGGGTACGCTAATGTGGGGTATGTCTGGCAATTTAAGTACAAATTTCGCCGGAAAGTTCGATTTTTGCCGGAATATTCGATTTTAGCCGAAAAATTAATTAATTTTGACTAAAATTGGGAATTTTGACTCAATTTGGGGATTTTGACTAAAATTAGAAAAATTGACCGATTTTTTACCCAATTTTACAAAAGAAAAAAAAAACCTAAAATCACTCATCTTCTTCCTCCACCACCATAGCCACCATTGTTGTCGCCCCTGCACTAATCCGACATGTAATCTTGGTCACCAGATGATTCAATCTCCATTCCAAAGACGCAAAATGTGATTTGAGTAAACAAAAGAGAAGTTGCCAAACTTGTGGGCGGAATAGGGTAGGAGTTGAAGGAGATAGAAATTGTGAAGAGCATGTAATGCCTAGCTTGCTGTTTTGCCCCAAAGTTTATGTTGTAATTATAAGTATTTATCTTCCCATGTTCATAAGTTTGTTTTTTGCCCAAAATTTATGATGTGATTTAAGTATATATCATTAAGGGATCCTTGGAAAAGAATTTCACAAAATAAAAAATTAAGCAAAGAGTTAGTTTCTCTACAAGAAGGTGAGCACGATGAACATTGAAGAAATTAATTTATTTGATTGTTCTTCCATGGAGAAAGATTCAAGAAGAAGAAGATACGTAAGAATTTGGTTGCTCTTCCATGGAGAAAGATTAAGGAAGAAGAAGATAGGTAAGAATTTAGTGTAAATGGTTTAATACACCACCTGTTATGTGGGCCCAAGGTAAAAAAATTGGTCAATGTTAAGGTCATTTGGGTCATTTTTCCTTAATATTGGTCAAAATTAGAACAAATTTCATCAATTTCAGTCAAAATTCCCAATTTAAGTCAAAATCCCCAATTTCAGTCAAAATCAATCAATTTTCCGGCAAAAATCGAACTTTCCGGCGAAATTTGTACTTAAATTGCCAGACATACCCCACATTAGCGTACCCAAATTGCCACCCCCCATATTAGTGTACCAAATAAACGTGCAGGCCACATTGATGTACCAAAAATGCAATATTCCCTCCTATGATGCATGGACACGGGACACGTCGCACGACACGACACGGACACGGGACACAATATTTTTCAAAAAACATAGGACACAACACGACCTTGATACTACTAATAAAATATGTATATATATCATATACATATATATGTTCATTAATTTACGTTAATATATATAAATTAGTCTTTTCATTTTAATTTAAATATGACTTGTTAGAGAATAAACTATAAAAATAACTATTGTAAATTATAAATTTGTATTTGATTTGTAAAGTTATATATGTTTGAACGAAAAATAAATAATTCAGATTTCAAAATCACAAAAAATAAGTGAAATAACATCAAGTGTCACAAATAATGCATATATAGTAGTAGACATATTTTCCAACTGCGTCTATTACGGTATTCATACTTTATTTTTTTCATTTATATTTAAGCGGACAAATTTATTTTCATGTTGGACACGGTGTCGGAGAGTGTCGGACGAGTGTCGTGTCCGATCAAGTGTCCGACACGACACGTTGTGATTTTTTGAAGTGTCCGTGCATTAGAGTCTTTATCCAATTCATGGGACAAACCCGAAGTCCCATTTAGCTTTCAACTTCTCATTCATCTCACGCTTTCTCGAAAGATATGCCTGTAAAGCCTTCTCTGGAATAGTAAAAGTCCCCAGCCAAATGTAATATTTCTTCTCAAACCGATCCTTTATTCTAGAAGCATATTTCCCCGAACTTGTGCTCTTCACACCAACAAAGTTCTTCTTCACATTCAGCCATTCAAATTTGTCAAAACCCATATGCATATATATATATGTCGATCTTTTTTCCATAGAGTATGAATTGTTTTACCATTTGAAGAAATATTTCCTGGAGTTCTATCTTCGAATGGGGTTGGTTACATATATAATATATTTTAGATGTATATAAAATATACATTAAACATATTTGTTAAGTATTAATTTCAAGTTCATGAATATTCCATTATTAAGTATTGACTTCAAGTTCATGTACATTACATTGTTATCTATCAATTTCAAGTTCATGCATTCACATTTATTTGATATTAATAATAAAAATTAATAATTAATAATTATTTTATATAGGGTTATTTTAGTCTTTTTATGTTAAAAAGTGTAAATCATTTCATATGTAAATCATTCATGTTTTTAGAATAGATATAGATATAGATTATTTTTAAAACAATTGGTGATATTATTAGTGTATACTTTTTGCAACGCTTGTCTAACGACCATTATTTAGAGGGGTTAATGTAGCATTTTCAGACATTTTAAAATTAATTCATATATAACATTTAAGAATATACATAACGGACATGGTTATGGCATTGATACGATACTGCACTAAGTCTTTTTTTAATTATGTGCTATGATGTACAAACACGTAACACGTGAGACGAGGTAGTACACGACACATACACGTCAATAAATATAAATTGTATAAATCTACAAGAATAAAAAGTATAAATACAATAGAAATCTACAATGATATTTGTAAAATTAAAGAATATTTGTAGTTAGAACTCTACAATGATATTTGTAGTTACAACCAATAATTAAGAATTTGTAGATTCATTTATGTGGTTTGTATGAGTTATGTGTTTTTATGTACACTCCTAACAGAAAAATATAATATTGCGTCATTTGAATTAAAACAATAACAAATAAAAAATAAGAAACAAGAAGTCTATAAGTATCCAAATTTTGAAACATAATGAAGAGGTTTGCCAATATATAAAGAACTAAATTGAAAAATGAAGAACATAAATTTATGATTCAACAGTTCATTCAGCCTAATATTTAATGAGAGTAGAAAAACTACAAAACATGAGGATGTTATTCATTTGTTTATCGAATCATCAAGCCTAATATTTTGTAACCAAAAATAGCAAGCATAAGCATAAGCATAAGATTTGGTGTATTAGATGAAATAGCTCAGATGTGCTGCTTTTCTGGAGGATGAATCACCAGAACCATGGAGCTCGTTCCAATGCAGCAGCTCCGCCATGCTCCTCGAATTGTTTGACACACTTGCTCTAACCTATAATAGAATTACAACTCATTCAAAAAACCATCCACAAAGGAAGAAAAAAATAATGCCGAAGTTCAACATGCTTTTCTTGAAGAGATTTATGCTCTTACAAAAAATCGATATTTGGAATTTATCTTTGTTCATGTTAATTTTTTCAAATATTTTAATACTATGCTTATTTAGCAAATGGAAGAAAAACCAACCTTGCCCTTTTCCAATATCTCTCAATGGGCGATAGGCAGCAGCAACAAAATTAAGAATGTTGTAACATAATTGACAATGTCTAAGATTGGAGTTATAAACACTAGACAAAGGAATAGAGCTAAAAGAAAATGTAACTAAGGGTGTGTTTGGATTGAGTGATTTGGATTTGGGGTGGGGATTTGGAGGAAGGATTTGAAATGACACCTAAAATGGTGTCATTTGAAATACACCGTATTTACGGAGAAAATAGGTCAAAATGAATGACAAGGGATTTGAAATCTATCGTAACATGAATTCATCCAAACGAACTTAAATGAATTTGTCGATGAATTTGAAACCCATGGATTTCAAATCCTTCAATCCAAACACACCCTAAAAGTAAGTGAATTTATCGAGCTTCCTGCAAAAAGTGCAACTAATAGCTCTACTCTCAAGCTCAAGCACAGAAAGACAAACCTTGATATCACTGCCTGAAAAAACATCTGTCATGAACGCGAGTCCATCAAAATCAATATCACTAGCAAAATCTTCTTTTGCTAGTATCACTTTCAATATCTTTGATTTGTTTGGGAGATCAGGCAAATTTACCATAAATCTGCATGACAAAAATAGTTTATGAAATTGCAGGCTTGAAGAAATATGAAATGTTAATTAATAAATCTGTAATGCTCCCTATGTCCAAATATTCCAATCCTATTTCCTTTCTGGGATTTCACAAAGACGGACTTTGTTTCATATATTGGATCCCTTTTTTCCCTTTAAAAATACCCTTTGGGTAATGATATAATACAAGTTTTAACCACTACATTTAAGTTTGAAGTGTCAAACTTCATATAAAAAAGGCAAATGGCATGAATAGAGTACAAGGATGATCTAGAACAAAATTCTACCTGGCGGGCATTCTTCTAATTACTGCCTCATCAAGGTCGAAAGGCCTGTTTGTGGCTGCAAGAACAAGAACCCTCTCTGTATCCTTTGTGTGTAAGCCATCCCAATTCAGCATGAATTCATTTTTTATCTTACGCATGATTACATGCTTTTGATCCCTTCTTGTTAAAGAAGTGCCTTGAATCGACTATAGTGCACTTCGCAGATACGTGATGGGCTGAGCCCAAGTTAGATTAGTCTGTTAGTATTATAAATAGACATGTTCGCAGGTTATTCTGTATCTCTGTAATATGAAAACAAATCTGAAAACCTAGCCTCTAATAAAACTTGTTCTTCCTCTGCCCGTGGACGTAGCCAACACAACGTTGGTGAACCACGTAAATTCTGTGTCTCTTATTTACGTTTTCAGTTCCTTTTTTGATTGCTCTGATTAATCCATCATAACAAACTGGTATCAAGAGCCAGATCAATCGATCAGGTTTTTCGCACTTGGATTTTTTCGGCAAGAATTGAAGATGGCTGCGTTTAACGTAAAGGTTGACAAATTCACCGGGAGAAACAATTTTGGTTTGTGGCAGATCAAGATGCGATCTCTTCTCAAACAACAGAGCTTATGGGCTCCGCTATCTGGAAAGACGAAGAAGGAAGATGTAGACGATGAAGAATGGAGTACTCTGGAGGAGAAGGCTCATTCTACGATCATGCTATGTTTGCCCGACGACGTGATCATTGAGGTCGCTGATGAAGATACTGCGGCAGGTCTCTGGTTAAAATTAGAGAGTCTCTACATGACGAAATCTCTGACCAACAAGTTGCTTTTGAAGCAACGCCTGTTCCGATTACGCATGCAGGAAGGTACATCCCTTCGGGACCATCTAGATAAATTGAATAAAATTTTGCTAGATCTGCGTAATATTGATGTTAAAGTAGAAGATGAGGATGCTGCTTTAATTCTGTTGGTATCTTTGCCTGAATCATATGCGAATTTTGTGGATTCGTTTATTGTTGGGAAAGATAGTTTATCTCTGGAAGATGTGAGATCCGCTCTTCACACCAGAGAAGATCGTTATAAGGCGTCTGGTTCCAATACAGAGAATCAAGCATCTGGTCTGGCTGCAACAGTTAAAGGAAGTGGAAAATCGAAACAAAAAAAGAATAAAAAGGGTCCAAAACCTGATGATATTTGCAACTATTGCAAAGAAAAAGGGCATTGGAAATCTGATTGTCCTAAGAAGAAAAAGCAGTCGGACAGAAAAGAAGGTCCTAGTGGGTCTGCTGCTGTAGCAGAAACTGATACAAAGTCTGAAGAGGATTTGGCCTTAGTTGCAGATGAACAGTCACATCGCAGGGATGTGTGGGTTCTTGATTCTGGGGCATCGTACCACATATGTCCGTACAGGGAGTATTTCTCGACCTATGAAAAGACAGATGGAGGCAGCGTTAATTAGATTATATATATATAATATCAAATATTATATATATATATATATAATATCAAAGTATATATATATATAATATCACTTATGTATATATATATATAATATCAAATATTCTACTTTGTCATAAAATTTATAATTAGATTATACAAATATGATTTAAAATAAGGGTATTTATGTCAAAGTCTTTAATTTTAGATTTCATTTTTTATTATATGTATTTGAACAAAATATAAAAAAGAAAAATATATATATATTTTTACCCAATTTTTTTGTAGAAACCAAACACTATTAATGGAATCAGATTTCTAGTAATCAAATTACCAGAAATCTTATTCCCATTTTAGATTCCATTCCCTGTCAAACAAACGGAGCCTTAGTGTTATATTATATATATTAGTATATAATATACTAATTATTAATGTTATATTATGAAAAATAATATAACAAAACAATTATTAGGATGAAAAAAAACAATTTTTTTATTAAAATTATGAAAAGAGCTGTTGGAGGGGGGGAGTGATTTTGTTAAAAAACAAATTAATCTATATATATATATATTATATATTAGTGGGCCAGACCGGCCCATTCCTTACCATGGATTGGCCGGCCAGTTAGGCCGGCTGTCAAGTAGACCTTCCAAGTAGACATGCCCAAACCGGAATCGGAACCGTGGAACCGGACCGGTTCGAACCGTGGTCAACGGTTCCGGAACCGTTGACCACGGTTCCGATTCCGGTTCCTCGAAAAAAGGAACCGGAACCGGCGGTTAGAACCGGCGGTTCTAACCGGTTTTTGGATGCTTTTTTTTTTTAAATTTGAAATCGAGGGTTGAGATTAAGTGTCCGTTTGAAATCAATGGTTGAGATCAAGTGTCCGTTAAATATTATGTTATTTACGATTTTACCCCCAAAATCACCTATAAATAATCCTCATTTGTTAACATTTTTCCTACACCAATCTCAATTCTCAATCTCTAATTCTCAATCTCTAAATCTCGATTCTTGAATTCTAGTGTTCTTGCAATTTTAGTTTGTTCATTCAAGTTCAATATTCCATCATATTTTCACTTTTCCGTCAACTTTTAGTTACTAAATCAATATGTCGAGTGGTCGAGGATCATCGTCGTCTTCCAAATTCTCCCGTTTCTTCAAACGAGGAGCCGGAGGATCATCTTCTTCATACACACCCCCACCCCCACCTCCACAACCTCAATTTGATCCTATCGATATTGATTTGGATAACGTCGAAATTGATCTCGAAGGAGATGACGCCGACACTATTCGACAATTTATGGCGGAGAATCCGAGCATTCCTTCTCAAGAGGAAAGTGGAGCCCCGGCCTCGACTACCGAAATGCATGGTGGTAGAGCTCCGAGACCACCTAGGGAGCCAAAGAGTTCAATTTTCGTCTATCATATGACGAGAACCGAACTTCCCCAAGAAGAGGGAATGCCGAAGACGTTCTTGGTCCAATGCAACTATTGCACAAAAAATTACACCTTGAGGTCCGGTGGAGGATATGGTTCTTACAAGAAGCATCTCGAAATCCACCACCCCGACAAAATGGGCATTGATCCTACACAAACTCAAATTCGAGCTACTCCCGATGGTAGTAGCTCGCAAGGTACGGATTCCCCCCTCTTTCGTTATAATGAAGCAAATGTTCGTCGCCGTATGGCAAAATTTGTTTGTGCAACACACCAACCCTTCAACTTTGCCGATAATGAATTTTATGAAGAATTTGTAAAATTATCTCTTAACCCGCAAGCTAGAAAAATTTCACGAAGCACACTTACACGTGAAATTTCAAAAGCCGTTGGTGAATTTAAAATTGTTTTAGTATCTACGTTTGCTTCATTACAACAAAAAGTTTCAATATGTGCGGATGTTTGGACCGATAACTACCAAACTAATTCTTATATGGGTATTACTTCGCATTGGATCGATGATACGTGGATAATTCAAAAACGTTTAATTGCATATAGATTTTTCCCACCACCACATAATGCCGATGCAATTGCACATATAATTTTAACAATTCTTCAAGAATATAATTTGCAATATAAACTTTTTTCAGTTTCGTTTGATAATGCTAGTGCCAATACGGCATCTTTGCCCACTTTGATTAATGCATGTCAACCCAATTTTGGGGGAAATTTTTTTCACATTCGTTGTCTATGTCATATTCTAAATCTTTGTGTTCAAGATGGTTTATCATGTTTTAGTGAACATATCGCCCCTATTCGAAATGCTATAAAATTGATTATGCAACAACAAAATTTGTTACGATTATGGTCAAAATTTTGCAAAACCAAAGGAATTAAAACAAAAAAATTTGTTTGCGATGTCCCCCACCGTTGGAACTCAACTTATAAAATGTTAAGTGATTCTTATGCACACAAAGAGTATTTATGTGAATTTTTTACGCAAAACTCAACAAACAATATTCGATTGTTGCCACAATATTGGGATACTTGTGCAAGCTTGATTAAACTTTTAAAAGTTTTCGAAAATGCAACAAAAGAACTTTCCGGTTGCTATTATCCCACTTCACCCCTTGTAGTTGATAATTGTGTCAAGATTGCGCTAGAATTGCATGATTACAAAGATGACCAACTTTTTGGTAGCGCTATTGAGAAAATGAAAACAAAATGGATCAAATATTTTGATCAAATCCCGGAGGTATTTTTAATTGCTAAAATGTTAGATCCTCGAATGAAAGAGGATGGTTTAGTTGAATTTTTAAGAATGTATTATGATGCATTGTTATTGGATTATGATGCGTTGTCTATTGTCACTTGTGTGAAAACTACTTTGTATGAATTATTTAAAGATTACAAAATTCAATTTGGTAGCAATACCGATAGTAGTGAGTCTTTTGTTTCTAACCCAACTCCTTCCGAAAGTTTTCCTAACTCTAATGAAGAAAAAATAGCACGTTTGTACGCGGAGCGAACTATGAAAAAGCCACGTAGTGGTGGTGGCAACGTATATGCCGAGATTGACCGATATTTCTACACCACCTTCGATGAGATGGATTTCGGTAACTCCAACTCGCTTTTGAAGTGGTGGCATAGGAAATCCAAGGCGTTTCCAATCCTTTCAATCATTGCAAGAGAGATTTTATCCGTGCCGGCATCAACCGTCTCCATTGAGTCCGCTTTTAGTATCGGAGGCAACATAATGGACGATCGAAGATCAAGATTGACGGTTCTAAATGTGGAAAATCAATGTTTGCTTGAAGATTGGACAAAGGTCGAGAAAAGAAAACAAGAGGAAAACTTCGATGTTGACGAAGATGAAGATTACTTATCGTGGGATTCAATTTCAAGCGGTTCCTCGGATGTAGCCAATGCTTGATTGCTTGTTGATCAAACATTGACCTTCGAAAGGTAAGCAAGGTAAGAAGAACTACGTGGGCTTTGATTCATTCACTAAGTGAATGATACGTAGGCAATTTTATTTTAAGTCAAAAATTAGTGACTAATTTTTGACTTAAAATAAAACTCAAGCTCATTTTTTTTTTTTCCCAATATTAATTCATTGTAAAAATTGTATCGTATAAGATTTTAATTTTAGAATTTAGGTTTGTCCGTTTGTACTTGTAACTTGTAAATGGTTATTGTAATGTAATACAAACATTATAATTTATTAATAATATAAAAATTGTTTATCTATTGTTCAATATTTGTCTTTATTTCATCCGGTTTATTTTTTAAACATTGCCAAAATAAATTTGTACATAAAAAAAAAAAAAAATTATAAAAACCGGTTAGAACCGGAACCAGAACCGGAACCGGGAACCGTGGAACCGGGAACCGGAACCGTTGGAACCGGAACCGGTTCTAACCGGTTCGAATACGGTTCCGGCATCCCCGGAACCAGGAACCGGCGGTTCCGGAACCGGAACCGGGAACCGGAACCGTATGAACACCTATACTTCCAAGGTCTGCTTGACACCTATAATTACAGCACATACTTTAAAGTTGAAATCTCTAATGTGAAAATATGAGTACTTATAATTTTTCTAAAACTAATTATATATTAACTATAATTCAGTCACATGAATGAGTTTAGGGTTGATAATCATCCAGCACAATTATATTGTCTATATAACATTAAATGACATTCAAAAACCACAATTAAAAATAAATACTAAAAGCATAAAATTGATATAAAAAAAAATATTTCAGCAAACTCATGTCTATGTAATATAATGGTACCTTTCTTATATACCATTAATTTTGTTGTGAGACCTTAATTTGATATTTGATCAACATTGAATGGCTCTAAAGTACTAAAAGCTATTTTGCTGCCTGCTTCACACAGCCACCCATGGAAAATTATCAATCAGCCATATAAAGTTGTGGGGTAATTGAGAACGTATATGAATAAACGTAAATAAACTGCAAAATTATTAAGAGTGAACAAAAATATGTGTTCAAAGAAGTTGAAGATTGCAAAAATACTTTTTGCAGTAAGTGGTTGTTTAAAATACAATCCATTTTCAAACTATTAAGTGAAGGACATTTAAACTCGAATGTAGTTATTAACTTTTAACTTTCAACCTTGATCACAATAAAATTGATGTGGGTATTGAATAGAAAACTTGCTTTAATGAGAGGATTTTAATATATAGGTGATAGCAAAGTTGATGGGTGATATACCATATTTTCTCCATACCATGTTATACTGTTTGATAAAGGCTTCACAGCAAAATAGAAAAGAAATCAAGTTTCAGAATCCTCAAACATTTTATTCCACATTAATGAAATTTGCTTCTGAAAGTTAACATAAGCAATTGATTTTCAATTTGATGGGAGGACCTTAACTATTTAGGTGGTAAAACACTTGATATGTTATAAGCCATTTTTCTCCAAACCGTGTGACATTTGTTTGATGATGCTTCAATGAAAAAAGAAACAAAAATCAAATTGCAGAAACTCCAACAAATTTATTCCACATGAATCAAATTTGCTTCTCAAAGTTACCATAAATAATTGATTTTCAAACACCAATAATAATAATGAAAAGTACCTTAATAGGAAGCAATTGCCCTAATTACGCGGTAGATATGTAAAATCCAACTTTCAAAGTTGAAAATATAATATATTTTATGGAAGTTGAGATAGTGGAGAGTTGGTTATGGAAAGATGAAAATATAACTTTTCTCACGTTTGTATGTTGCAAATTTAGTTTCTTTTTTTTCTTTCTAATTTTGAAAGGTGAAAATATAATATTTTTTATGAAAGTTGATATAGTGAGGGAGTTGATTATCGAAGAATAATTATTAATTATTATTTAAAAAATTAAAATTCTAACAAATTAGCATTTAAGTAAAAATAACTACTTCCTTCATATGATATAATAGAAAAATAGATTTTATTTTAGTTAAATTTCACTCAAAATTTCACTATCAATTTAACTTTTAAGAAGAATTTTTTTTTTGTAATTGTCACATGAAAATGAATAGAAACATTATATTTAATATAGTTTGTGTACAATTGCATTTTTCAAGTCTAATTCTCCCCAATAAAATTGGTTAAACTAGAAGTGACAAATGGATGGGTTAGGTGGGGTTTGGATCGATTCCAACGAGTTGGTTTTTAAATAGTTTGGATTCTGTAAGGTTGAACTAAACTTAACACAAAATGAACCAATTGCAACACAAGTCAAGATCTTACATGTTCCTTTTATTTTACATTGTTGGCAAGCATTTGGGTATAACTTGAATTGTAGTTGGGCTTAACTTGGAACCAAATACAATTGTTTATGAACCAACTCAAATCAAAATAGTTTAATTAGGTTAGAATCATGGTTTTATCCCATTTTATCACTCCTAAGTTAAACTATTAACTAACATAGTTGATGTTAAATTTTGGAGAGATGGTCTGATTAAGACCATATAATAACTTTTAAAAAATTATACGACGTAATATGAGAATTAAGTAATGAGTATCAAAATTAAAAAAATATCAAACATATGAGATAAAAAAAATGCAATTTTCCTTTTTATTTCTAATCAAACGGATGACATCTTCCTCTGAAAATCCTCGTTATCATGTATGATAGTTTCTTTGGAAAGAATTCATTCGAATGTTTGATTTTGTTGAATTGACTACTTCAAGTACATATTTTAGTATAGCACAACATTCAATGATTTCTGTTTCACAACATTATCGGTCATTTAATTCAAACTTCTGAATTACTATGGGGGTGTTTGGCTAAGCTTATAAGCTCTTTTAAACATCTTATAAGATGTTTGAGAGCTTATAAGCTCTATGAAAATGTTTGGATAATTTTCTTTAAAAAGTGCTTATAAGACCAAAAAATAAGATGTTTGGGTCTTATAAGCAAATAAAAAATAAGTTGGCAAAACCCAACTTATTTCAAAATCTGAAATAAAGGGTATGTTTGGTTTTATTTTGGTTGGTTATTTTGGTGAGAATTGTTGGTGAGAAATTTTTGGGGACACGTGCATTATTGGTGAGATAGTGTTTGGTTTAATTTGAGAATTGTTTTTTGGTTGGTTTTTTTGGTGAGATAGTGTTTGGTTTTATTTTGAGAGGGAACATAAGTTACTGTATCAGTCAAATCATGTCAGTTTTTGTCTGTTAGTAATTAAATAATAATAAAAAATTATATTATAATATTAAGATTGTAAAAGTTAATGTGAACATAACCTTTAATCATTTTGCTTTAGAACCTTTAATCATTTTGCTTTAGAATCAATTATAATAGCTTTTTGGGAGAAGGGGATGTTCAACTTCACAATCTAATTTAGAGATGTAGACATGTAGTTGTAATTTTAATTATTTTATATATATTATATATATATTTAAAAATAATGGGAGCTCGCGAGCCGGCTCGCGAGCTCCCGAACAACTTAAAACGGGCTCGAGCTCGGCTCGATGGCCGGCTCGAGCTCATTAGGCTCGGCTCGAGCTCGAAAAAACTCGAGCTCGAGCCGAGCTTTTTTCGAGCCGGCTCGTTGAGCTCGTGAGCCGGCTCGACTCGTGAACACCCCTACGTATATATATAATTACATAAATATAGCAAAGTGTGATAGAATTGGTTTTAATGGAGACAGAAAGAGGGACATGTGTCAGACAAATTTGATTAGTGGGCTGACAAAATTGACAAGTGGGGCAGAAGGTTGAAAATAGTTTCTTGATTTTTTGGTCAAAATTCTCAGTATTTTCTGGCCAAAAAAAGTTATAGACCAAAGACATTTTTGTCAAAAATTTGGGCCAAAATGAGCTCAAAACAAAACCAAACATTGCCTTAAATTTGGGATATTGTTTATATTGTTTCAAAGAAATAAAATAAACCTAGTTAAGTTTATTCTTTCCAACAATACCTTTCTCCGAAAAAATATTTATTTTTATATTGCACAATTCTCTCGTATAATATTTGAAAACATCTCATAAGTCCAATAGACTTATTTTATCCAAACACTAAAGAGCTTATTTTTTAAATAAGACGAAACATATTATAAGCTTTTAAAACATCTTATAAGATGTAAGAACTTATAAAATGTTTTAAATAAGTTTAGCCAAACACCCTCTATAACATTACTATTAACATAAAATAAAAAAGATATAATCTCCTTCTAAAATACTGAATCACCAAAAATATTTTCATTGAACTGGGCCTTCTGAATCGTTAGGGCCTTTATTTGCATTTGCTAGCCCAACAAAAATGAAAATTCTTGTAAAAGAATTCAATTGGATGTACTCGTAAATCATCATTATTTATTGAAATTTGTACATCAATTTTCTACACTCTATATTCTAGTATAGTCGAACCCAAGTGTGATGGTATTACCTTTTCGAAGATCAAAGGGCCCAATATAGGTGAAATTAAATATAATAACATAAAATGGAGAAATTTTCACATATAATTTGGAGCCGAATCATTTAAACTCGTGTCATTAAATTATCAAGTCAATTACACATATACTAGACACACGAAGTTGTCCAAGTTTTGAACAGTGTTTATGTATGACCTTGTAGCATATCATAAGGTCCATTTCATTAGCAAATTGCTCAGGGGGCATAAATTCAAAACTCATTTTTAGAATTCCCATGACAGAATAAGCACAAAAAGAAGTGCAAAACAAATTTAAATTATTTCCCAATTGAATTTTGTGAAGAATTTAAGTGTTCTAGTCTCCAATTAAAATGAAGTGTCATAAAATGTAAGCCAATGAGAAGGGGAATTAGTGGGGTGCTCATTGTTTAAGGCATTTTGTTCTGATTGGTATAATCTTCCAAAACAGTGGGTTTAAAAAGCTGACAAGTTTAGCCCAATCCCAGGTTTTGGATTATAATAATTCTATTTATTTATTTAATGATGATTTAGGACACAAGTGTAAATGCTAAGCCTACACGATTAAGATAGTGAAATTTGAATTAAAAAATAGTGTGAAAAGTGGAACCAAAAATCAAAGGGAAATCCCACGAAGACAGCACATAAACTTTGGGGTTAAATAATAGAAAAAATGATAATAAAGAATGAGTTTATCCAATGGACTTCCACTTTCTAGGGCTGCGGCGTGGCATTTTTTCTGCACTTTTGTCCCATTATATAATTAATGAATTTGGTTTGTTTTTTGTTTTATCATATAATAATATTATCCATGTCCCTAATATTAACTCCCCGGTACACTCATTTAAAATTTTTGGGGGTAAATGATAGTTAGTACCCCTTGGCCCTTATTAGTTTTCTCTTTTAATTTTTGTTGGTACATTAATTAACTCAAAATCAAGGAAATTGTTAATAGAATATAATATATATATGGTCATTTGCACAAAGTAGGAATACAATTTAAGACATCTTTAAGCATTAAAGTTTTAATCGAATTTAAAAATTATGTCTTTCCCAACGTGACATATAATATATGTGTTTTAAGAGTTTTTTTTCAAATCATCTTATCTTCAAATATGTGATGTATATAATATTTACATTATTAAACTTGACATGGCATTTATATTTCCGCCTCAATATTACTACCAACTCAATACATTGTTATTAATAATAAATTTATTTTAATAGACCTAAAGTTTGTTATCCTAATTCCTAATAACATCAATTTCACCAGATTATTTGTTCAATCCCAAGCTATATGGCTATTATCTCCATAATTTGGGTCTTACAATATAGAGTAAATGGAATTGATTAATTTAAATATTTAATGTTCAACTTTTTTTTCTTTTGTTTATATCATAATTTCTATTTATCACGGCATACATGTATTTTCTTTTTTCTTTTTTGGAAAAGGTACTAAGGCTATGTTTATTTATGTTTTTAAGATAATTTAAAATTTTCTCAGGAATCACATACTATAGAAATTCATTTGAGAATGGTACAGCCTCAATTGGATGGGCACCTATATCCTCAAAAAAGTTTTTCAGAGTAAAAATTTATGAAAAATTCATTTGTTTTGGCATATTATGAAAACTTTCTTGCAAAAAAATTCTCTCAAATTTACAAATAATTTGACAGTTAATACAATCAATTAAAATAATTTTTTCAACTATTTTTCAAAGCCGAAAATTAAATTAATTATATATTCTAAAGCAAAATAATGCAACGTTTAAAATAAGATCCATTGTGACTATTTCCTGACGTCTAAATCAACGAGTTTGACTAAATACATTTAATAAAAATTATATTTAAATATCAACCAAAATAAATTTCTCACAACAAAAAATACATCACATCAACCACAATCCTTACTTTTTTTTTTTCTCTTAAAAATCTCATCCAACCTCTATCTTTCAACCACATTTCTCATTTTTATCATAAAAATAAATTATCGAAGGTGGACATGCCAACCAATCGGGTCCGTAGGTGTTTGGTTATGTTTTTAAAAATAGGTTGAAAATTGTAAGGCTGTCAAATAAATAGTGATAGGTTGATAGATTGTGTATAGAATAATTATGTTAATTGTGTATATAATAATTATGTAAATTAAAAAATAAAAAAGTAATGAATAAAATATTTGTAAAGTATGGAAAAGAAAGTGAAAAATGATAATAATAAATTATTTTATTGGTAAATGTGTGAAATGATGTATATGATTGATAGTTAGTTATATAGAATATTGGAAAATTAAAGTTGAACTAGAGGAAATTGAAATAAGAAGTTGGTGTGTTAAGTTTATATCAAAATAACTCCAAAAATGAACTTATGTCTTAAAATGGACTTAATCCAAAACAATTCCAAAAATATTTTGTAATGCAAATATTAATCAATTATACTCTTGTATAGTGACAAATGATATTAATAATTATTCAAGTTTCAACTTTTGGATACTTAATTTTCTGAAAAGTTAAAAAATATATATAATTACCATATCAAAATTCGAAAAATGATATACCAAACCAAAATACTCAATATGTATAAATTCACTAAATAAAATTCAGTAATCTGGAATTTTACACAACAAAAGAATGATAAAATAAATATAACGCTCACTTCTTAAAATAAATATAACCCTAAACCCTAAATGATTTTTTTTTTATTTTTCCAATGATGATGTACCTTTCCGTCTATTTATATCTTGATTTACTCACTTTGATTTAGAGTAGCGAAAAAGTATTTGTAATATGATAATCAATTTGATTGCATTTAGATCATTTGGAGATTTAAAAGTATTAAAGTCATATTTAGATACATATTAAAGTTATAGCCCCTACAATAATTTGTGTACTAATTTTTGGTTGATGCAAAAAAGAAATCTTATATTTTTAATAAAAGAAATTAGACTCTTGTGCGACATTATCATTATATGATCGACGACATTCTTTTTTGTGTATGTAATGTATATGGACTTTTTGTAGTGCATTAGAACCTTCTTCCAATCTTCAACTATACGCTCATTCCATTTGTAGGGCTTTTTTGATATAACCCCCCGAGGTATGCAGCTTTGGCAAATAACCCCCCGAGGTTTGAAATTTTGGCAAACAACCATTTCTGGTTAGTTGACCGTTAGTCAACAGTTAAGGTCATGGGCAAAATTGTAATCTAATAATTCCAAACAAATATATTAATTTTCAATATATTTATTTGGAATTAATAAAATTAATATATTTGTTTAAAATTATTAAATTACAATTGTGCAAATAAATAAAATTAATATATTTATTTAATACATTTGTTTGGAATTATTAAATTACAATTTTGCAAATAAATAAAATTAATATGTATTTATTTTCAATGTAGTATTAATATATATGTTTGGAATTATTAAATTACAATTTTGCAAATAAATAAAATTAATATATTTATTTAATATATTTGTTTGGAATTATTAAATTACAATTTTGCAAATAAATAAAATTAATATGTATTTATTTTCAATATAATTCCAAATAAATACATTGAAAATTAATATATTTGTTTGGAATTATTAAATTACAATTTTGCCCATGACCTTAACTGTTGACTAACGGTCAACTAACCAGAAATGGTTGTTTGCCAAAATTTCAAACCTCGGGGGGTTGTTTGCCAAAGCTGCATACCTCGGGGGGTTATATCAAAAAAGCCCTCCATTTGTATGCAATGTCAATATATTCATAAAGTTCATTACATATAGAAATTTACTTGATAAAAAAAACATATAGAAATAATTATTGCATTTTATCTTCTCTGAGTGAGAGGATTCGGCGAAATTCCGTGGAATATTTTATCTGGATTATTATTAGATTATTTTAGATATATCAATTTGCGTAATACTTTTTGATAGATGTGTACTTAACTCAATATCATACATATTACTGTTCAATACTTAACTCAGTATCATACATGTTATTGTTCAATTTTTAAATTGATTGAGTACAATGAAATGTTATTAACAAGCATAAATTTGAAAAAATATTACTATAAAATAGTTTATAATTATAACATAACTTGATTTAGCTCGAGCAAAATCACTAAGTGCATGATTACATGTCTACAATATCTATTTCTTAACCAATCTCTTTTGTCGAATGCCAGTGTTAGAATATCGTCTACCTATCTACGAATTTGTCATAGGATAGAATTGTAAATGGGCCGAGTCAAATGGAAGAATTGGTTGTTCAAAATTTATTTGAATAATTATTGAACTTTAAAATTTATATTTGAGTATAATTTCATTATTAATCGAGTCGAGTTCAAACTAAAACCAATTGAGTCAAATACTGATTGAGCTCAACAAATTTGATTTTAGCACATATTTATCATTTTTTTATTAATTCAGTTGAGCTTCAAATTTATCAAACATATAATAAGTTATTCAATTTTGGTTCATAAAGTTGAAAGACGAATCAAACTGCTAAAAATTTGATTGGAATCTTATTTTTAAAAACTCAATTTCGTAATACATATACTTGAACAACTTTTTCTTTGATAAATTAATGTTATAAGACATGAATCATCAAACATATTGCAAATCAGTCCACTAGGAAATTTCTCAAGGAGAAACTTTCCTCCCTTCTTGTTCGTCCTTGATTTCATGGGAATATTTACTTCCATAATCAACGGTTCACAAAAGGAATCCCATTCTTTATTTTTCAACCTTCCTCAGCTGAGATTCAACCATTTTTGTGGTTTATTAAAATAATCCATTTCCAGAAAAAGGAGCTTTACAACAATTGATTTAATATTCCCCCCACTGTCAGATTTGATAATTCCATGATGAAAACCTGGGAAAAAATTATTCAATCTTATAGAAGCCAACACCAGCAAGTCAGAAACAAAACAGTCCTCTTTTTTCTCACAAATCACCTTTTGATTTTTTTTTTAAAATAAAAAAATCCACCTGCTTTTCCGAAATCGACGATGCAGAGTATTTGTTTTTGCCATTGCCAACAATTTCTCAGCATATTTTATTTCCTCCAACAAATGGAAGGGTCCCATTATTTACCCTCTTCTTGCATTACTATATACCTCTCCTTGCCTCAATGCTTGTACCCTCCTTTTCTTTTTTCACATCTATACATACACCTTTTTGTGTGTGTATACATATTTATATATATTTTATCTTTTTTTTTTCGATCTATTAATAGGGTTTTGTACTGTCACTTGTGCTTTGGCTTCTCATTCACTCCCCAGAGTTGAATTGTTGTGAGTTTATGTTTTTTTTTTTTTTTGCTCATACTTACTGATCAATTGTGGTATTTTAGATTTTCTTTTACGTGCCTGCTGTAAAATTAGTAACTTTTTTTCCCTTATTATGTATTAATTTTGTTTTCCTGTTGATGTTTGTGTATGAGATGTCTGAATTTCTTATTCTGGCAGTTTACTTGTTTTGTTTGAGCTGTTACTTTCATGTTTTTAGAGCGTTTAGGTTCAGGGTGGTTTAAGTGCATTTAATGATGTTTTCCATCTTGTAGAAGTAATTGCCTGAAAGTGCTAGATATTAATGTAAATCACCCATTCAAATTAACTGATTTCTTCTCTAAATCACAACTTCTGATGTATAACATGTTTCCAGGTGCATTTTGATCTTGATATCACATTTCATATTTCCCCTTGTGTCTAAATTATTCTGAATTTGAACCAAATTTGCTCTTCTCAAGTTCAGTTGGTACTTGATTGGGTATTTTCTGTTTTAGTTTCATATTTTCTGTAGCCCTTTTCTCGTTTACTAACTAATTGCTCATATTAGTTGTATTAAAATATAAGACATTGATTTTCATGTAGTAATGGTTTCCCCTGCTTCCTGGTTTTCTTATTGTTCATGTATAGAATTTGTTCTGTTATCTTATCTGAGTGTTTTTATTTATTAATCTTCTCTATAATTGATTCCTCTTGTTTCTTAACTATTCAGATGACATTCGCATGGTGTTTGGTTTTGGTATTGTTAGAGCAATGACAGAAGGAAGTAGCTTAGCTGAAGGGGAAGAGCGTTTAGACGAACATGCTGCCTTGCCAGGTCAGCGTCACGTGTTTGATTTAAACTTTAGTTACAGTGATTGGATCAGTCTTGGTATTACTGCCCCAATAAGGGTTAAGATGTCCGAGAATAGTGAACAACCTCAGGATGCAGATTACTCACCTCTTAGCTATGAACTAGAGTCTCTAATTTTCGCTAGATTCCCAAGGTCAGAGTATTGGAAACTATCATGTCTAAACAAGAGGTACTTATCTCTTTCAAAAAGCGGCGAGCTCTACAATATCAGAAAGGAGATAGGATTCAAAGAGCCTTCCGTTTTCATGTTTGCGAGCGGTGAAAGTAGTTGGTGGGCTTTTGATCGCGATTTCAAGTCCCGTATGAGGCTCCCAATTCTCCCATCGGACCCTTGTTTTGCCGCGGGTGATAAAGAGTCGATCTGTGCCGGGACCCACCTCCTTGTCTCGGGCAAGGAGATCGACGGGCTCGTCGTTTGGAGGTACGAATTGGCCAAAAACGAATGGTTTAAGGGCCCGTCGATGATCAGCCCGAGATGCTTGTTTGCATCAGCGACATGTGGCGATTGCGCCTACGTGGCGGGCGGTATGCTTTCAAAGACTGAAGTTTACGACACGGCTGAGAAATATAACCCCGAAATCGGGTCGTGGGACCCACTCCCGAGAATGAAAAGGAAAAGGAAGTTTTGCGCGGGGTGTTACATGGACAATAGGTTTTATGTGATTGGAGGTAGAAACGATGACGGTGAACTAACGTGCGGTGAATTCTTTGATGAATCTAGAAACAAATGGGAACTCATACCAGATATGTTAAAAGACAATCCTGTCCAATCGTCCCATTCCCCACCACTACTCGCTGTGGTGAATAACGAGCTTTACTCTCTCGAGGCTTCTTCGAACCAGCTGAAGGTGTATCTGAAGAAGAGCAATACGTGGAAGCAGATGGGGCCCGTCCCGGTTCGAGCCGATTGCAATAGAGGATGGGGAGTGGCTTTCAAGTCTTTGGGAAATGAACTGTTGGTAATAGGAGCATCTCATGATGGTAATCATATGGCTATATATACGTGCTGCCCGGATTCTGATTCTGGTCAGCTGCAGTGGAAGCCTTTCAACAGTGGTAGAAACCGACTTAGCCACTTCATTTGGAACTGTTCTATTATGGTAGCTTGAACAACTATTCTTAAAGAATGTATTTGTTGTTGATGTTTTCGTTGCTTTGATGGTGCCCCGGTTTGTGTAATATAACTATCGGTCGAGTGTTAATGCTCGATCTTTATTATCCATTGTATATTGATTTGGTCTTGCGAGTTTATATGCTAGTTGAGTAGAAGAGAGTGGTTTTAACACTTTAAACTTAAAAATTTGAACTACAATAAAGGATAATCTGGCAAGTCAATGTATCATGTTCCTTGTATAAGTTCTTCACCTAATACAATTTATCCATTGACCGACTAATTGAAGTTAATTTATAGAAATCATCCCTTACACTATCTGAAATTATCAGGGCCTAGATCTTGATGCAGACTGCAGAGATCAATTATTTTTACATTAAAAAAAAACTCACAGTATCCCTAAATTTGCATCATTATTAAAATTATTAAATATTGTTATCAAACGAATAATGCTCATGCAGTTAAAATTGATATTAAACAAGCTTGTTCGCATTAATATGAAGGTGTAAATCCAGCAAATTCCATTCAATTGATGAAAAGAAAATTGCAGCAAGTCAAATATTATTTCCATATAACCCCTGAACAGCCCGAGTGCTATATGGTGAACAGCAAACTCACCCAAATGTCTAACGAAAGGAATGAAATACGAGTTGTAGATGAATACTCTTGTAATTAATACTTTTGAATCCTTCCTTCTGCCTATCGTGAACATTACCATTTATAAGTAGAACAACATGTACAGATGTACTCCGTCCATGTGGAATGACCGTACGGCGTACACATGTACTGAATTTGTGGGTCAGATGGGTCATAATGGTCATACTCATAAGGTATCCCTCCCAATTCATCTTCAGTTGCCATTTCTATTAATCTATTTAATATATTAGAATTTTGAAGCTAGTGTTTGACCACTTTGACCATTTAATATCATTTAAAAATTCTGTCAACAAAAATCTTATTGGTTGGTTTACACATAATCTCAACTGTCTACCATTATCAAAACCGCACAATTTTCTATCCATAACTAAGGAGGAATAATTCCAAATTTAAAATTCAAATTAAGAAACGGAAGTTGTTTGAATAAATATCTTCGTCCCTTAAAAAAGGAATCATTACATGTCATTATGCATCTATATCCGAGCTTTTGTATATAACCCCCGAGGTATTGAGCTTTAGCAAACAACCAGTGGCGGAGCTAGGGGGCGGGGGGGCCCGCCGCCCCCCCAAATTTTTAAATTTTTAAATTTTTTTTTTAGATGTGTATATTTTAAAAAATTTAACATTTCGCCCCCCCCAAATAAAAAATTTAACATTTTGCCCCCCCCACTTTCGATTCCTGGCTCCGCCACTGCAAACAACCCCCTGAGGTATAAAATCTTGGCAAGTAACCCTTTCTATTAAGTTGACCGTTAGTCAACGGTAAAATTTATGGACAAAATTGTAATTTATAAATAAAAACAAGGAACAATAAAAATAATTAAATAAAATTTAATTCACTTTATACAATTATTATTTTTCTCAGTTTCAAGTTTATTTATTTATCTAAAAATTTAGATATATATTATATTACTCTATCTAATAATTTGAAGGTAAAATTAAATAAATTTAGATAAATAATATGAAGGTAATATAATATTTAAAATTAAAGGTAATTTAGATAGAATAATATAATATATAATATAATATTTGAAGGTAGAATAATATAATATTATAATATATAAATATGGAGGTAATTTAGGTTTTGAAGGTAAAATTAAACAAATTTTGATAAATAATTTGAAAGTAATATAATATTTGAAGTTGAAGGTAATTTACATAGAATAATACAATATATAATATAATATTTGAAGTTGAAGGTAATTTGCATAGAATAATATAATATATAATATAATATTTGAAGGTAGAATACTATAATATTATAATATATAAATTTGAAGGTAATTTAGATAGAATAATATAAGATATATCTAAATGTTTAGATAAATAAATACACATTTGAAATTTAGAAAAATTATTGTTGTATAAAGTGAATAAAATTTTATTTATTTATTTTTGTTGTTCCTTGTATATATATATAAATTACAATTTTTGCCATAAACTTAACCATTGACTAACGGTCAACTTAATAGAAAGGGTTATTTGCCAAAATTTTATACCTCGGGGGGTTGTTTGCTAAAGCTCAATACCTCGGGGGTAATATACAAAAAGCCCATCTATATCCCAAAAAACATAAAATATATAAAGAGATATTAGACGTTCTTGAAATAATATCTGGTATATTTTTGAGTAAAAACCTTTCCAGGAAGATCTTTGCCCGAATGAATGTTGCATTTGCATATCTACAATCATTGATCATCCGTCCGTATGTCTATTTTCTTCATGTTTCTTATTATTGTTTCTGTTATTACTTATTAATTATTATTAATGACCTTTTCTAGTTTATTATTAATTGATAATATCCTTTTCCCTCAATTTTGTTGTGATTTGGGAGGATTTGTAGTTTTTTTAATCTTTTATTAAGTGTAGATGGATTATTCCTTTCCATTTTTATTATATATTGTTAGTTTCTTGGTTTTTGGTGCTATTTTTAAATGTATATTATCAATAATCTCTACCTTTTTTTCTATTTCCATGGATTTTGGTTCAGATATAAGTGTAGATGGAAAGGGCTGAGAATTAGTTGTTCAAATTTAAATTTATTTTACAAATGAATTTTATTAAATTTCTTAACTAAATTTATATATTTATTTGGTGTGAGGAATTTGTCTACTGCTGCTCCTTTACCTTTTTTCCCTCAAACGTCTATTATTTTGAAGATTTTTTTAATATATTAGTTTGTTAAGACTTTGAAATTTTTTTTTTGGACAACAACCTCAATCATCTTCTCTCATATATTTTTTTTTTGTTTACGGCATTTTATCTTATTAATGTTCCAGGATCCTAAACTATAATTTTCCGTTAAAGTTCATTTCAATCGTTCGTCACACCCATAATATATTAATTTTTCAATCAATAATTAAGAGTTATTATAATTTTTTTTATGTGTACAATGAATTAAATAAAATACATAAAGTTTATTTTGTTTACTTCCATTGTGTTGCCTCATGTATTTATCTTTTGCACTTGATAACTAAAATTTATTTTGTTTTCTTCCATTGTGTTGCCTCATCTATTTATCTTTTGCACTTGATAATAGTTCTATATTTTTTATATATTCTTTTTTTTATGGATTATATTTTATTTAATATAAGTCGTGCATAGCACTAGTTACACATTAGTTATGGAAAATGTGTGAGTGAGCTGGATGAACTTAAACTTAACCCTACCAGTAGTCAATAGTCGAACCTCTTTCGGACAAAATGCTTATATCTTATGGGAATAGTATTTTAATTTTTCTTATTTTATTTTCAAATATACGTGTAAACCCTACGTTTTGGGTCGCACTACTAATTTGTTGATAAAAATTCAACTTCACTAATAACTCGTCTATATTTCTGAGTATTTTGTTCCCTTTGTATGAACATATTTAGGAGTTATTACATTACAAATACAAATTTTGCCAAAGCTAAAACTCAAATTTTTGTTATAATCAACTCTACGTGAAACCATTTTTCTGTTATTAATTATGTCGAAATTGAGTCAAACGGACTATTAATCATGGTCTTAAATTTAGGATTTCAGGTGCTTCGAATAGAGATTCACTTCAATTTAGTTTGTAGAATATCCAATATTTCCAAAATCAATTTCTTTAAAAACCTAAATATCTTTAAAAATTATAAAAAATATTAAATTAGAAGTATGAAAATAATCATGGTTAATCATGGTTTTTTTTCTTTCTTTTGAACTCCACTTATGAAGTATGAAAATAGAAGTAGGACTGTGGGTTAAGGACGTTGAGCCAAACTTGTGAGTTTGACCAACTGATTTAATTAAAGTTTAACTCGAATTCGGAATGTTTAGAGCATATCAGCTGAAACTTTGTAAGCTTGAACTTTTACTTTGGTGTTTATAAATTAGATATCTTTGATCCAACTTCTATTTCTATGCTACTCATAATTTGTCATTTTTTTCCCCTATGAAATAAATCTTACATTTAGCAATAATTGTGTTCAACAATATTTAAATCAATGAAAAAAACCCAAATTTATCCAAATAATATATTTTTTTTTTTACTTTTGGTAAACAATTATTTTTAATAAATTAGATAAAAAGCATTTGAATTAAAACCCTCATTCACAAATGAGATAGTGCACAACTCCTCATCAAAATTTTTAATTATGATCAGACTTTGTCCTTGAATTAAAAATAAAAATAAAAATAAATCTTAAGGTTATAGTATGTGCCCAAAAATTCACAACTGCAATTTTGACCGCCTTTAAATATCGCCATAAGAAAGTAAATGGAGGGGGTATAATATTTATTAAATTATATTTTTACCTTTCCCATAAGTTTTTTTCACTCTTCACAGGCTTTGACTTAAATGTATATATTATATAATATAATACATGTATATTTATTAGCGACTGAATGAAAATAAGGAACTAGAGTCAGTGGGTGCGACTTTAATTTAATTAGTATCAAATTAATTTTATAATTTTAATTAGACTGCATTCTATTACATCACCCCGGATTTTGAATTTAGTAAAGATCCGTTTATAAACTTTGAATGCAAGAAATTTCAATTAATCAAGGAAAGATACACACGGTTGTCATACAAGGTAATAATCCGCAATAAATTATCAGATTTCCTAATTCAAGAATTAATTAAACTCTTCTTCTTCTTCGTCTTCTCTCTCTCTCTCTCTCAACCTATATCTATATATATGGGATATATCAATTGCAAAGTATTCAAATTCTCAGACTAAATTTTGATTTCAAGAAATCATGTCGTCTTCATCATCATCATATGCCTCTGCCCGCAGAGTTCTGCACAGGCAATTTCTTCCTCAACATTACTTTTCCGGCAGCGGCTTTCAATCTCTGCACCGGCACCATAACAGAGTTTCTGCTCCCACACCTTATTTCTATGATGACGTACTTAATCTTCAGTTCATACTTCCTTCTCTCAACCATCTGCCTCCAAATTATCATCCTATTCCTATCCACAACTACTATCACACATATAACAATACCATCCGTTATAATGTTGAAGAACACGATCAGGTTTTTCACTGGATTCAACAAGATGAAGCAATGATTCTGGATGCAGTTCAAAGAAATCCCATCTCAACTTATAACAACAATGAGGTTTTTCAAGACGATGAAGTTATGATTGTGGATGCAGTTCAAAGAAATCCCATGTCAACTAATAGCAATGGTGGATTGTCGAAGAGAGCTATTTCCAAATATCTCAACACGAGGAGAGGTAACGAAGAAGATGATGCTTCTGAAGTTTGCATTATATGTCAAGATGGTTTGTTGTGTCAAGAAGATGATGATACTATTGGAGTGTTAAATTGTGGACACAAATATCATGTCAAATGCATCAACAATTGGCTACAAGTGAAGAATCTTTGTCCTTTATGTAAAAGCACCGGAATCGATCGATAGGAAACAAGTTTTGTTTGTGTAGTTGAAAACCATGTTTCTTTGTTTTGCACTTAATAAAGCTAACATTTTTCAGTTGTTAATTTCCTGTTACGATATACTTGATTATAGTTGAGAGTCTATAGATAGTTCATAATCTATGTAATCAGTAAATTGAGGAGAAAACTCTTCTGTGATATCGTTATCCTTGTGAAAATACCCTAAAGATTATATTAAGGATGAAAATCTTGCAAGATTTGGTTCAATTGGATTTAATTTCTGCTACTGTTTAGTTTCAATTGGATTCCTTATGACTTATTATGTAAAGAAGTTATATGGTGTAACTCTGTTTTTTTTGCCCTGCAGTTTTATTATTATTGAAGCTTGAGGCAGTTAATTCAAGATTGAATCCAGCCATGGAAGAGTTTCCTTCCAAGAACGTAATTATTTGATTGCTAATTGCTATATGGGTATTATAAGTAATTATTCGAAAATGATTTTCACAGGAAGCCAACACCAATTGAATTTGTTTTCACCATAAAAGTCATAAAAATAGAAAGAAATATAGTAATGTGAGAATGTTATTTGGATGAGTTTTTTATAGTTTATTTGATATATTTTTATGTTGAGAAATTTATTTTAGTTGATATTGAGATATAATTTTTATTTAATGTTTTACCAACCTTAGCATTAATCAGAATGGTGCGAAGGTTCTTGATTATAATGAGAAGGAGCTCTCAGTCCTCGATCAAAATCTATTCTCCCTGATCGGTAAACCAAGTACATCCCAATTCAACCCTTCCTTATAATTTATATTATCGACAATCAATTTAATCCTAACTTGGAAACAGGTTTGAACCGTCCAAATTTTCATATAGTCAAAACGAACCACATGTTTTCTTTAAACCCTTGGTCTAATTTTTGTCCAACCACTACAATCTCATTGAAAGACAAAAGACTTGAAAGGCCTATGTATCTATAACGCACAAGTCGCTTCATAAATACATATTTCAGCTCGGGTTAATGTCGATAGTGCATGTAGAGTGTGTCCCATCCCATGTAAGAGAAGGCCACAAGTAGTATGTAATGTAAAGATAAAAGTTTACAGAGAACCAATAAAAAGAGAGTTCATATATTGATATAGTTCCCATTTTATAATATTTAGGAAAAACAAAAACGCATAGCATAGAAATGCATGAGGTCATATTACAATAGACAGCCTCTGGGTCTCATACAAGTACCTATTACATAAGTAAATAGAGTGAAGCTACAATCTACATAAAACAACACTACATTTATTTGGCCAATCTCTACTCTTGATAATATCTCGTACCAGATTTGCCTCCCAAGCTTGCGCTCTCCATGGAAAATCCACGATAACCACACCACACATACATATTACTGGTCCGAGATTAACGACCATTCTACACACCGGCTTGTTCACAGAGATCAAGCAAGTCCAGGGTCTGCAAAATCACAAATAGTTTACACTGTAACTTTCTCTATCGAAAGCAAAAGAGAACTCAAAAAGATCTCTCTCTAAGGTTGTTTGTGTTTGGATAGAAGGATTTGAATTTGAGGACCATAGTCATTGAGAAAATAGATCAATTTGAGGGCCATGGGATTTGAAATCCATGACTACTTGAAATCATCCGAACAAGCTCAATGGATTTGTTGATGAATATGAAATCCATGGCTTTTAAATTATTCAATCCAAACACGCCCTAAAAGGATTGTCAGTTTGAAACTAACCTCAGGTACAGAGAGCTCAAGACGAAACTTAGGGCCATCATAGTGATGCAAGACTGGCCTAAACGAGTCTTCTTCCAGAGGCTTGCAGAGTTTCCTAATGTGGATTCTTACCTATGAGTCAACAATTGAGGTGAGATAAGACAATCCAATTATACATGCATATGACAACTTCTAGTCAATGTAATGGCATTTTACCTGAGCTGGGAACCTCGATTCACCTTTGCACTTTTTATCTTCCCAAGCAGTAGGATCAATGTTGGATCCCCCGAAAGTTGAGGCCTGCGCAAGCAAAGTGAGTTTCGGAAACAATTTACCAAAGTTCATTATGTCCCTTATTTATAAATATTGCGAAAAAAATTCCATGCACAAATGTATGATTTCTATTCCCATATTTACTGAAAAAGAGGTGGTGAGAAAAAGATCATAAAATCTCATATTTGTCACAGAAATATGAAAATAAGTCCACTAGCCACAACTATGCTGCCAAATCCATATTGATTCAGTAATTTCAGTAAAA
Source organism: Verbascum thapsus (assembly GCA_963669365.1). NCBI lineage: Eukaryota > Viridiplantae > Streptophyta > Magnoliopsida > Lamiales > Scrophulariaceae > Verbascum > Verbascum thapsus. The sequence continues at coordinate 5,831,738 of OY770107.1, read as the reverse complement.
CTAACAGAAAATCACAACTTACCTCAAAGATGCCATGCAACTGGTGAGTGGTGTAATTGTAGAGGAAGAGAGGTAAACCAGGTGTTATTGCCCTCACAGAATCTCTATATCTTGGTGGCAAACCTATAAAGATTGTACAATGATGAGCACTAATAGTGACCATAAACTGGATATTATAAATATATGCAATCAGAGTCTGCACAAATTGATGGCTATCAGCTTTGCTCAATGTGAGGAAGTAAATAAAAATCAGTTGCACTAAAATGAAACAAATACATCAAAATCTTCAAGACATAAAGTGAGAAAATCATATAATTACCAAACAGTTGTCTCTTCAGATCCTCCTGCATTGTGTCATTGTTACATACAAAGATATATCCACCAAGAACCTCATTCCTGGGGAGCATCTCTGCTGCAGGCAAAGTTTTAAACCTTTTGTCAACTGCATTACTCACATTTGTGCTATCCTCTTTGATGTTAATGTTGTTGTAGTTCATGTTGCTGTAATTAGGATCCTTCATGTAGGTGTTATTGTTATATTTGTTTCCAGAGATGCTGAAACTGGGATTTTGGTGTACAGAATTCATATTGTAAATACCATTTCTAAGGGCACTTTTGGTGATATTCTCATTCATCTTAGTTTCCAAGTGTAACATATTAAAGTTAAAGCTTTCGAACTTGTTATCTTCTTGATAACCAAAATTGTCCCTTGGCTTCACTTCAGCAGGACTCTTTGAGAGATCTAGATTGATCCTTCGCTCAGCTTTTGGCCCTGTCTGCTCAGCCAATTTTGAAGCCGCCACTAACCATTGGCGATCCTCAGCGACTTTTGACTGTCCACGGAGGTCATCACCCAACTGCCAAAAGCTGCTAATGCTCTCCATGCTGAATAAACTTACAGAGAAGAATATTGTCAGATGAAACCCAATCAATCAACATTGTTTGATGTCATAAAATGAAGCTTTAGATATGATATAGTGCAAAAGAGAAAACAACCAACAATAGAGAAATTCTGGAATAAATATTTCAGCTATATGCACAAAAGAAAAGTACCAAGTTTCTATGAAAGAGTAACTTAATTACAAGCTTGCCAATCTACTCTGAAAAATAAACTTCATAAGAAAAGCAAATCTGACAGTTACATTTAATACAATAATAACAAATTCTAAAAATTTGTCAACCTCAATGAACTCAGAAACAGAATCCAGAAGAAGGGTAGGGTTTAGTTTAGCACTTTCTATAGAGCATTCATAATGCAAATAACTACTCATCTAATAGCTACTCGTAAAAACAACAAATACCCAGAATAGAAATTTGGAGTAAATGGGAGAAATTAACAGGCTTCAGCGAAATTCACAATCTCTTACAACTATAGAAGAACATTAAACAACATATTCACATTAATCACTTTCTTTCCACAAATAACAGTTCTTTAGCAAAATTTACCCTTATCGGAAAAATGAACTCAAGATCAAGAATCACAAAATTCTAAACTGCCAGGCCTCAAAAATTGTTTACAGTTGACCAAAGGTCCAAAACTGGAGTAATCAAGCCACAGTGAGAGACAGGTACATGCAAATTTCATATAATGCTGATGCATTTAATATCAAATTAATTCCCAAAAATACAAATGCATAAGCAAACACGTATAAGATTTAGAATTTGTTTCCACAAATTGTGCATAAAAAGATTTTCAGTAAACAAGCTAAAAATCTATAACTTAGTTTTGACCAGATAAAATAAACGGAATTCACTCGATCAGCGGAAAATTATACATTTGTCAGTTTAAAAAAAAAAAGCCCTAGATTTTGGGATCCAAAGAGTTAAAGCACGCACCTTTATCTCCTGGGCTATGAATTTCCGGAAGATGCAACAGAGGAAGAACAAACGTAAATTTTTCGGAATTTAATAGCAAGAAATTCAGTGAAAATGACCTTAAACTCTTCTTTATTTACACAACTGTCACTATGAAGTGCAAGCTCACGCGCGGTTTTCACTCTCCTGCTGGCTGTACAGTAAAATATTTTTGAACTTCCATCTTTTGGATAAATTTCCAAAAATCATTTCTTTCTTGACTATATTATGTTTTCATTGTTAATTATTTGACTATTATATTAATTTTTTTAGCACATTTTCAAAAAACCTTACACTTGGAATTAGCTGTAACATAATACTAAATGTAATTACTATTTACTAATGAATGAATATATACTTATTTGTCAAAATTTGGAACAATTTAATTAAATATCGAGTAGTTTGTATCACGTATTTGTGAACTTATATATAGTTTTCTTTTTTATATAATTAATTGCACTGCAAATTAAAAGTTATTGAAAACTCCCAATTACAATCAAAATTTAAAATAAAATAAAGAACGAGTTGGGACTACACCATCAATTTAGATATATTATTAGCTTACAAAACACCTGTTATTGGCTGTACAGATATTGAGAGAGAAAAAAAAAAGAACTCAACACATTCAAACAATATGCATCGAATCAAACAAAAGAAAAAATGATAAAAAAATAAATTGCTCAAATAAATAAAAATTGTTAATATATATATAATGAGTGGGGCTTACAATTCTTTGACATTGATACACTATGCCACTTTAGTTATATATCACGCATAGTAGCTGCGACTGCGAGTGGCGCAAACCGATCAACTATTATAGGATGTGGGACAACAACCTACGGTTTATAAAAAAAATTGTAATAATACTTTCGTGAGTAGCCGCCCGATAAAATTCAAAAATATATTACCAATTTTATTCTTACTCATCGTATTTCTCCTTCTATATTATTTTGGCTTGGAGTTCAACACGACAAATATAGTCTAACATATAAAATTTCCTACCCCGTAATAAATTTATTTAAATTAATATATTGGATCATTTTTTTCTTAACAAAAAAAGGGATTTTTTTCCCTTTATTGCAGACTCACTTTTCTCCCACTTTTACGTTGTTTTGAACATCGAGTCCAACATAAAAAGCTTTTTTATTATAAAAATATTTCAATATAGTATTTTGATCATATTTGTCCATCAAAAAACCAAAATTAATCAATTCTTATGGTACTGAAAACTCTATATGTAAAACTACATTTCGTGTTGAAGTTGAGATAAAAAAACAACCCAGAAGGATGAGAAAAAATGAACTCGAAATAAGGAAAAAAGTTATATTAATATTTTTCTTGCTGCCAAAAATATCCTAACTTTTTATGTGGTAGTTTTTTAGTTGCGCTTTGATCAAGCCCCAGTCTAAAATGACATGCCTGGAAGGAGACTGAATGACTGCGCCTCCACATTTTGAAGTCACAGTTAGACACATATATTATGTGGTTACGCCTTAGCTAAAGATGATATTAGAATGCACATTCGATCAAAACTATTTAAAATATATTTTGATCAATCATACCTATTAAAGTTGTAATTTTAAAATTTATTTAAAAATTGATATATTTGTTTAATTTTCTCGTGGCCACACCAATAATTTGAAATTAACATCTGATTGTATGCAACTTTAGGTGGAAGACAATGGTTGTATCATGTATGCACCTTTAGGTGGAAGACAATGGAGTGTAGTATGTAGATGACCTATTTAAAAAGTCCAAACTCAAACAAGAGTCCCGTGCTAATAAAAAGTTGACCTATTAATTCCACCGTCCTATTAAATTCTATCTTATACAATAGTTTCATAAAAGTAGATATATGTAAAGATTTTAAAATTTTATATAACTTATATTAACTGCCCCTCCACCAGCTCTAGTTTTCAATAAAATTATATATATGATATATATTATTTATTTATGAGAAACTTATCTTACTGTCACAGAAAATTATGTGTTATTGAATCACAATGCAGCTGAGGGGATTGATTAGCGCAATGCTACAAAATATCGCATCTAACAGAATGTAGCTCATTGGAATTGCAACAGTACTGTTTATAATTTGGAATCACAGTAAACTCAACTCATTTAACAACTAATTTATTTGGAATCAACTTAAATCCAATATATACCACACATTTGCTACCCATAATGAAGAAGTAATATAATTATATAAATTGATTCTCTAACTTCATTTTTGCCAATAAATATTGTGGTATGCAAAGAAGATGTATATTAGCATAATCCTTTTGAGAATAGATATAGGAATCCATGAGTATTATTTTATATATAATTAGCTGTCTGCCCTATAAGCTATAAAGTCCATATCAATTGTTCCTTATTTGAGAGCCATCATCTTTAGTAAGACATCACCTGTCACAGAGTTTGTGATTTAGTTTATATTATGCTTTTCCTTTTGTCAAATTTTATTTTGTACATAATTTGTAGCAAACAAATGTTATTCATATACCAATAATCAAAATGGTTTCAATGATATATGTTGGAAACAGTAAGTTTTTTTTAAGCTTAGTAAAGCCAAAGCAACAATGTGTGTTGTCACTTTGTGACAGAAATTCGAACACTCCTCGTATCCGGGATGGGAATTATTTTTTTATAATCTTGTTCTACTCCGGGAGTAGATGACTTTAGCCTTTCGAATTTCTCGATTCGGAGTTATAACGAATGAGAAATTAATTGTTAAAGTAAGAGACTTAAATTGGTTCAATTGGGGCTATCCCACATTGGAAGAAAACCAAAGTTTAAGTTAGTATATCAACATTTGTGTTTGGAATTGGGTTTGTGGCCTTGGGTCATATCATGTTTGTGTGGGTTGAAAGGGGGGAGGCTATGGTTAACCATGGCTAAACCCCCATCGCGCGCACACACACGCGCGCCGCCGCCGTCGCCGACCGACCGCCGCCGCCGCCGACCGACCGACCAGGCGGGTCGGGCCTGGTCCGGGTCATGGGCTTGGGCTCAAGAATATCTTGAGATACATCAAATGGATGTTAAGACTGCGTTTCTGAAATGTTGCTCCTGGACAGGAGAAAAAGGTCTGTAAACTGATCAGGTCCTTGTATGGATTTAAACAAGCACCTAAACAGTGGCATGGATTTAAAATGAAAAATTTGATAACACGATGTTGTCAAATGGGTTTAAAATCAACGAATGTGATAAATGCGTGTATGTTAGGCAAGTACATAACGCATATGTCATATTGTGTTTATATGTAGACGACATGTTGATTTTGGGGAGTAATCATGATATTATCATGAATACCAAAGAAATGTTAAAGAGAAACTTTGACATGAAAGATATGGGTTTGGCAGATGTGATATTAGGGGTTAAGATCTCTATGACATCTGATGGACTAGTTTTGTCGCAGTCTCATTATATTGAGACAGTCTTGGAAAAATTCCTTTCTCGCGACAAAGCACCAGTTAAAACGCCAGGACTTAAGTGTTCATTTGAAGAAAAATCTGGGTGAACCCGTATCGCAGTTGGAGTATGCTAGGGTCATTGGTAGTTTAATGTATATCATGAACTGTACCCGTCCTGACATAGCATATTCTATGAGCAAGTTGAGTAGGTTCACGAGTAATCCTAGCCTAGAGCATTGGATGGCTCTAACTAGAGTGCTTAGATACTTGAAAGGTTCTAAGGGGTATGGATTACACTACTCACGATATCCAGCTGTTATCGAAGGATACAGTGACGCAAATTGGATATCAGACACAGATGACTCCAAATCCACGAGTGGGTATATTTTTACCATCGGTGGAGGAGCAGTGTCGTGGAAATCTTCTAAGCAAACGTGTATAGCACGATCCACAATGGAGTCTGAGTTCATAGCTTTAGATAAAGCTGGTGAAGAAGCTGAGTGGATAAAACATTTCTTAGAAGATATTCCTTGCTGGAAAAAGCCAGTGGGCCCAATCTTAATTCATTGCGATTGTATGTCGGCAATTGGTAGGGCAGAGAGTAAGATGTATAATGGTAAGTCTAGACATATTCGTCGTAGACATAATTCCATTAAACAGTTGATCTCTAATGGGATAATATCCATTGATTACATAAAATCAAAGGATAATATCGCTGATCCTTTGACGAAAGGATTGCCTAGAGATCAAATACTATATCTATCCGGAGGGATGGGGTTAAAGTCTACAAGTTAAGAATAGACACATCAGTAACCCAACCATGTAGATTGGAGATCCATGATCATGGTTCAATGGGACAACTAAGGTGTGAATATTCGGGAGGCACTTGAGAGTTTAACAAACTCTAAACCCATTGCCTAGGATAAAAGAAGTGCAACCTGCAATTTGTAGCAAAGGTTAAGCTGGGCTTTTAATGATTCCTATACTGTCTAAGTGAAGTAGAGTATGGCAGGATACTCTTAATAGGAAGTCACCTATGTAAGTGTATGAGATGTTGGCCGGCTCAATTTTATAAACACTTATGAAACCAAGAGAGGGTGCCAGGACCAAATGGACCCGACAGTGAGAACTAAAAGTTTGCCGAGAAAAGTTATCATGTGAATATCATTGTCTTGATTTACACGAACGGCTAACCAATTCAAGACATCGCGTTCATTGGGTAGCCTAGTAAATTCGATGATATATCACTAAGAGAGGTTCAAAGCCAAAAGCTACCTACTCTGATGTGATAAGTTTTCGCTTGAACTCTCAAGAGAACGAGTGATTAATTTCATTCGTGTGGGGGATTGTTGGAAACAGTAAGTTTTTTTTAAGCTTAGTAAAGCCAAAGCAACAATGTGTGTTGTCACTTTGTGACAGAAATTCGAACACTCCTCGTATCCGGGATGCGAAATATTTTTTGATATTCTTGTTCTACTCCGGGAGTAGATGACTTTAGCCTTTCGAATTTCTCGATTCGGAGTTATAACGAATGAGAAATTAATTGTTAAAGTAAGGGACTTAAATTGGTTCAATTGGGGCTATCCCACATTTGAAGAAAACCAAAGTTTAAGTTAGTATATCAACATTTGTGTTTGGAATTGGGTTTGTGGCCTTGGGTCATATTATGTTTGTGTGGGTTGAAAGGGGGGAGGCTATGGTTAACCATGGCTAAACCCCCATCGCGCGCGCACACACACACGCGCGCCGCCGCCGTCGCCGACCGACCGTCGCCGCCGCCGACCGACCGGGCGGGTCGGGCTGGGTCCGGGTCATGGGCGTGGGCTTGGGCTCAAGAATATTATCTTTTTGAGCCAATTTTAGTTGGATTATTTTAATCAATTTTTTGGGTCCAAATTTGAAGTATCCAACAGAAAAACAATTCAAATGATTAATTATACATATACATAAACGCTGGCCACGTTTTTGTATTGGAATTAAATTTCGTCCTCAGTTACTTACGGTTTTGGAGCAGTTTTTTATTAACCTCCAAAAACGTCCAAAAACGTATGAACGTTTTTTGGCTAATTGATGATAAAATTTAAAGCATAATTAATCCTTTGTATGGTTTTTGTGCCTATATAAGGCCTCTCCCAGCAGAAGAAGAAAGACACGAAAAACAAAGCAGTCTTCTTCAGCTCTATCTTGTCCCTCTCGAGTTCATAAGCAACAGTTTAGTCTTAGTTTGTTCGAATCAAAAGTGATTTTGAATTCGAGCTGATATATCGTTGTATCTTGGGACGTTGTTTGCATACACCCGTACCACCTAGGCGGGGCAAATTAGCATTAAGGATAGAGTTCATTATATGTTTGGTGTGTGTGTGTGTTTGTGTATACTTATATATATTATATACTCAGACCAGATATCAAGTTGATGTCAGGCTCCTAAAGAAGGAAACCATTTCCATGTTAGCTATTTGTGAATTTCGCTATGAATTTTTCGAGCTTATATTTAATTGTGGATAATCTTTTATTCCATATATTCAGATTAAATGTCCAATGATGTTGAAAGTCCGGAAAATAGAACTGCTTCATCTGATGTTCAATCAAGTCCTCCTGGACCTCTATCATCTTGGTACAGCATTTTGCTCCAACAAGCCTCAATTTATGGAATTGCCGCTGGTTATTGCCTTTCCGCTTCATTACTATCAATCATAAACAAATGGGCTGTCATGAAATTTCCATACCCGGGGGCTTTAACTGCGTTACAGTACTTCACAAGCGCAGCTGGAGTGCTAATCTGTGGGTGGCTCAAATTACTCGAGCACGACAACCTTAATCTTCTTACAATGTGGAATTTTTTGCCAGCTGCAATTATATTCTATCTCTCTCTATTCACCAACAGTGAGCTCTTACTCCATGCAAATGTTGACACGTTCATAGTTTTTCGATCAGCTGTCCCTATATTTGTTGCAATTGGTGAGACCCTTTATTTGCACCAGCCATGGCCTGCATTGAAGACTTGGTTTTCACTTGCTACTATATTTGCTGGAAGTGTGCTTTATGTGATAACCGATTATCAGTTCACTATCACAGCTTATACCTGGGCTTTGGCATATTTAGTGAGCATGTCCATAGATTTTGTTTACATTAAGCATGTAGTTATGACTATTGGTTTAAACACATGGGGTCTCGTGTTGTACAATAATCTTGAGGCTTTGCTTTTGTTTCCTCTGGAGTTGCTTATAATGGGAGAGTTGAAGAAGATCGAGCATGATATTTCTGATGAGTCGCATTGGGCCTCATTTGGGGTGATTTTGCCCGTTGGGTTGTCGTGCTTGTTTGGTTTGGCGATTTCATTTTTCGGGTTTTCTTGTCGTAGGGCAATTTCAGCCACGGGATTCACTGTTCTTGGGATTGTGAACAAATTACTGACGGTTGTGATAAATTTGATCATTTGGGATAAACACTCGACTCTGGTGGGTACGATTGGGCTTTTGATTTGCATGGGTGGTGGTATCTTGTATCAACAATCTACTATCAAGAAATCTGAACCGAAGAAAGAAGTAAACGCTCAAGAGAGCGAAGAAGAACAACAGAAACTGCTTGAATTGGGAAGCATTTTGGAGAAGAGTGAGGATGGTGAAACAGTTACTAAACAGGAAGAAGGAAAATTGTAGTTCATTTTGTATGCATATTGCTTGGGAATACTGATACTAGTGTTTTTCGACTAATATTAGGTAAAAACGGGTCGAAACTAAAGGATCTCGTGTGAATCGGAATCTTCAGAATCTCGGGACAAGGACAAATTACGTTCGAATTTCAGCGTGACAGGTTTGTTATGGTGCAAAAGTAGTGTTCTTTTTCTAGCCTAATTGTTCCAAATCATATACATGATTCTTTTTTTTTTTTTTTTTTTATTCGCTCTTAAATGATGTCCCTTTGGGTGATTTAATTAAGAGTGATGTTATATGTCACTTCTTCGTTCAGGATTGTTTTTATCACTTTGTTAGGTTTGTATGAAGCACATGCAATAAAATGCAATTAATTGAGTTCACGTGATTAATGTTTATGGTTAAGAGAATGATATCTTATCCTATTAATAGAATAATGAAAAGATTATGCCATGATGCATAATTGTATAAATTGAAATCTATACAATTATTTTGAAGTAACGTGAATCAAAATATTTTCTAAAAAGTTGAGTTATAACTTTCATAATGTAATTTTCTATAGCTCTCTTATACTTGTTGGAGATTCACACCACCACTGATATTTAATAATAATAATTTATATTATATTAAAATATTTTAAATTATGAGTCTTAATTAATAAATAAAAAGTTAGATAAATAGTATGAAAATAGAAAAATTATTAAGTTTAATCATTAGTGATTGTATATTATTATTATATGAATATTGTTGGTGTGAATGTGTGTTATATATTTATATAATATATAATATTAGCGAACACTTTAATTTTTTTTTTCCGAAATATGAAAAATCCTCAAATGGAATACAAATTCCTAATAATTTTTAGAATTTGCAGCTTGGAGGACCAAAATTGCCAATTTGATAACTAAAATTGTCACAATATTAAAAGATGAAAAAATAATTACAAATTGAAAAGGGATAATATATAACTATTACCAATACTTAATATACATAATAAAATTTACAAATTTTTCTTTTTTGTATCATCAAATTAAACGTGGTCACAAGTTACAAAACACAGACAAGATTATTCATCACAAAATAAGAAGAAAATAAATCAGACATTAGTGAACGCCATTTATTCGGACAGATTGCAACGTGATTAGATTACATTTAGCTGACTTTCGTTTAATAATGACAAAAAAAAAGTAAAGTATAATTAGCTGATCTTATCTAAATAATTGATTTAATCAGAATCTATAAAGTTCATATACGTACGTAATTGACTATGAAAACTAATTTAAAAATTGGAGATGCTTAAAAGATACAGCATATTCCATAAAACATGGATATTTTATTATTTTAGGACATGTTCTGATAGGAAGTCACATTAAGTGCTAGATATTTGTCGTTATTTTTTCAGAATTCGGTTGTGTTACGAACAGATTTTGCAACAATATATGATGAGATTGTGTTGATAAGTTAGTTTATTGATCAATGACTATGATAAATTGTGAACAAACTAGTCCCAACCCATCCTCATAGAAAATTGATGTGTATATCACTTCTTTATACGTTCGATAGATTAAAAACATTATGCACAGAGGTAGATTTTTTTTTAATGAAAAATTATTTAAACACTCCTTCACTTATTAGGTAATTACCAAAATCTTCATTCATGTAATAATTACCATTATCTCTCATGTTTAAATTTTTGGATTACACTAGCCCCCGTGATTTTTTAAACTTTTTGATGAATTTTTAGAATATCTTCGTCTAATCCTAAGGGGTGTCAACGTAATGTTTGGCAAGTTAACGACATTTTATTTCTATGATTTGACCAAACTATCCGGAGGGGTGTAAATATATATGTTTGTCTAGATTTAAACCTACCTTACTTATATTTTTATTTTAAATTAAAATTAAATTAATTTATGCTAATAATTCATCCATAACTAAATGTGATTTAATTATAATAATGTTGTTAAAATCTATGAGATAGGAGTTACATATAAATAAGTTGATTGAATGGTGTATATAGGAGCTTAAACAAGTTGAGTCAAACGAGTTGTTCAAGCTTCAAAACATGCGTTTGAATTTGTTTAATTCTTTATTGATTCAAGTTCAAATGAGGTTTAATAGAAACAACATGAACCAAACTCGAGTAGTTTGATTTTTTTGTACATGTATCAAACACAAAAATTTATTCAAATTTGACTTGATATGTTACCAAAGCGAGCTCAAGCGAGCATTTAGCAATTGAGTTCGAGTCAGGTATTAAGGCCATGTTTGGTTTTGTTTTGGGGCTTGTTTTGGCCCAATATTCCAGCCAAATTGTGTTTGGTTTGTTTCATTTTGGCTAAAAAAACAGTGAATATTTTTGGTCCAAAATTTTTAAAACTTCTTTTCAATCTTTTGCTGCAATTTTCAACTTCCATGGCCCACTTTTTCATCTTTGTTGGTTGTAGATCTCTCTTTCTTCTCTCTTTCTTAGCTTATAAGCTCTCTCCCATTTAGGTTACCACGCCGCATACAACCATCTGACTAACTATCCTTGCATTTTCGGCCATCAGCAGCTCCCGCACTTCGCTGATTCGCTTTTCAGTTATCGCTGCCTGTAAAAAGTGTGAGAGTTTGAGTTAACTGTTGTCTACTAGTAGACAACAAAGATTGAATTTTATAAATAGACAACAAATGGGAAAAAATAAAACAAACATCAATATTCTAAATATTCAAAACGATAAGCGATTAAAGTTATAGAAATGAATAGGTAAAGGCTTGATTTTTCTATTGATACAATTGCATATTTATATACAAATAATAACAAATCATAAAGGTTGACTTTCCTAATCTAATGTGATTGCTTGAATCAAGGATCTCCTTCAATCAAGTTAATCACGGATTATATGCCTATAATTATATACAATTGATTTCCTATATCAAAGCTTTACAAAAATAGAAAATTAAATTTGGGAAATTAAATCTACATTTATGAAGAATCTCCAATATGCCCCGCAAGATGGAGCTCCGAGAGGAGAGTCCAATCTTGGCTCGTAGTTTAATAAAACGATCTCGAGGTAGTGGTTTTGTGAGAGCATCAGCTAATTGATCTTCGGACGAGACATGGGTAACACGGAGAACACCATTTTGAACTTGATCGCGAATGAAATGATAGTCTAGCGCAACATGTTTCATGCGGGAGTGGAAGACTGGGTTGGAGCATAAGTGTGTGGCACCCACATTGTCACAGTAGACCACTGGAGCTTGAGAAACATGGACTCCACGTTCAGCTAAAAGTGAGGTCACCCAACTTAATTCAGCGGCAGTGGCAGCAACTGATCGATATTCAGCTTCTGTAGATGAGCGAGCCACAGTACGTTGCTTCTTTGAGCTCCACAAGATGGGATTGCACCCAAGATATACAATATATGCACTGGTGGAAGTATAATCATCTTTGTTGCTGGCCCAATCAGCATCAGAGAAGGCATGAAGAGATAGGGAGGATTTGCGTAAAAGAAGTCCTTGATCATGAGTTCCACATAGATAGTGCAATACTCGTTTTAAAGCATTCCAGTGATCAGTTGTCGGACGGTGCATAAATTGTGAAAGTTTGTTGACCGCAAAAGAGATGTCAGGGCAAGTGAGTGATAGATACTGAAGACTGCCGAGAACTGCTCTATATTCGGTTGGATTTGATAATGCAGTTCCTGAGTGCAACGTTAGAGTGGGATTGGTTGCTAACGGTGTAAGAACGGGTTTGGCATCAGTCATATGTGTTCGAGTCAACAGATCAATGATGTACTTCCTTTGGGATAATAGTAAACCATGTGGGTGTGGAACGACTTCGACTCCCAAGAAGAAAGAAAGATTACCAAGGTCCTTGAGTGAGAATCGTTTGGCAAGGATGTTGATGAATGTTTGTACATCACTATCATTGTTGCCTGTGATAATTATATCATCAACATAAATAAGTAAATAAATAGTAGTTGCACCTGAGTTGAGGATAAATAGGGAGGTGTCGGCATGAGAGTTGGAGAAGCCAGATTTGATAAGATATTGTCGCAATTCATGGTACCAAGCGCGTGGGGCTTGTTTGAGACCATAAATTGCTTTGCGCAGTTTGCACACATGAGTGGGGTGATCATGATCAACAAATCCTTGTGGTTGGGCCATAAAGACATCCTCTTACAGATGACCTTGGAGAAAAGCATTGTTAATGTCTAATTGCCGGAGAGACCACCCAGGACTAACAGCTAGACTGAGGACCATTCGCACTATTGTTGGTTTAATCACGGGACTAAATGTTTTATGATAGTCAACACCTGGACGTTGATGAAAACCCTTGGCAACTAACCGCGCTTTGTACCTGTCAACAGATCCATCAGGAAGGTGTTTAGTACGAAAGATCCATTTACAACCGACTATGTTTTGGGTTGGATGTGGGGGAACAAGTTCCCAAGTCCCATTGCGAACAAGCGCATCATACTCTTCTGACATGGCCTGGCGCCATTTGTGATCTTTGAGGGCTTGGGTGACGGTTGTGGGTTCTTGTGAATCGGTTGAGTGGAGTTGAGCATTGAGATTTAATTTTTGAATGGGTTTGAAGATGTTATGTTTTGAACGAGTGACGATGACTCTTTGGTCTAAGGTGTGAGGGTGATCTTGAGTATTTGTCTGGTTGACCGAGAGTGGGAGGTTTTCTAAGGTTGGCTCTGTAGGTGTGTTGACTGAGTGTTTGAGTTTTATTGAGTGATTGGTTGTTGTAGATCTTCGACCAGAGGTATTGGTGCAAGAGCGGACATAGAAGGTGTGTTAAGTGGCGTCGAAGATGTGGGAGAGAGATAGATGACTTCAGGAAGCCAATTAGAGCTTGAGCCAGACTCAGATGAATGTTCGGAGTTCGGACGGGATGAGAAAGGAAAGACTGACTCCACAAATTGGACATGACGTGAGACATATAATTTTTTTGTGGATGGGTCGAGACACACATAGGCACTTTGTGTAAGAGAGTAGCCGAAAAAGACACACGGGACTGAACGAGGGGCTAATTTGTGCTTGGTGTAGGGGCGGAGCCAAGGGTAGCACAGACACCCAAATACACGAAGTTTATTATAGTTTGGGGAAGTGCTAAAAAGACGTTCATATGGACTTGAGAGGTTAAGTGTGGTAGTGGGCATACGGTTAATGAGATACACGGCTGTCGTGAAGGCATATGTCCAGTAGGTTGGTGGTATTGAGGCATGTGAAAGTAATGATAACCCAGTCTCAACTATATGTCCATGACGTCTCTCAGAATAGCCATTGTGTTCGGGTGTATGTGGTGGAGATGTGAGGTGAGAGATCCCGTTGGTGGCTAAAAAAGTATCAAGTGCATGATATTCCCCTCCATTATCAGAATATAAAGTTATGATTTTCTTTTTAAAATGTGTTTCTACAAGTGCCTTAAATCGAACAAAGATGTCAAATACTTCAGATTTTTCGTTTGAGAGGGTAAAGCCATATATATTTTGTGTGATGATCTACAAAAATTACATAATATTTAAATCCATCAACTGAGAGAACCGGAGATGTCCATACGTCAGAGAATATAACTTCAAGTGGAGAGGATGAAGTAATGGATGAAATCGAAAATAGTAACTTATGACTTTTATTGCATTGACAGGCATTACAATTAGAGGTCGTTGACACAGGACTTGATAGACTCAGATTATAGTGACTGATCATATGTTTGAGAATTTGAGAGGATGGATGTCCTAACCTATTATGCCACTCAGACGTAGTGGTCTTGACACACGAAAAAGCAAGTAATGGTTTTGATATTGAAGATGAGGTTGACGGCCATTCATACACACCATCTTTAGTTCGCCCTTGCATAAGAATTGCCCCCGTATGAAGATCCTTCACATGAAAAGATGATGGTAAGAATTCTACAGATACATGGTTGCTTATACAAAATTGTGATATGGAAATTAAGTTTTTTTTCATAGTAGGGACACAAAGAACATTATCTAATGAAAGAGTACGAGAGGGTGTAGAGATGGAGATAGAACCAGTGTGTGTGATTGGGAGACCCGTGCCATCGCCGATCACAACGTCGTCTGAGCCATCATATGGAGCATGAAGCGACAAGTTGTTCAAGTCGATTGTGATGTGGTGAGATGCGCCGCTATCCATGAGCCAAGCAGGTGATTCTATTGGAGTGGTGGCAGTGAAATGAGCTCGAGGTTGTTTTGGTGGTTGTGAGCGTGGTGCCCAAGGGATTGGTGGTCGTTGATTCTGAGGAGATAATGTGGTGGCGGTAAGGCGAAATAGAGGGCATCGTTTCGCAGTATGTCCTTGAGTATTACATGCTTGACAATAACCAAGATATGGTTTTGAAGTGGGACGATCACCTCGTGGAGCATGAGATTGTGTCCCAATGTTGTGATATGTAGAAAATTGATTCGTACGCCAATTTTGATTGCGAAAATTTTGAGTTGGTCTAGGGGTTGTGGGATTTGCAGTTATTGGAAAGTGAGAGGATAATGTTTGTGATTCTTGTAATGTGAGCTCGTAATTGATGAGTTTCTCATGGAGTTCGTCAAAGGAGATGAGAGTGTCTCGATTATTGATAGCATCAACAATCGATTTATAACTGTCATCGAGGCCATCAAGAACAGCCTCAATAAGGTCTTCTTGATCAAGTGGTTTGCCCAACACCGCAAGTTCATCGGCATGGCACTTAATAAATTGCATGTAAGCAGAAATGCTTTGAGTTCCTTTGGTGGTTTTCTTTAGTTGAGATTTGATTTGTTTGATGTGTCCCCTGGATGGTCTGGCAAATGTATTTGAGAGAATCTTCCATGCCTCCTCACATGTGGTTGCTTGAGTAATGAGAGGGATGATTAGTGGAGAGAGTGATCCCACAAGAGAGCTGAAAATGAGTTTGTCTTGTCGAACCCATGTTTGGTATGCTGGATTAGGAATATTTACTCCATCTTTTGAGATGGTTGCTGGTGGACATGGGATGGACCCATCAATGAACCCTTCAAGTTGATACCCGATAAGTATTGCATGAAATTGGAGTTTCCATGAGAGATAATTAGTGGTGGAAAGTTTGATAGCATTATTAAAATTAATAACTATGAGTGGTTTGTTAGGTTCATGTGTATTCTGAATTATGGTTTCAGAAGAAGCCATTGTAGTGGGTGTATGTTTCGTATTGGCCATGAGAAATTATGAGAATGAAAGACAAGTAGCCCAGAAACGTTACCGCTCTGGTACCATATAGAAATGAAAAGGTAAAGGCTTGATTTTTCTATTGATACAATTGCATATTTATATACAAATAATAACAAATCATAAAGGTTGACTTTCCTAATCTAATGTGATTGCTTGAATCAAGGATCTCCTTCAATCAAGTTAATCACGGATTATATGCCTATAATTATATACAATTGATTTCCTATATCAAAGCTTTAAAAAATAGAAAATTAAATTTGGGAAATTAAATCTACATTTATGAAGAATCTCCAATAAAAGGAAGAAAAAAAAAAGAGAACAAAGATTGTATAAAAAGGGCAGAGGGTTTACAAACCTTGACATGGCAAAAACTGGGTTTGAGATAAAATGGTAGAGGCTAACGTGTAGACGAGCATTTTCTGGAGATTAATGAAGATCCAAACATATGGGATCACATTGATATCATTCACAAGTACCAGATTCGTCACCGATGAAAGAATTAACCTAATCGCAGGCGGCGGCGAAGATGAAAATTAAGCACAAGATGGAGATGGAGAAGAAAGACGAGTTCTCAAAAATGGGTCGAATCAAATTGTGCCCTACGGCTACGTTTTAGTAACTTGGGTTCGATTTTGGCTCCTCAGACTTTTTCATTTACACATTTTAAGAAACTAGTAAGTTATAGGTGCATTGCACGTGAATTATATGATTTCATTAAATAATTCATATACGTAGTCATCAGTAGATATTATTCAATTAGATACATCAAGATCTTAAACAATAAACTAATTAAGGAAAGCTTCGTAAATATTTGAAGAAATTAAATCAATTAAAAATTATAGAAAAAGAGGTATAAATTGCTACTCATACAATCCAGGCACCACCTAAAATAAAAGGATTTAAAGTAAAACCTATGAAAGATTTAGAAGATATTCCAGAAGAAAAAATTAAAAATTTAGAAATTAATACTCTTGATAAAAAAATTAAGAGAAGAATTAATAGAAAAGCTTCGTAAATATTTGAAGAAACTCAAGGATTTAAAAATTAAAGTTAAACAATTATGAATCTAAATAAATTTTTAAATAAATTAATGATTTATTTATATATCAGTTCATTTGATATTGATAAATTTTGTGCTTCATTTCTTTATACTTATAATAGTATATTCTTTCTAGCTTTTTTCTTATAAATTATTCACTTTCTTATTTCTCCATTTTATAAATTCACTTATAGACAGTTTGCTTCTTAGCCGTAAAATATTGGCCCAAATAGTTATATCAAATAAGAATTATCTTGATATGATTTCCAACAAAATCAGAAAAGAAATAGATTGGAAGCAATACACCGGAATAATTTAAACAGAGTTCCATGGAGAATGAACTCCAGAAAGGTGGAGTCGAAATTACTATTAGAAAATAGGCTAAAGTAATCAAAATGAATGAACAGGTTCAATAAAAAAATCTTTTTAATTTCAGAGAATGAATTCCAGTAAGGTGGAGTCGAAATTACTATTAGAAAATGGGCTAAAGTAATTAGAATGAATGAAAATGTTCAATAAAAAAAATCTTTTTAATTTCAGACATTTTTTCTTAACAACATTTCATAGAAACTCAATTTTGAACATTAGTTTCATACAATAGGTTGATATAGATGATGGTTTCTTTTTAGCTTGCTTTGGTAATATCGAATGTCTTTTATCTTATTTGATATTAAAGTTTTATTTATAAAAGTACGTAAGCAGTAAGACACATATATTATACGTACTTAATAACTGATGCATAAAATGTAGCAAAATAATTAAAATATAATGTGGTACATTTTTCATTTTCTAACTTAATAATTATTATTGTGGTCTTCTGGTTTTTTTGATTCATAATAATATGAAAACTTCATATACAATGCATTTTTAATTGAAAATACACTTTTCATATTCACTTTTAAATATATATATATATATAACTACATATTAATAATTGCAATTGTACCATTCTATATTATCCCCACAAAATTATATTTTTGAGTTGATAATTTTAACCTCAAAATGAATAATGTGCACGACTCTTAGTAAGAATTGGTAGAAAACTAACTGTGGACTATAATGAAAATAATGTTGAAGTTGAAGGGCTAAATCAATATGAATGAAAGTTGAAAGGGTAAAGCATTTGTAATTGAAAAATTATAAGATCCTTAGGCGAAATTATTTTGTTGACATGATATTCTAAAGTTGAGTCCTCAATCAACATTTAATGGAATTATTGAACTTATGTTCAAATTTTATGTTATTTTAAGAACTTTTATTTTTGTATCTTATGAATATATTAAACAATTATTAGATCATTGAATGTTATGAACCATTTTAGTTTTAAGAAATGTATGCGTACAACTGAATTTAAGATAATAATATTGATATGAATGTGCATATTATTTCTAAATACATGCAATAAAAAATAAATATTTTGGCTAATATGGCAGTAATAATCACTGAAATGTAAGATGTATCGAGAAACATGTACATTGCACATGTGCAACAACAATATGTGGAATTTATATTTGTCTCTAATATATGGTATTTTAGGTGCAGATGCTCTCCAATCCGACTAAATCCACCCGAATGGTCAAAATGATGAAAATATATTTAAAATTGAAATTTGAGGACAGTAGAAAAATATTTGGTACTTGACGGACCAAAGTGATATATTGTTAAACTTTTAGGGACTATTAGTGACCTATTTACTTAATATTTTAGATTTCAAGTTATATGCTCAAAACTTTAACGATTTCACATTGAAAAATATTATCAAAAGTTTATTTGTAACTTAATATCCATTTTATTTTACTTTTATTTACATTTTTAACTGCTCATAATCCATTTAATGAATTCCTATTTGGAGCAAATTAAGTAATATTTATGATAATACTTGGTTATAAGGTGAAGTTTAGGCTAGGGGTGTAAGTCGAGCTCGAGCCGGCTCGATCAAACGAGCTCGGCTCGAGCTCGAGTTTTTCGAGCTCGAGCCGAGTTTCACGAGCCCGAACTCTTAATCGAGCTCGAGCCCGAGCTCAATCCTCTCTAAAAAAAAGGCTCGCGAGCTTTTTTATTTTTTAATATATTATTATTTTTATTATTATATTAATAAATATATATTAAATAATTAAAAAATATATATTAAATAATTAAAAAATATTAAAAAACTTCGAAATTTGAATTTTCCCGCCTATTTCACGGGCTCGGCTCGAGCTCGCGAGCTTGGGCTCGGTTCGAGCTCGAACCAAAGCTCACGAGCTCGAGCCCGAGCTCGAAAATTTTGGGCTCGACGAGCTCGAGCCCGAGCTCGAACTCGTATAGTAAGGCTCGAGCTCGAGCTCGAGCTTGAAAAAAATGCCAAGCTCGGCTCGAGCTCGGCTCGTTTACACCCCTAGTTTAGGCTATGTTTATTTACGTTTTTTTAGTTTAGTGATTAAGATTTTTTATCAAAAAAAGTCACTTGACTAGAAACATTTTCATTCAAATATAATTTTTTTCAACTCTATTTTTTTAATCTCTTTTATAACTACTTATCAATCACTACATTCATCATTTCACATAATTGTCAATTAATATCATTTACTCCACTAATATCTTTCTTTAATCTATCAATTATTTAACCCATTACATCAAGTAATCATTACTTGATACATTTACAACTTTCATCAATTTTTAAAATCATAAACAAACATACCAAGTATTGTATTGAATTCACATGAATATCTTTAGTCAGCAGTTCACAATAAATTTTAAATTTTCTACTTAATATAAAGAACAAACATAATTTTATTTTTTTCATGTAGACCAATTTGATGGTTTGAAAAGAATACAAAAGTTAAATGTTCACTATATATCATTTACTTTTACAACTTAAGGCTAATAGAAATTCAAAATTTAATTCATAGATCTATAGTTAATTAACTGTTTTTAAATAGTGAGCTATAAAAATTGAACTTTTTTCAATAAAATCAAATAATAATTTTTTGAAAAGCTGACTGAATTTATATATCATATTAAATAATTAGAATTAATAGACACCAAAAAAATTAAAATTAATTATTATAAATAAAGTCATTGGTATAGATATAAACTCTTACATAATTACTAACTCGGTAATTAATAAATGCGGTTCATAATAAAAGTTATTAATTAACAACCCATAATCTTATAAAATATATTTATAATGTAAGTTGACTGAAAATAAAATAATATTAACTTTAAAATCCAGATTTTCAAACAATTTTGAAACATAGTAACAATTTTGCAAATATCCTGTAAGCAGAACTAAAGATTGTGAAAGACTTAATGAATTTATGATTAATGTATTATGGACATTATGTTAATTTGTTAGAGATATTAAAATATATTGAAATAAATGATATATATAATTTTAAAATAAATATTTTGTGTAAGATACTTTCAAATATATTATTATTTATGTCTACTTATACTGCATTATATATTGTAACTAATGCATTATCAATATGAGTGAATTGAACGAATAAAATGAGATTAAATATTTTGCAAATAAAGTTAGCCAAACTCTTTAGAGTAAAATGTTAGAAATTAAATATGGTGGGCCAAGCTTCAGCCTAGTGGGCCTAATCAGTATCATAAACTCCAAAACCCATTCATGTTATCTTTCGGTGGTCTCCGTGATTTTAGTGATATGTCTAGGACTTTTCTTGTAATTATATCTTACCTTTATATAGTGGTTTGTATGAGGTTAGTGGAATAATCTTTTCCTTCTTAGCTTATAGCCGTTTTTTAGCTCTCTTCTCTCTTTACATATTTTGTATATGTTGAGCAGATTTTTTCTTGAATAAAAGGGTTTCAATTTTTCCACATACTCGAGACTTTTAACATGGCATCTAGAGCCTTCTCGATCTTGGCCACCATTTCATCTTCTCACTGATCCTTTCCCGAGACGTTGTTTCACCGTATTCTGGTTTGGTGTGTTGTTATTATACATTCATCGAACAAGAAAGCTGTTGGTGTATATTGTCGCTGTTTTGGGTTGTTTGGCTTAGACCTGGTACAACAAGCTCTCGATTTGTTGTCTTCAGACCATATCTGGTTTTTTTGGTGCACTGGTATTCAAGATCTTTTCAGATTTGAGTTAGTTACCCACGGATCTTGAGTTTTTTACTCCAATCTGGCCACCTCTATTCAGATCCGCGAGATCTTGAATTTTTTTCATTCTTTGTTCCGTTTTTATCGGATTTGTTTTTTTTTTTCAGGCTTTCTATTTTTGATGAAGACCACAATTTATGGGAAGATTCAACCGATGAATTCTGAGATCAGATACAATAATCCAATCTGGAGAGTTTCACCAACACAACAATTATAGAGAGAATTTGATAAGAGAACTTTATTAACTGCACAATACTTTCTTATTCGATCGTAAAACCTTTATTAATACAATTCTTCTTCTAACTGCTTCCTAACCACTTTTCCCCCTTATCTTTTTAGTTACAAACTCCTCAATACTTATTACAATATTTTCCTTATTTAATTTCGGCACATATCAATACCCTTCCCTCCAAACAATCCTTGTCCTCAAGGATTAAATAGAGGAAACCTCCGTTTCATCTCGTAAGCCAGCTCCCATGTGCTATCTTCCACCGATGAGTTGAACCACTTAATAAGCCACTGCGTGGTTGGCCTATTATTTCTTTTAATGATCCGTCTCTCCAAAATTGCTTCCGGTTCCATGACCATTACACCATGTTCTGTCAACATTACAGGCAAATGAGGATTGCAAGGTTGCGTCCCAATCTTCCTTTTCAGCTGTGAAACATGGAATGTGGGATGTATCTTCGCTTCCAGGGGTAAATCCAATTTGTAAGCCACAGTTCCATACTTTTGGATGACTTGAAATGGTCCAAGTACTTGGGAGATAACTTGGTATAAGTTTGCTTCCGTACCGAAAGTTGCCTGTACGGTTGAAGTTTGACATACACCCAATCCCCAATGTCCAATACTCGCTCACTTCGCCCTTTATCCGCATGTTGTTTCATCCGGGCTTGAGCCCTCGACAATTGTTGCTGCAACACCCGAATGGTACTCTCTCGTTTAGCCAAGCTCCGGTCCACTACATCCACTGCCGCTTCGAATTGAATGTAGGGATGGTGAATAGGGGGTGCCTGCCCATAGACAACCTCGTAAGGCGTCATCTTAAGTGATGAATGATAAGATGTGTTATACCACCACTCGGCTAGTGGTAGCCATTTCATCCACTCCTTCGATCGTTCACTACACATGCACCTTAAGTAAGCCTCAACACATCTATTAACAACCTCGGTCTGCCCATCAGATTGAGGGTGATAAGCAGTGGTTGTGTGTAGCTCTACTCCTTGAATCTTGAAAAATTCCTGCCAAAATTTACTCATGAAAATCGTATCTCTATCACTCACAATAGTTTTAGGCAATCCATGCAGCTTGTAAACATTATTCATACTCTTGTGCCACCTCTTTAGCGGAGTAAGGATGCTTAAGTGTCATAAAGTGAGCATACTTGCTCAACCTGTCCACCACCACAAGAATGTTATGCTTCCCATGTGATTCCGGTAACCCTTCTATAAAATCCATTGAAATATCATGCCATATTTGATTCGGAATAGGGAGTGGCTGTAACAAGCCAGGTAAGGCTACATTTTCTCCCTTGCATCTTTGGCAAACCTCACATTCTCGAACAGCTTGATATACGTCTAACTTCATTTTCTTCCAATAAAATACCTGCTTGATCTTGTGTAATGTCACTTTCATGCCCGAATGTCCCCCCACACTACTTTGATGATAAATTCCAATTAGCAATTCTTTGAGTTGTCTATCATTGCCCACCACCAATTTTCCCTTCCTTGTTAAAACACCTAAAGTCCAATCATAATGTGTTTTAGTTCTCCCTTGAGACAAATCAGAAATAAGATGTTGCACTTTGGAATCAGAATTCCAGCTTGCTTTCACCTTCTGTAATAAGTCTGATTGCACTGCAGTGACCCCTTGTAACTCCCCTCCAGCTAGCTGCACTTGCCTTGACAAGGCATCAGCAACAATGTTGGTTTGGCCACTCCTATACTCCACTGTAAAATCATAGCCCAACAACTTAACTAGCCATTTCTCTTGGCTAGGAGTTGTGATTCTTTGCTCTATCATGTGCTTCAAACTCTTGTGATCCGTTTTGATAATGAAATGCCTTCCCATCAAATATGGTCTCCATCTCTGGACAGCTACTACAATAGCTAACATTTCCTTATCATACACGGACATAGCCAGATTTCTTGGGGACAAAGCCTTGCTCATGAAAGCAATAGGTCTGCCTCTTTGAATGAGCACCGCACCAATTCCTTTACCACTTGCATCAGTTTCAATGATAAAGTCCTCATTCATATCAGGCATTGCTAAAATAGGTGCTTGAGTCATTGCTGTTTTCAGGTTCTGAAATGCATTCTCAGCCTCTACATTCCATCCAAATGCATCCTTTTTAAGCAAATCAGTTAAGGGTTTTGCTATGCTTCCATACCCTTTTATAAATTTCCTATAATAACCTGTTATGCCCAAGAAACCCCTAAGTTCTCTGATATTCTTAGGTTTAGGCCACTCAACCATAGCTCTTATTTTATTAGGGTCAGCAGACACTCCCTCAAAGGACACCACATGTCCTAAGTATTCCACCCTAGAGCTTGCAAACTCACACTTACTTTTTTTCACAAACAACTGGTGATTTCTCAAGGTCTGAAAAGTAATTTTCAGCTGTTCCAAGTGTGACTCCCAATCCTTACTGTAAATTAAAATGTCGTCAAAGAAGACCAATATAAACTTCCTAAGGTATGGAGCAAATACCTTGTTCATTAAGGATTGGAAGGTAGATGGTGCATTTGTTAATCTAAATGGCATCACAAGGAATTCAAAATGACCATGGTGGGTTCTAAATGCAGTTTTACTAATGTCATATGCTGCCATTCGGATTTGATGATAACCAGCCCGTAAATCCAACTTCGTGAATAGCCTTGCACCATGTAATTCATCCAAAAGCTCTTCAATCACAGGTATGGGAAATTTGTCCTTGACTGTAGCTTTATTTAGAGCTCTATAATCGACACACATTCGCCATGAGCCGTCTTTTTTCTTTACCATCACTATTGGACTAGAAAATGGACTAGTACTAGGCCTTACAACCCCACTGTCCAACAAGGATTGCACCATTTTTTCGATTTCATCTTTTTGTCTAGCCGGGTATCTGTAGGGTCGTAAACTTATTGGATCAGTCCCCTCCTTCAACAGAATCTTGTGATCGTGTTCTCTATTAGGTGGCAAGGCGTCAGGTTCCTTAAACAAGTCATCAAACTCCACCAGAAGGTTTTGGAGTCGGCCAGCCGTATGTATATTGCCTCCCTCCAAGTGACATAGTTGGCCCCCACCATTATCATTTGAGTTAAAAAAACCTACATGTAGCATGGCCAACTGAGAAGATTTCCTCATTACCTTTGTCATCTTCTCTTTGCTCAGAAATTTTATTGAAGACGGTTGCATACCCCGCAATAAGATTTTGTGATTATCCTTGACAAACTCCATTTTTAGCTGACTGAAATTCCAGCTTATATCCCCAAGTGTTACTAACCACTGGATCCCCAGCACCATGTCACAGCCTCCTAGTGGTATATGTACACAACAAATTTGTAATTCTGAAAATCAAGAAACACAAAAATTGTGACAAATGAAATTTATATAAATCAAAATGAAATATGGGGTACAAATCTCTATTCTAATCCTTTGATTCTTCCTTCAAAATATGTTGACTTGAATATTGGAGTTGACTTTGCTTCTTTGATCTTCTCCAACGTTGACTTGAATGTTTATAACGTTAATTCGAGGGCTTGGCAGCTTAATCTCGGATCAAACGTTGAATTTGATATGGAATTTGAAATCTTCAAGGTTGACTTTGTGACTTTGATCTTCCTTGAATGTGATTTAAACTTCTATAACGTTAATTTGTAGGTTTAGCACCGTAATTACGAATCAAACGCTATAATTTGATGAATATCTTCAAGAACGCCTTGAATATCGCATAGATCGCCTTAAATATCGCCTAGAACGCCTTGAATCTTCTTTGTGTTCGAAGAACCTTCGTAGAGAGAATTTGGAGTGCTTCCTTCGTCTTCTCTAGCTTTTGGATTGAACTTCTGTGTGTGAATTATGATTTCCAAAGGACCCTATTTATAGGTGTAGGATGGAAGAGTTATTGATAATTTGGAATCCATTGATAATTATCCATTTGATTTAATAAATAATTATCATAATTTTGGAGCCATTTGATTGGCTGATAGAAGATCTAGATAGATCTTCTAGATATTATCCAAAACTTAACTTGAATTGATAATTATCCAAAACTTAACTTGAAAAGATAAATATCTTTTGTCGTAGACGACTTTTGATTGGTCAATATTTCCACGTGGCGCGATTTGATTGGTCGTGGATTTATTAACTGCAAGACATGATTTGATTGGATGGAACACCTCAATTTGACACATGTCGCCATTTGATTTGTTGATAAAATGAATATTAAAATATCAGTTAAATCAAATATTTTATCTTGGAATTGAATTTGATAAATCCCAAAATATATATTAAAAGATTTAAATCAATATTTAATATCACATTTTCCACTTGTCATCATTGGATTGGATTAAAATTCCATTGTCTACAGTATAGTCATGCGATTTGTAGTGAATTTTACCCCTTGCATTTTCCAAGTAAACCCTTTACATGCATAGGAACTGTATATCTTGTTACCATCCGCCAATGACACCGTGAATGGTGTCATAGGCTCTAGCTTGCATCCCAACCGTTTAGCAGCCTCTAAATCAATGAAATTATGGGTGCTACCTGTGTCAATAAGGATATGAATCGGCTTGCCTTTGATGACCCCGGTTACGCGCATCGTTTTGAAGTCATGGAGGCCTGTCATCGTGTGCATGGAAATATGGGACTCCATCATTGGTTGTTCATCCTCCTCAGTAGCTACAATATGCTCCCCACTCTCATCTTCGTCTAATTCCACTTCGTCCTCCTCTTGAGGAACCTCCAACAAGTAAATGTGCCTCCTGTTTTTACACACATGTTCGCGTGTAAACTTTTCGTCGCACCAATAACACAAACCTTTACTTCGTTTAGCATCCATCTCCTATGGACTTAACTGTTGTGGTTGTCCCGTAGGTGGTTTCGATTGAGTATAAGATTGAGATGGTGGTCTCGGTAACAAAGGTGGATTGTTGAACTTGCTGTTTCCCGAGAATGAAGTAGGTTTCGGCAATAGAGTAGAAAGTTTGGCAGTTGAAAATTGTTGTTTTCTTACCCCTAAATTGAACGCCTGCTCCTGCAATTTTGCCAAACTCACAGCCTCTTGTAAAGTTTTAGGTCTGAACATCCGAACATTAATCGATATCTCACTTTTCAATCCGCCTAAAAAACAGCTCAAAGCGTAGGCATCTGGTAGATCAAGACAGTTAACAATCTCATCGAATTGATCTACGTATTGCTGAACCGTATTCGTTTGTTTTAGATTCACCAACTCCGACATTGGATCATCAAACACCAATGCCCCAAACCTCTCATTCAATGCACGTATATACTCCTCCCAACTTGGAACTTCTCTAGTCAACCTCCCCTTCATATACATTTGATGCCACTGTAAAGCTCGGCCTTCCAAATGTACCGAAGCAAGTTTCACCTTCGCCGTAGGAAGCGTGTCATCGACCTCAAAAAATTGCTCCGCATGATACAACCCACCACGAAGGTCCTCACCATTAAATCTTGGAAATTCAATGCGTGACATCTTCGTCGGAATGTGATAATCGGTAGTGCACATGCCTTCCTTCGAACAATGCGCTGCACTATCCGCCTCACCACTGCCACCAGCAATGGTCATCGCGTGTGTCTGCTGATGCGCGATCATCGCCGCCATCATCGATTTCAATTCCTCCATAGATTCCTTCAAAGAATCGACCTCTTTCCTGAGTTCGCCCCCACTGCGCGTTGATTCCACCATAGCTGGACTATCAAGGATCGACAAGGATGATACCACTTGATGAAGACCACAATTTATGGGAAGATTCAACTGATGAATTCTGAGATCAGATACAATAATCCAATCTGGAGAGTTTCACCAACACAACAATTATAGAGAGAATTTGATAAGAGAACTTTATTAACTGCACAATACTTTCTTATTCCATCGTAAAACCTTTATTAATACAATTCTTCTTCTAACTGCTTCCTAACCACTTTTCCCCCTTATCTGTTTAGTTACAAACTCCTCAATTTACTATTTTGCCCCTCTACTTATTACAATATTTTCCTTATTTAATTTCGGCACATATCAGTTTTTACTCGAGATAACTCACACCTGTTTTTCGTATCAGGTGTTCGTGTGTACAACGAGTAGTTTTCTGCTTCCGCTTCGCTGTTCTCACTGCCTAAGGACTGCTGATTCTTCTTTTTCTGTGTTTTTGTTTTAAAACACAGTGGTATTTTCGCTTATACCTTGAGACCTTCGGTTATCTGCTGTTGTATCTGTGTTGGTATCTTCTATTTTTTCGTTGTTCTACTCTCCAGTTCTGTGGTTATCGACTGATTAGTTGTGTGTGTTCAGTATAGTCTCTGTTTGTTGTTTGCACTTATGGCTGATATTACTGCATCTCAACCTGTCGTATCTGTTACTTCTATATCTAACCTTGACGTTAGTAACCCCTTACATTTGCATGCCTCTGATTATACAAATCAAAGTGTCATACCTTATGTGCTCACTGGTAGTAATAACTACACTATATGGAGTCGTGCCATGACAATTGCTTTAACTGGAAAAAACAAGTTAGGTTTTGTGTTAGGGAACGTGCCATATCCCACTGAACCTGTTTTACAGAATCAGTGGGACAGGTGCAATGCTGTTGTGTTATCATGGATTTTAAACTTTGTTAGTAAAGAACTATATACCGGTCTTGTTTTTACCACTAAAGCGTCCGATATTTGGTCCCAACTTTTTGCTACTTACAACAAAATTGATGGTTCTAGAATCTTTTCCATACATCAAGATATTGCTTCTATACGTCAAGGATCTGATTATGTTTCTGTATATTTTTCAAAATTAAAACTTCTATGGGATGAATATTCTGCCCTTGTTGACTTACCTGTTTGCTCTTGTGATGCTTCCTCTAAAACTATGAAACATGCTAATAATTTAAAGTTAATGCAATTTCTTATGGGATTAAATGAAAAATTCTTTGCGGTTAGAAGTAATATTATTCTTCGTGACCCATTACCTGATGTGATGAGTGCCTTCAACATTATTTCTCAAGAAGAAATACATAGGTCCATCAGTAATCCCTCTGTTAAAAATCCATCTGCATCCACGAGTCAAAGTAATGATAAACCTGTTCAAAAAACCAACAACCAAAAGTTTGTATGTGAACATTGTGGGAATAATGGTCATACTATTGACAGGTGCTATAAAATCATTGGGTTTCCTAAAAATTACAGGAACAAGAAAAAGCCTGGACAGAATCAGAATTTTAATAAAAAATCTAACAATGTTGTTTCTGATAAGGCTGTTGACTCTGTCCAGGCTTCCAAATCCACGTTGGAATTTACCCCAGAACAACGATCCTTCCTCCTAAACCTTTGAAATGGACACAAGGAGTCGGATGAAAGCAAAGCCGTAATGGCAGGTATTTCATCCAACTCCTGTTTTTCTTCAGTCCGCACCGAGGGATGCATTGTAGATTCGGGGGCCACTGATCACATTGTCTCTTCTGTTTATTTTTTGACTAATGTTTCTGATGTTTCTCATAAAAATATGTTTATGAAACTGCCAAATGGTGATAGTGCCAAAATCACACATATTGGATCTATAAATCTTTTTCCAGAACTTACTTTATCTGATGTTCTCATTGTCCCTGAATTTCAATATAATTTACTATTTGTTTCCAAACTTACCAAAACTAGATCATGTAGTATAAAATTTATTGAAAATCTTTGTTTTTTTCAGGACCTTCACAACGGAAAACTCCTGGGGATTGGTAAGCAGGTAGGGGGTCTATACCTTTTCCAACTGGATATAGACTCCCCTTCCTTATCTACTTCTAATCATGTTTCTCATTCTATCACTTGCACTTCCAACCTTTGGCATAAAAGACTCGGTCACCCCTCCGATAAGGTTCTGAATGTTTTGAAATCTACCTTAAACATAAATCAGTCCATAGACAATCAACCTTGTGATATTTGCCACAAGTCGAAACAAACTAGGGAACCGTTTTTTTCAAGTACTCATCAAAGTCAAAACTGTTTTGATCTTCTCCACCTGGATTTATGGGGACCATATAAAACTGAAAGCTACAATGGCTACAGATTTTTTTTAACTATAGTCGATGATTTTTCCCGTGCCACCTGTATTTATCTTCTCAAAAATAAATCAGAAACTGCCCTTGTCATTAAAAACTTTTTCTCCATGATTAAAACCCAGTTTCTCAAAGTTATTAAATGCGTTCATTTCGATAACGGTACAGAATTCACTAACCGTGAAGTACAAACCTTTTTTACAAATTTAGGTGTCACACAAAAATTTACCTGTGTTGATACCCCTCAACAAAAAGGCATAGTCGAACGTAAACATCGACATTTACTTAACGTTGCTCGTGCCTTATTTTTTCAAAGTGGTTGTCCGATTACTTTTTGGTCAGAATGTGTGTTGACTGCTACATACCTCATAAATCGAACCCCTAGTTCTGTGTTACATGGAAAAACCCCATATGAATTAATATATGGTTTTGCCCCCAACTTTACGGTTTTACGTGCGTTTGGGTGTTTATGTTATGCGTCGATTACTTCCCATAGTGATAAGTTTGCATCTCGTGCCCGTAAAAGTGTGTTTTTCGGTTATTGTGAAAATCGAAAAGTATATAAGGTGTTGGATCTTGAAACTAATGACCTATTTATGTCGCGCGATGTTCGTTTTTACGAAACTATTTTTCCTTATCGTCTAATGCCTTCCTTTTCAGGTGACGGCGCTGTTTTTCTGGACCCGCTTGATGAGATGGCGATGGATGGTGTGCAGGGCTCAAGTACGCTGGACGATGATGAGTCTGTTTTGTAGTCAAGCTAATAGAAATCATTCTATTGGCGAGGAAATTGTTTTTGCCCCGCTGGATCGCTTACTCATTAACGATAACCACGCAGCTACTGAGACCCCACCTACCGAACCCCCCACACCACCCGACTGATCTCATCAGGCCGACGAGCTGACAGGATCTGCAGAGTCAGATGACGACTCCACCGAGTCCAGCGACTATAGTACTGATTTGCCTATTTCTATTTGTGATATTCCTGTTCGTAAATCGTCTAGGGTTACTAAGCTTCCTGCTCATTTAGTCGATTATGATGTATACCTAACCCCTTCTAGTAATGTTTGTCTGTATCCCTTGTCGAGCTCCTTAACCTATGACAAGCTTAGCTCGCATTATGTATTCTTCTCGTCTGTGATTGACAAAATTAGGGAACCTACTAGTTTTCACGAGGCCATTAAAAATATAAAATGGAAACAGGCCATGGACTTAGAGATGAATGCGTTAGAAAATAATAAAACGTGGACTCTTACTGAATTACCCAAAAATCGTAAACCTATAGGTTGCAAATGGATCTATAAAATTAAATATAATTCCAATGGCTCAATAGAACGGTATAAAGCCCGTCTAGTTGCCAAGGGATATAGCCAAAGGGAGGGAATAGATTACTTTGAAACTTTTTCTCCGGTAGTAAAAATGGTCACTATTAGAGCTCTTCTTTCCTTAGCCGTCACTAAAGAATGGCCTATTTTTCACTTAGATGTCAATAATGTGTTTCTAAATGGGGATCTTCACGAAGAAGTGTATATGACCCTTCCTGAAGGGTACTTTACTTCCAATAACATTCGAGTTTGTAAACTAAATAAATCCCTATACGGTTTAAAACAAGCTCCACGCCAGTGAAACGAAAAATTCACAAATTGCTTGGAAGAATATGGGTTTAGGCAAAGTATGCATGATTACTCTATGTTTGTCAAATATGTGGGTTCTGTGTTTGTTGCCTTACTTATCTATGTGGATGATATTTTAGTTACTGGGAATTCTGAAACTCATATTGTGCTTGTTAAAAAATTCTTGGAATCAAAATTTCAGATTCAGGATTTGGGTGATTTAAAATTTTTTCTTGGTATAGAGTTTGCCCGCTCATCGAGAGGTCTGTGCTTAAATCAACGTAAATATACGTTAGAGTTACTTTCAGATTTTGGCATATTAGGTGCCAAACCATCGTTAGTTCCTATGGAACAAAACTTGAAACGTACACTTGACGCCACTAAAGATGATTTATGTCTTACTGACATTAATTCATATCAAAAATTGATTGGCAAACTCATATACCTTACAAATACGCGACCTGATATTTCGTTTTTTGTGCATATGTTAAGTCAATTCATGCATAAACCTAAGGAATCTCACCTAAAATCAGCCCTTCGTGTCCTAAGGTATTTAAAATCATCACCCGGGAAAGGGTTATTTTTTCAAAAGGATAATAACATATCTCTTACAGCTTACTGCGATTCTGATTGGGCCTCTTGCCCCATATCCCGGAAATCGGTTACAGGTTATTGTGTGTTCTTTGGCCAGTCTTTAATATCTTGGAAAAGTAAAAAACAAACCACCGTTTCAAAATCGTCGGCTGAGGCCGAATATAGATCTATGTTTGTCACATGTAGTGAAATTATATGGTTATTAGGTATATTTAAAGATTTGGGGTATTCGGAATTAACGCCTGTAAAACTGTTTTGTGATAACCAAGTTGCCGTTCATATTGCTTCTAATCCTATTTTTCATGAACGTACAAAACACATAGAGATTGATTGTCATGTTATACGAGATTATGTTAAGAAAAATATTGTGGAAACTAACTTTGTAAAAACTGGCGATCAAATTGCAGATATCCTGACTAAAGTGCTTGGACGTGCTAAACATGACGATCTAGTCACGAGGCTTGGAATGTTGGACATTTTTTCACCCGGCTTCAGCTTGTGGGAGGGTGTTAGAAATTAAATATGGTGGGCCAAGCTTCAGCCTAGTGGGCCTAATCAGTATCATAAACTCCAAAACCCATTCATGTTATCTTTCGGTGGTCTCCGTGATTTTAGTGATATGTCTAGGACTTTTCTTGTAATTATATCTTACCTTTATATAGTGGTCTTGTATGAGGTTAGTGGAATAATCTTTTCCTTCTTAGCTTATAGCCGTTTTTTAGCTCTCTTCTCTCTTTACATATTTTGTATATGTTGAGCAGATTTTTTGGGTTTCAATTTTTCCACATACTCGAGACTTTTAACATAAAAAAAATTAGGAAGATAAAAAAAGTGATCAGAATTCAGAGTTATAGGAAAGTAAAATAGACAAATATGATACAACAATAACAAATGTCAATATATCTCTCAAAACAGCGAGGGAACAATTATTATTATATTATAATATACTAAGATGACAAAAATGGCGCATGAGTTGTAAAGCTTTCCCATGTCTAATAGTAAATTATTTTTTGTATGTTTTCTTTTGGGTAATTTGCACTTTGCACCCTGAAAAGAGGGCTAATAGGCACTTTGCACCCTAAAATAGAAAAAATAGCACAACGCACCCTGGAATTAATTAAGTTTTGGCAAGTTGCACCCTATTTAATTTTTCAACCAAAAATGTCATTTTGAAAGGGGAAAATCAGCCATGAAATACCAATAAATTTCTAAAGGCAAAATAATCAACTTATATTAAAAATATTATATGCTACATTTATGGAGGTTTTAGCAAAATAAATAAAAAGTTCTCAAAATAATACGATTATAAAGCAAAATAAAAGTTCCCCATTTCTAAAGTTCTCAAATATCATCTTCAAATTTTATATTTTTAAAATTTAAAAAAAAACAGAAAGTTGCAGCTTGAATATGGTTTCAAATTTCTTATTTTGAAAGGTAGAACGGAGGGGATTCGCTTTTCTTTGAATATTTTTACCCTTATTGAGATGAGATTTTGAGTAAAAAATTAAATAGGGTGCAACTTGCCAAAACTTAATTAATCCCAGGGTGCGTTGTGCTATTTTTTCTTTTTTAGGGTGCAAAGTGCCTATTAGCCCTCTTTTCAGGGTGCAAAGTGCAAATTACCCTTTTCTTTTATGATGTTCAAATTAATTTTTTTAATCCTTGTAACATTCATATAAATAATTAAATATTAAAGTCAACAACATAAATGTACAAAAAATAATGTCTAAATAGATAAAAAGAACTCTCATTTTATTAAAAGATTTTTCACCAAATGTATAAAGTAAAATAGATAATATATAATATCAATTCATTTTGGAATAATTAATACTACAATAGTTAGTATTGTGAAAAAAATTGAAATATAAATTTATATTATAATTTGAGAATATTTTTTCTAAACATTTTACATGTAAGGAGAATTAAAAGATATTATAGTTTTACCACAAAAAAAAAGACGTAGCACGTGGAGATCTTTTTCAAGTGGTATATATGTGATTTGTTATAGAGTGTTAGACTAACTATATATTTTATCGGTAAATATTCAAAATTTATTGTTATTATTTTTTACTCTTTGCCATTAAAATATAAAATTAGATAGTTATTGTAATCTTTCTTTAGAAAAATATTTTTCGTTGTGTACGTTCATAATATATGTTAACTTTTTTTTTTATTTTCTTTTAATGAATGAATAAGTAGAAGTAAGCTTCTTTATATGTAATACTATGGTAGAATGCTAATGTAGTTAAACTTTTATTGTTGTAGCCAATTATAGATGCTTAAAATTGATTTCTATTATTTTCTTGAAATCTTTTACCATCAAAAGATTAAATTGCATAGGAATCTTTTAGTTATATGAAATATTATATATAATTATAGTTGGGATTCTAAATCTATGCCAAGCGTTTCAAATTTTTTGAGTAATCGAGTTGATACTTTATAAGTATATTTTTTATAATCTTCTCAAGAAAATTATATAAATCAAATAACATTCGATTAAGCAAAACAATCTTAAATTTGGTACTTATATTATTCAAATACGAAAACGTTATTTATGAATAGCTAACAAATGCAAATAACATTAAAATAACATACTATTTGGTAAAGAACGAATTTATTCTTGACTTTTTTCATATATGTAGGAATAATAGATTCATTTTGTATACAAATTAAAATTTGAAATGTTTATTCATACGATAGTTAGAAAATGAAATATATTATGTGAGTTGAAAGTCAGATCAAACACTTACATATCAATCAATACTTAATGAAATTTACCTTTTTTTTTAATGAATATTAAGACAATGGTATAAATTTTAAAACTGCAATGGTAAAGAAAAAAGAATTATTGATGGAAAGAAGAAAAAAGAGAGCATAAATTTAGAATTTGTGCGTCGGTCCATTACGAAAAATCTCAATACAAGAATTTGGGTTTGTGGACAATCAAGATGGACCTAGTACTATTTTCTCAAATTTTATATTAAATGTCAATTTATTTGTAATTATGTGGTACCGCATTTGTGGCGCCAATGTTTTTCAAACTTTATTAATGAATACATATAAGAATAATTTTGTTTTTTAGAAAAATATAAGAGTAATCTTATCTACATTAAGTAGAGTCCTAATATAATCAGATTTATTCTTTTGACTTTTTTGCCATTAAAATTGAATTTTATAAGAACATTTTAGGTGCATAAAAAACGTCAAAATTAATTCATACTTTTATAATATTATAATTGTAATATAGTATACATAACAATATAATATAATTACTATAATATAGATAGATAGATAGATTAGAAATAGATATAGATAGGTAGATATATTGATATAACATGGATTAATAAAATATAGTGTTGTCATCCTGTAAAATTTGATGAAGTTTATATACACAAACGGATTTACTTAGTTTCAACATTGAAACAGAGTCATGATATTAGCGGCAAAATTGCATAATTAGTACCTCAAGTTGGCCTGTACACGAATGTAATACTCTAAATTGGACCACTTGCAATTTGGGTACCATATTTTCAAAAAATTGGCAATTTCAATACAAATTTCGCCAAAAAAATCATAAATTGGCCGGAAAAAGTCACGTGCGTGGCACATGACTCTCAATTTGGGGATTTTCTCCTAATTTGGGGATTTTTGCTCTCAATTTGGAGATTTTTGCTCTCAATTTGTGGATTTCTAATTTTCCCTACAAAACCCACCAATTTTATATTAAACAAAAATGAAAAATCCTCAAAAACTTGCCAATGATTTTGAGGAACTTTCCTCCATTTCTTATTAACACAAAAACGAACAAAAAATCATCAAATGAAACTCAAAACCCTAATCCACAAAATACCCTAAATTCTCCCGATTTCAACCCGATTTCAACTGTTAACCACAAAATCAAAAAAGATTAATCGAGTTGCATTTCAGGCACACCAAGTCTTGAAGGTGGTATAATCTCTCTCTGTGTCTTATAATCGGAATAAGAGCATTTTCCACCATTTCACGGTCATAAGGTTGACCACAATGAGCCACCCCACATCGCCATTCACGAGCCATTAATGCTCTGTCACGACATAAGTCTAAATCTCTGCAGTCATTGCAGTAACTGCAAACCACATTTGGAGGGCGTTTGGCTAAGCTTATAAGCTCTTTTAAACATCTTATAAGATGTTTGAGAGCTTATAAGCTCCATGAAAGTGTTTGGGTAATCTCTTTTAAAAAGAGCTTATAAGACCAAAAAATAAGATGTTTGGGTCTTATAAGCAAATAAAAAATAAGTTGGCCTAACCCACCTTATTTCAAAATTTTAAAATTTTAGATGTTGTTTATATTTTTAAATGCACAAATAACTCTAGTTAACCTTCTCCTTTCCAACAATAGTTTTCTCCGAAAAATGTTTATTTTTATTCTTGTACAAATTATCTCGTATAACATTTGAAAACATCTTATAAGTCAAATAGACTTATTTTATCCAAACACTTAAGAGCTTATTTTTTAAATAAGACCAAACATCTTATAAGCTCTTAAAACCTCTTATAAGACATAAGAACTTATAAGATGTTTTAAATAAGCTTAGCCAAACGGCCTCTTGGTAGAGTTAAGGAGATAGATTGGTTGCGAAACTCAGCTTCTGGAGCAAATTCTCTTATTCAGACCATTTTCAGAAGATTCCGTCTCATGATCTGTTTTACAAAACTAATAAATTCAATTGGTTAGATCAGTAATTTTTAGTTAAGAAGCAGAACATTTAATTTTTTCCTTTCATATGAAGACTTGGATCACAAACAAGTTTAAGAAGTTTGTCTGTAAAGTCGGAACCAATATGTTGGACACAGAATTATATAAACCGTTAAATTTCGTGTAGTGAGAAACAAAGAAAGAGAATTTTCTAACCTACTTTAAATCGAGTTGAAATCGGGTTGAAATCAGCAGAATTTAGGGTATTTTGTGGATTAGGGTTTTGAGTTTCATTTGGGGATTTTTTGTTCGTTTTAGTGTTAATAAGAAATGGAGGAAAGTTCCTCAAAATCATTGGCAAGTTTTTGAGGATTTTTCATTTTTGTTTAATATAAAATTGGTGGTTTTTGGAGGGAAAATCAGAAATCCACAAATTGAAAGCAAAAATCCCCAAATTGAGAGCAAAAATCTCCAAATTGGGAGAAAATCCCCAAATTGAGAGTCATGTGCCACGCACGTGACTTTTTCCGGCCAATTTATGATTTTCCGGCGAAATTTGTATTGAAATTGCCAATTTTTTGAACATATGGTACCCAAATTGCAAGTGGTCCAATTTAGAATATTACATTCGTGTACATGCCAACTTGAGGTACCAATTATGCAATTTTGCCTGATATTAGCTAATATAACAAATTTTCATGAGGATTTGCTTAGTGTCAACATTGACACAAATTCATGATATTAATTGATATAATGAGTCCACCTTAAGTAGATTCCTAATACTTGGACTTCTTGATTTTTTACTGTGCTGCCATTAAAAATTAAATTTATAATGATATTTTAGAACATCAAAATATGTTTAAAAAAAACAACTCGTGCTTTTATAATATAATATAATATAATATAATATAATATAATATAATATAATATAATATAATATAATATAATATAATATAATATAATATAATATAATATAATATAATACATTAATTTTTATAAGATTGACAATTTTATCAATGTCATATTAAAAAAAGGGTATTATAGGCTTTAAAAACTTAGTAAGTAGAGTTTATTAACCAAAAAAGGACATTGAACTATTTGATATGTTTAATAATTCATGACCTTTTTGGTTCATTTTTTTATAAATTTAATATTTTATACATAAAATATTGCAAAACATTCTAGCTATAAACTCTAAGGCCCCAATTGGATCGAAACCTATCTCCTCAAAAAAGTGTTTTAGAGAAAAAATCTTCGAAAAACTCAGGGTCCGATTGGTTGGCACGTCCGTCTCTGAGAATTTATTTTCATGATAAAAGTGAGAAAATATTATTTGAAGGATGTGATTTTTTAGAGAAAAATAGGTAATGATTGTGGTTGATGTGATATGTTTTTTGTTGTGAGAAATTTGTTTGGGTTGATATTTAAAAATAATCTTAATTAAATGTATTTAACCAAACTCGTTGATTTAGACGTAAAAAAATAGTCACAATGGATCTTATTTTAAATGTTGCATTATTTTGCACTAGAATATGTAATTAGTTTAATTTTCGGTTTTGAAACATAGTCGAAAAAACACATTTAATTTATTCTATTAACTGTGAAATCATGAATAGTAAAATCATTTGTTGCAAAAAAATATTCAAATTGTTTGTAATTTTGAGAGATAATTTTGTAAGAATTTTTTACGAGATGCCAAACAATTGAATTTCTTATAGTTTTTTACTGTAAAATACTTTTTTGGGAATATGATAAGCCATCCAATTGGCCCCTCATTTGTTTGGCATGTCATAAGAATTTTCTTATAAAAAAGTCTCCCAAAATCATAAATAATTTGAAGAAAAAACATCAAAAATTTGAGTAAAATTGAATTTCTACTATTCATGATTTGAAAGTTAATCTCATCAATTAAAATGGTTTTTCCCTCTATTTCTCAAAGCTAAAAAATAAATTAATTACATATTCTAATGCAAAATAACGTAATGTTTAAAATAAGATCCATTGTGACTATTTTTCGACATATAAACCAGTGAATTTGACTAAAAATATTTAATATAGTTTATAATTAATATTAACATAAATAAATTTTTCACAACAAAAAAATATCACATCAACTATAATCATTACCTATTTTTCTCTTAAAAAACTCATCTAAACTCAATTTTCAAACTTAATTTCTTATCTTTCAAATAATATTTTCTCATTTTTATTATGAAAAAAAATTCTTCGAGATGGATATAGGGGTGTTCACGAGTCGAGCTCGAGCCGAGCTTGCCAAAAAATTCGAGCACGAGCTCGAGCTCGAGCCACAATTTTCGAGCTCGAGCTCGAGCTCGAGCTCGACGAGCTTCAGGAATGTGAGCTCGAGCTCGAGCTCGAGCCAAACTCGAGCCGAGTCGAGCCGAGCTCGAGCTCAAAAAAATAATTTTTTTTTATAAAATAATATTTTTTTATAAAAAAAATATTTTTTTTATAATTTTTTTTGTATAAAAATATTTAATTAATTTTATATTTATTCATATATTATTACATATAATTATAATTAAAGTAAAAAATATTATTATTTATAAATATATTATTATAATATATCATTTTATATAAAAAAATTAATAAATATTTATTTTTTTAATATATATTAATTAAAATTTATTTTTTTATTCCGGCTCGCGAGTCGGCTCGCGAGCTCGCGAACAGGCATGTTTAGGCTCGAGCTCGGCTCGATAGGC
This sequence comes from Verbascum thapsus, assembly GCA_963669365.1. Classification (NCBI taxonomy): domain Eukaryota; kingdom Viridiplantae; phylum Streptophyta; class Magnoliopsida; order Lamiales; family Scrophulariaceae; genus Verbascum; species Verbascum thapsus. The sequence continues at coordinate 5,792,592 of OY770107.1, read as the reverse complement.
TCGAGCTCGAGCTCGAATTTTTTCGAGCTCGAGTCGAGCTATTTTCGAGCCGGCTCGCCGAGCTCGCGAGCCGGCTCGACTCGTGAACACCCCTAAATGGATATACCAACCAATTGGGCCCTAAATTGTTGGAATATTATTGAAGGATATATATCATACTTCTAATGTTCAGAAAAAACCTTTCATAAAAGGATTTAAAAATATAAAAGAAGAAAAATAAAAGAACACTGCAAAGTGATTTGGAAGTGAAGGAATGAATATGCATGAAGAAAGAAAGTGAACTTCTATTAAATGCATGGTGATCATCATCATTCGCGAAAATCCTTTAAAATTATTTATCATCCATATAAGACAATATAGTAGATAGAATTTATACTTCTTGTGATCTCATATATGATAAAAATAATACATATCAAAATTAAATACTTGAAATATATTTAAACTTAAAATCAATCACATATTATATCAAAATAATATAAGAAGATAATGAGTACTATTTAATTTTCTCCTTCACAATTCCCAATGATCGTGGATTGAACCCTCGTATCGTATGGGACTTTAGGAAAAAAAGAAATGGATTGAAACTCTGCAAAATCATTTGACTCCACCTTAATCGAACAATGCCTGCATCCATCTAATTATGTCCATATTTGTGTGAAGCATTCATACTAATAATATACATTAAACAAACCCTAAAAGTCGTTTATAGATGCACCGTGGAGACTTTGAGCCGTTACCGAAGACGCCACCCAAAACATACATTGAACTATATATTTACTATTAAGTTAGTTTCTCCCCCTAATGTAATATGTATTGAACAATTTCAATTAATAATTTTGTAACAAACACGTGGAGAAAAATAAAGATCGTGAAATTTACTATGGTGACAACTATTTTTTTTTACTAACAACACAATTGATATAGCATAACCTCGTATGATGCCTTATACGAGCACAAACATACCAACCCTAGAATCTCGTATGACGCCTTACGATCCTAGTACGGATATTATAGCTTATTTGCTTAAAGATCCCTAAATTAATTATGCGTATTTGCAATACACTACCTAACCCGCGTGTTTATACCGGGTAGGACCCGGTGTCGCCCTAACCCGCACAATCCGGTACGTCCATTCTAGGGACACGTGTATGACATCCCGCAAATCCCGTAACCGTCTGTACATTGGGCACTGTGCCTATAAATAATGTCATTTAATATTAGAAAAATGACTTTTGACTTATTGAACAGTACCTCGATAGTACATAGTACGATCTGACAGTACGTTCCCATTATTCTATAAACCGAGTTAAGAACCTCGTATATGACCTTAATCATAACCTTGAACTACGTTTAAACTTGATCCTAATAGAAAGGTACGTAGGTAGCTCAGTACGTTTGAGTGCAGTCTATATCCATTTTACGACCCTCCTTGGTCATATTAGAGCCTCGGCTTGATTTGGCCCGTAAGCAATTTACGAGCTATATCAACAATGTATAACAATATAAGACAAAAATTCTGGATGAAAATCCAATTATGTAACAAAAATTATCTTTTGAACGAAATATAAAGAAAAAGTTTAGGCTATGTTTGTTTATGTTTTTGGGATAAAATTTTAAATTTTTCTCGGAAATGAAGTACTATAGAAATTCGTGTGAAAATGGTAGGTGTTTGTTTATGTTTTTAAAATTAGGTTGAAAGTTGTAAGAGATGTCAAATCAATAGTGATATGTTGATGGATGATGTGTAGAATAATTATGATAGTGGTGTATATAATGATTATGTAAATTAAAAATAAAAAAATATGGATAAAAAATTGTAAAGTATGAAAGAGAAAGTGAAAAAATGATTTATAATAAATGATTTGATTGGTAAATGTGTGAAGTGATGTGTATATGAGTGATAGTTAGTTATATAGGAGATTGAAAAAGTAGAGTTGAAAAAACGGGAATTGAGAAGAAAATTTGGTTGGTTAAGTTTATTTTGAATTTTGTGATTTAAAATCATGAAAATGGATTTTAAAAACATAAACAAACAAAACTGATTTCAACAATCCCATTAATTTCCAATTCATCATCGTGGACTAAAAATAGGTGTAGATATTGAAATTTTGCAACCAATCAAATCATGCCACGTGGAAATATTGACCAATCAAAAGTCGTCTACGACAAATGATATTTATCTATTTAAGTTAATTTATGGATAATTATCAAATCAAGTTGATTTTTGGATAATATCTAGAAGATCTATCTAGATCTTCTATCAGCCAATCAAATGGCTCCAAAATTATGATAATTATTTATTAAATCAAATGGATAATTATCAATGGAATCCAAATTATCCATAACTCTTCCATCCTACACCTATAAATAGGGTCCTTTGGACTTCATAAATTACATACACAGAAGCTCAATCAAAAAGCTAGAGAAGACGAAGGAAGCTCTTCAAATTTTCTCTACGAAGGTTCTTCAAATATTCAAGGCGTTCTAGGCGAGACTCAAGGCGTTCTTGAAGATATTCATCAAATTTTAGCGTTTGATTCGTAATTACGGTGCTAAACCTACGAATTAACGTTATAAAAATTCAAATCAAATTCAAGGAAGATCAAAGTCACAAAGTCAACCTTGAAGATTTCAAATTCCATATCAAATTCAACGTTTGATCCGAGATTAAGTTGCCAAGCCCTCGAATTAACGTTATAAACATTCAAGTCAACGTTGGAGAAGATCAAAGAAGCAAAGTCAACTCCAATATTCAAGTCAACATATTTTTGAAGGAAGAATCAGAGGATTAAAATAGAGATTTGATCCCCATATTCTATTTTTTATCTATATAAATTTCATTTGTCACAACTTTTGTGTTTCTTTATTTTCAGAATTACAAATTTGTTGTGTACAAATTTTTGGCACGCCCAGTGGGACCATCTCTACCTCTCATCTCCTCACTTCAACAAGTTCAAATGGATGCTCAAGTCAAAGCTATGAAGATAGTGGAATCCAAGATAATCATCTCAAATCCTTCAAACTCCACGAGTGAAGTCATTGGCGTTACCACAAGAAGTATGTCCATGAAGCTACAAACATCTTCAAATGTGGTTCTCCTACAAAAGCATGTTAAGGATGATCCATTCCACCTTGGTGACGAAATCAATCAAGATGAAGAGAAGTATTTGCCATCTCCACAACATTCTACATCAAGTGACTTGAGCCTCGAATGTGTCATGATGACGAATGTTACAACTCCTGAGGAGCAAATTGCAAACTTAACAAAAGCTGTTGAAGGGCTAATGAAGCATGTTCAAGAGCAAGCCACTCTAATTACAAAGTTGATGAAGAAAGCTGACGACGTGGATGTCATACACGAAATTGAAAAACAAGTTGAGGCGCACGATGAAGTTGAGACGTCAAAGAATCAACATCTAGTTGAGAAGGAAAGATCCATCGTTGAGGAGCTTCAAGTTTCAAGTGATGGGACGATTCCAGCTGATCGACTTAAGGAGTTTATCATGAGTACTATTCAAGACAACCACAAAGGGAGATCCAAGATACCTTTAGCTTATGTCAAGCCATATACTCGAAGGATTGATGATTTGAAGATGCCAACTGGCTACCAACCCCCAAAATTTCAGCAATTTGATGGCGAAGGAAATCCAAAGCAACATGTGGCGCACTTTGTTGAAACATGCAATGATGCTGAAACTTATGGCGATCAACTAGTCAAGCAATTTGTTAGATCACTGAAAGGCAATGCATTCGACTGGTACATTGATCTTGGTGCTAACTCAATCAACAACTGGGAGCAATTGGAGCAAGAGTTCCTCAATCGCTTCTATAGCACCCGTCGCACAGTCAGCATGTTCGAACTCACCAATTCCCGTCAACGGAAGAATGAACCAGTCACCGATTACATTAATCGTTGGAGAAATATGAGTCTCAACTGCAAAGATAGATTGTCTGAGTCCTCTGCTATTGAAATGTGTATTCAAGGGATGCATTGGGGTCTTCGATACATCCTTCAAGGAATTCAACCGACAACGTTTGAAGAGCTGGCCACTCGAGCACATGATATGGAGTTGAGTATAACCGGAAGTGAAGTTGACAAGTCATATATCCAAGAGCCTTATAGACAAAAAATCAACAAAGGGGGCAAGCCATTCACAAATGCTTCTAATGATGAGCCCATAACTGATAGTGATGAACATATGGAAGAGAGTGACGTTCAAGTTCGTCATCCATACTTCAACTAAAGATGTTAAGCAAACGCTCCTCGATAAGAGCATAAACTGTCATCAACGCTCCTCGATAAGAGCATAAACTGTCATCAACGCTCCTTGATAAGAGCATAAACTATCAGCAAGTCTCCTTGATAAGAGTTTAAACTTTCAATAAATACAAAAGCAAATGCACTCCTTGACACGAGTATAAAAGGTCTACATGTCAAATCAAAAGAAGTTCTCCTTGACACGAGCATAAAAGGTCTAGAAGTCAAATCAAATCAAATGAAGAACTCCTTGACACGAGTATAAAAGGTCTAGAAGTCAAATCAAAACAAATGAAGTTCTCCTTGACACGAGCATAAAAGGTCTAGAAGTCAAATCAAATCAAATGAAGTTCTCCTTGACACGAGTTTAAAAGGTCTACAAGTCAAATCAAACCAAATGAAGTTCTCCTTGACACGAGCATAAAAGGTCTACAAATCAAATCAAATCAAATGAAGTTCTCCTTGACACGAGCATAAAAGGTCTACAAGTCAAATCAAATCAAATGAAGTTCTCCTTGACACGAGCATAAAAGGTCTACAAGTCAAATCAAATCAAATGAAGTCCTCCTTGACACGAGCATAAAAGGTCTACAAGTCAAATCAAATCAAATGAAGCCCTCCTTGACACGAGCATAAAAGGTCTACAAGTCAAATCAAATCAAACAAAATTCTCCTTGACACGAGGATAAAATGTCTACAAGTCCAACCAAATCATGTACTCCAAGCCTTGAAGAGTATAAACTAAATATGGCACCTCTATGAAAAAAAAAAAATTTGAACTACGTTATGACTTGATCCCTTTTTCTTAGGGTACGTAGGCAACTTAAATATATCTAAGTTCAGTCATAAATTCAAATCAAATCATATTCTCTCGATGGAGTGACGTCACTCATTCAAAAGAATTTTGAAAGAAAGATCCCACCATGACATGGGGGCATGTTAATCTCGTAATGACACAAACAACTTGCGGTGGAAGCCAACAAAGTGTTTTCGAGGAGACACCAAACTGTGCGAAAGGATTTCATGGTATAGAAGCACAAGACGAAGCTATTCTTAAGGCATGATTTTTATGTTGAGACGTTGCCACTCATCCACTACGAAGTATGCTTTGAAATAACCAAACTTCCGTGAACGAGTCTCAAGGGGGCATTTGTAGATATTGAAATTTTGCAACCAATCAAATCATGCCACGTGGAAATATTGACCAATCAAAAGTCGTCTACGACAAATGATATTTATCTATTTAAGTTAATTTATGGATAATTATCAAATCAAGTTGATTTTTGGATAATATCTAGATGATCTATCTAGATCTTCTATCAGCCAATCAAATGGCTCCAAAATTATGATAATTATTTATTAAATCAAATGGATAATTATCAATGAAATCCAAATTATCCATAACTCTTCCATCCTACACCTATAAATAAGGTCCTTTGGACTTCATAAATTACATACACAGAAGCTCAATCAAAAAGCTAGAGAAGACGAAGGAAGCTCTTCAAATTTTCTCTACGAAGGTTCTTCAAATATTCAAGGCGTTCTAGGCAAGACTCAAGGCGTTCTTGAAGATATTCATCAAATTTTAGCGTTTGATTCGTAATTACGGTGCTAAACCTACGAATTAACGTTATAGAAATTCAAATCAAATTTAAGGAAGATCAAAGTCACAAAGTCAACCTTGAAGATTTCAAATTCCATATCAAATTCAACGTTTGATCCGAGATTAAGCTGCCAAGCCCTCGAATTAACGTTATAAACATTCAAGTCAACGTTGGAGAAGATCAAAGAAGCAAAGTCAACTCCAATATTCAAGTCAACATATTTTTGAAGGAAGAATCAGAGGATTAAAATAGAGATTTGTACCCCATATTTTATTTTTTATCTATATAAATTTCATTTGTCACAACTTTTGTTTTTCTTTATTTTCAGAATTACAAATTTGTTGTGTACAATAGGAATACTTGCATTTCAGTCCCAGTGTCCCAAATTCAGATTTACTTTTGACTATAATATTAATTAATTTTATTGTTAAACTTTTTTTCTTTTCGGAAAAGCATGTTGACTTTGACAAAAATTTGATAAGGTAAAATAACAAAGAATTTGAGTAGAAAAGTCCATCTACTTGTATAATTTCAGTGTCATTGTTATTATTATGCGTCGGATTTGTTAAAAAACCAATTTCCAACAAAAATGGAGCAACAAACAAGACGCATAGGAATGAATTTTTTACCGTCAGAATGAATGTCAGGCAATGCTGCATGCAATAGAAATGAAGTAATGAGTCCTAATTGTTGATGCTCAAACCAATACATTGCGACCCTTTATTTCTATCTTTTTTCATTACATATATTATCAAAATTCGATATAATCAAACCTAACTTTTCACGGTCCTTGAACAATCTTGTACAGTAGAAACTCTATAAATTAATACTCTTGGGATCACCAAAATTTATTAATTAAAAGAGTTATTAATTAATCGATAAATTAATAATTATTAATTTATACATTAATTAATATTTTATTAATTTATAATGAAATATTCAATTTACAAATACCATTCAAACTTTCACTTAATTATAGTATAATGCATGTACAATAATTAAAAAATATTTTTTATATAAATACAAAATAATAATGCTAACACAAATAAATCATACACAAACGACATGCCTTCTAATCTTAAAGGTGTGAAAAAAACAATAATGACCGATGAGATTCGAAGAGCATTATGCGTGCACAACAAGGATAATCCAAGTCTCACTCAAAAGCAATTGTAAGAATGGATGTTAGCAATTATGCAAGCACAACAAGGATAATTCAAGGACAATTGCAAATTGATTTGCAAGGTGAAATTGATTTTAACAAAAAAACAAAAGACAATTGAATCATTTTTCAAAAAAAATTCATAAATCATTCATGTAATATGTAGTATATAAAGAATTATTAATTTATATTTTATATGGGACCTATAGAAATTATCAAAAATGTATTATCTTATAATTTTAGCGAATTATTAATTTAGCACCCTATCCCCGAGTCGGGACCGGCCAAAAATATTATCTTAGAGAGTTTATTAACTAATCGAGTATTAATTTATCGAGTTTCTACTGTAGTTTATTTCAATTTTTCTTCCTTACATATTTACAAAATTCGATATAATCAAACCTAATTTTTCACGGTCCTTGAACAATCTTGGAGTTTGTAATGTTCTATGTTTGTAGCATTTTATGCTTGTTTTTGAAGTGCTTCGTGCTTGAATGGTACAATCATAGTTTATTTATGCATGCACGGTAAAATGGATATTGCGGTTCCAACCCAATTTGAGTTGAATTGGTTCTTAAGAAAATTTTATTTGGTTCCTAATTGGTTCCAACTTGGTTCCAAGTTGGGTCCAACTAAATTTCAAGTTAGGCCCAAATCTTTTTCCAATAATCTAAATTATAATGAACAAAATGTTAGGTATTGAGTCGGGTTGGGCTTGGTTCCCTTTGGATTGATTTTGGTTCCATTTTGGGTTGAATTTGGTTCCACCTTAAAATCGTTAAAGAACCAAACTCATTTAACAACCAACCCATTAAAATTGACCAAAAACCAACCCAACCCGCCCAATTGCCACCCCCTACCTGCATAAAAGCCCTAGCAGACAGCAACATTTCCTCCATCCCCATTTTTTGCACACACTTTCCCGCCTCTCCCCAAAAATGGCCGACAAGAAAAAGCGCCCGCCGTGCCGCCGCCGACTCTAATTCAGTTTCCGACCCTGTCCTCTTCAAATCCAAGCTCAAACCTGACACCACCATCCTCAAAACCCTAAAATCTTCGGCTGCCGCAGCCTCCTCCGCCGCGAAACCCCTCGCACTCTCCGATCTCAACCTCTCCACCGCCTGCCGCGAAGTTACTGATCTCCCCCTCACTTCCGTCCAATCCACAATCGAGTCCGTAATCCGTGCCCTCACGCGCCTCCGCTAACCAGCTCTACGTCAACGTTTTATCTGTCCGAAAAGCCACCATTACCACCCGGATTATGCAGCTCATCCACCAGCTGTGCTTGAAAAACATCCATGTGACTAAGCGTGATTTGTTCTACACTGATGTGAAGCTTTTCCAGAGCAATGTAGGTTGCCAATAATATGTGTGTATATATATATATATAGCTTAAACTCTTCTCTCCCTCTCTCTCTCTCTCTATATATACATATATGTGTGTGTATATATATCTTTGTGTGCGTAACGTGATTAATTCTATGTTGTTAACTGAATAATATGCTAACATAATTTTTGCTGTTAATTTTTAGTTTTTGAAGAGAATGGAGAGCGTTCTTCAAAGTCAAAGGAGGTTGAAAAGTGGTTCAGGCATTGAAGGTATAATTGATTTTCATTCATTTCTGCTTGTAAAGATTTTCAGTGATTTTGATTTAAGAATTTCTTTTACTGTATTTTTTCATGAAGATGAACGTTGATTTTGGTGTTATCTTTTTTTATTTCTATTTTTTTCGTCTTTTTATTTGACATTTTTACTCTCTTCATGTTGGTCTGTTCATCATTTTAAAGAGAAAACATATATGAACCTTAAATCTTTACTTCAGCATTTGAGTGGAGAAAAAAGTAGAATTTTGCCAAGAATCTGCTTCAGTGTAATTTCTCATGAAGATGAACGTTGATTTTGGTGTTATTCTTCTTTATTTCTATTTTTTTGTCTTTTTATTTGAATACGCGGAGATTTTTATTGATGAAACAGAACCTTGAAATTTTTATTCTCAGTATTTGAATTTTTTTTAAATATTGAAATGGAAGATTACTCATTTTGATCATGAATTTATAGTTTGATTACAAATTATTTTCATCATACAATTACGCTTATATCTCTTTAGTTTCTTTTGTCCCCTTAAAACGCGCCTTTTTAGCGCAAAATCTGAGCAACCTTTTCTTTTCTCCGTCTTTTGTTAAAACCTTTTCACAAAAATCCAAAGTTCAACCATTTTTTTTTTGGCTTTCGGTTTTAAGATGTAAACGTGTCGAGCTTGATAATTCCAGGTTAGAGTTAGACTTCGAGCTTGTTGAGCTTACTAATCAAAGCTCGGGTTGGAAATCGTAAAGCCTTTTTTAGGGCTCGGGCTCGAGTTTGTGAGCTCAATCTCGAGCTCGAGCCGAGCCAACTTACAAACCTAAAATTATCCGGGACATATTTGAAGCTTGAATTTATTTTTAATTATGTAATATATATTTATTAATATAGTAATAAAAATTAATATATAAAAAAGTTAATAGAATGTAAGTCGAGCCAAGCCGGCTCGCGAGCCGAGTTAATTCGACTCGAACGAGTTCGACTCGAGCTCGAAAAATTCAAGATCGAACTCTTAGTCGAGCTCGAGCCCACTTGTATTTTCAGAAAGGCTCGCAAGTTTTTTTTTTATTTTTTAAGATATTATTATTAATATTAATAAATATATATTAAATAATCAAAAAATAATAAAAAAGTTTGGCTTGGCTTGGCTTGGCTCGGCTCGGTCTCGACTCGTTTACAAAGTGGGCTCAAGGTCAAGCCAACTTTGTCAACACCCTGTTTTGATTACATTAGTTTTTAGTGAGAGTATTATTTGTAAATGACCAACCCTTAAATTACCAAAAAAAATTCATCTATGAAAAAAAGTCCACATTTTCAATTTTATCTGTCCCATAAAGATTATCTCATACTTTTAATATTAAGTAATTATTGGTTAAGTATATTGTGTCCTTATGTTTATTGTCTTCTCGATTCTTTTTATATAAATAAACACAAAATTTAATTTTGGTATCACATCCTCAAGTACAGTGGGATTGTTTATTAATATTTTCAAATTCTATTTTCAAGTTCTTGTATCACAAAATTCTAAATAAATATAAAATTCTTTTTCAAATTCACCTTTTCAACTATACTTTTCAATTTTTTATATAACTACCTATAATCATAAAAACATCATTTCACACAAAGCCATTTATTATTATTCTTATTCTTATTCTTATTATTATTATTATTATTTTCTTTCTTTTTCATACTTATCAATTTACAATTTATATTTAATAATTTATTATTCACATAATCATTATATAGATAACTAACATAATTATTTTATACATTATCCATTAATCCATCACTATGAATTTGACATATTATAACTTTCAATTGATTTTTGAAAATATGACATAAACCTAACAATTTCACACAAATTTACGTAATAAGCAGTTTATGAGAAATTTTGAAATAATAAGCTAACAAAACATATACAACATCCCCAATATATTTCCATGAATAAATGTGTTTTCATTTACGATAATTAATAGGTCTGAACTTTGATTTAGACACATTATCTGTACCATATTAAGTTCGAGAGGGGTAATGTAAGACTCGAAACTCGTCTCATTTATAATTTTTAAGACTCAAATTCATCTATGATTCGGTCAATATCCAGAGTCATTACGGAGCCCGGTCAATACTCAGACTCGTCTTGGATCTGGTTAATACACGGACTCGTCCTAGTCTGGACGAGTCTTTTGCGAGTCCGAATCCTACTTGGTGGACCCGATAAAATAATAATTTTTAAGTTTATTGTTTCTATAATGTTCTAACAAACACATTAAAAACAAATAAAGTATGAATACCAAGATATATTCAAAAGGATAATTATTCGATACTTAAATATAAATTAATTCACAATAAGTACAAATTAAAATTAATAAAATAATTTTTGAATTTTAAAATAAATACAAATATTAAATAAACTATCAACCATGAAGTTTCCACTCATAACTTTTGCAATATTTAAGTAACAAATATTATATATATATATATAAGTATAATATTAATCACCAAATTCGAGTTCACGTCCAAGACTGAGACAAGTATCTGTTGGATTTGGACCTGGACCTGGACCTGATCTCGCACCCGACCGAATCTCGATTTTGATATCCAAATTCGAACTCGATCCCATTTTTTAGACTCATCCTCAATCACATCGAAACAGATAACCTCAACTTTTATTGGTCCCACTACCATCCCTATCTATATCAGACGACAACTTAATTAATAATCTATGCCCAATAGTTGAAGTCGTTCGTTCAGTCAATTAAAGCTTTTAGTTTCACGCTTCTGTGAAGCGTGAACCCTATAAATGAGAGAGATTTTGATGGGTCCCCAATTTTGCATAGGGGCATTATCGTAATCTAATAAAGCTATTAATATAAAGGCAATATTAACACGTGGGCCTCCAACCGTGGGCCCAACACAACGAGCCCATGGCCCAGCTAAAACTCTATAAATACCATCCAGATCAGCTAGATTAATCATTATCTGGTTTCCACTCTGAGAACTAGAATTACTAAATACTCTCTAAAGTCCACGAGAATGAGGAGTACAATTAATACGAACTACGAAGAGGCTCCTACCTAAGTAGGTACGTAAACGAAGAGGCTTGATCCTACCTAAGTAGGTACGTAGGCAGCTCGAGGAGGCTTGATCTACTTGGCTTGATCCTACCTAAGTAGGTACGTAGGCAGCTCGAGGTTACTGAGCACAGCCCCACTATCTAAAAACACTTAATCTAGGTTACTGAGCACAGCCCCATTATCTAAAAACACTTAATCTGGTGTGTCGTGAGTTGGGTCGGATCCCATCCCCACGTGACCCTCACGTGACATTACTATTTGATCCCGCATCAGATTTGTTGATTAAGGGAATTTCTGCTTTTTCTAAAAGTAATTTTTGTAGACAAATGGGAATGAAAAATATGAACTCATTCACAGTGGTATGGTATCACCATTATCTTGTTCCTGTTTCGATTTCTCTGCTTATGATGTGTTGTAATTGAGAGGATTTATACTTTGATTTCGTGTTTTTGATGAATTATAAGATATCCCTGTAATTCTGTTTTCTTTGACGTATGCCTTCACTTTGATTAGTTTATTTATTCTGATTTCTGCATTTCATTTTCGCCTGATTTGTTTTGATGGTGTTTAATGGTAGAAACGATTTTGTAGCTGTTACATTTTTTACACTTGGAACAGATATTTACATTCTTAATTTTGAACTTTGTATCCAGGAACTCATAAGGTTCAGAAGCATAACCCTGTTACTTGATTTTCTCCAGAGTATTGTTTTTATGTCAATAAGGATGATAATATGGTCAGTTACTTTTATTCTTTTGCTCTTAAATTTTTTTGTATAATTTTATGTAGATTTAGATGCTCAAATGCTCTAATGTACTATAATTTGATATAATTTGATTTGAACTCTGCAGTTTACCCTTGAGTTTGGAGAGAGCCCCTCCAGACGAGCCACCGGTAGGCCAATGAGTAACCTTCTTGAAGAAGAAATGTCCAAAGAAATTGAACCAAAGAAAAAAAAAACAAGTATATTTGCCAAATTAATGAGTTTCGAATGGCTTTATTCCCCACGGCGTCATAGACAACCTAAAAGCTTATCTGAAAGATGTCAACAGAAAAATGTACCAATTAGCATCCAACCGGATAAGCAAACCTATGCTCGTCGATCTAACAGGGGAAGCTCAATGGATCATCACAGGATTCTGAAGCCTCACATCTTGCAGATTGATGTTACTCATCAAGATGGACCGCAAATTCATTGCTTTCGGAGCCCGAGATGGTTCTGATTAAGCAAAAGTTTGGAAATGGGAAAAATCTTTTGACTAATGAAAGGCGTGAGGGCTGATGTTAATCCTAACCGTCCATGTGGAAGTCAAATAGTTGGTTTGAAGCCACTCGATTCTGCAAAAGATGAAGGCAGTTCTAAAGCATGGAAATCAGAGATTGATGCAAGTAAAAGAAATATCTCTAGTCATATGGAGAGCGAAGATGGTCTTCTACTCGAACGGTATAATTCCCATAGTGCTCATACTTCTTGCCAATCATTAAAATTCGAGTAGAAGAAAAGAAAGAAAATGAGATTAAACGTGGAGATATTGTTCTTGTAAAGCCAAGACGTGGTTATAACAATGTCCTTGCATTGAATATAACAATGTCCTTTCTTTTGTGCTTTTGTGCTTGCATTGAATATAACAATGTCCTCATCTTTGCTTTACTGATACAGTGAATCATCTTGATTACTTGGGAGTACAAGTGGCGTGGATATCTGGTCCTTGGTTTCTTTCAATCTTTATGAATATGCTTCCATGGGAAAGTGGTGTGAGCTTCTACTATTAGTTACAATATTCGATTCTTTCGATTATTCTCATTACATGCTAAGAGAACTCTGGGTAACGTAACACTAACTTTAGATTATTTTTCTTGACTTTAGTTCTTCGAGTGTGGGACGTGCTTCTGTTTGAAGGAAATCGTGTAATGCTATTTCGAAATGCACTCATTTTGATGGAATTATATGGTAATGTTACTTTTGTTTTTTGTTTTCTGTAAGACTAAACTTTCTCGAAAACAGAGCAATTTCGGTATATGATTTTTTAATTCTAATTCTGAATCTCTAAAATTCACTTTTTTTAATTCTATATGAAACGCCATCCAAACGCTGCCTATGAATCTGTGCTCTTTGCAGGGCCTGCTGTAGTTACAACTAAAGATGCTGGTGATGCTATAACATTATTACAAACCCTTGCTGGTTCAACATTCGACAGCAGCCATCTTGTATCCATCTTGGAAAATATCCATCTTGTACTCAAGCTGACAGAAAGGAGGACAACAACTTGCAAATACCGAGATTTGGAAATAGTTAATGAAGCTAAAACATTAGGCGAAATGCTTGCCTTACCAGACAAAGAAACAAGGCCTAAATTTTTGAGTGCTGTGCGAAATGATCCTTCAGGCATCAGTAGTAAAGATGGTTGGAAATATGAGATTAATAGAACTTCGTCTGGTTCAAGATTGGTTCCTCCTTTTATAGACCTTGGAAGTCACAGAAGAGGCAAACATGAAACAGTGGCGAAAGAGAAACATCTGACATGCTTTGCATGCATAAGCCTTGGTAGCTTTAAGATTGCAAAAAGAAATTGAAGCCATGAAAAAGTCTCTTCATCCCAAGATTCAAAGTCCAAAGGCAAGAAGCCTCTTCACCGTGAGCTCATATGTAGCAATGAGATAGAATCTTCATCAAAAGCTAAATTTGAGATTGAAATGGAGCCGAAGGTTAAGGATGTATCTCATATGTATCGGATGGCTGCATACAAAAAACCTGTATCTGAAGTAACAATTGTGCCGCCTAAAGCTTCTGAGTTGGTCCCAAAGCAGCCATCTTCAGTTGTAGACAATGGCAAAGCTGCTGCTCATGATCAAAAGGACTCCAATCTCCAGGTTTGGATATTTACTTCTCTAGAACAAATTATTCTCATTATACGCTTGCATATCTCATAATCTATGTCATATTTTTAATATGCTCCATGCATCATAATCATTATAGTTGGACTGCTCTTTATTTTCTTTGCTTTATCAGTATCATGGCTTTTCATTTATTACTGAAACTAATTCACTGTTTCTCTATGAATACATGCATTGTTTTGCAAGTTCTTCAAAACTATATTTCTTACATTTCTGTTGTACTCAATGTTCATTCATTCTATACAGAAACAAGCATTTCACATTAAAACTATATTTCTTACATTTTTGTTAGTATCTTTTCGCATCCTAGTCCTAAACAATCGTTATTCTTTAATGAGAATTAGTTTTTTGGGGGACTTATACGAGAGATAAGGAATATCATTCATGTATTCTAATATATGGTTTTCAACAGAGATGGAGATACGGCTAACTTTTGGAGAGCCTTCAGATGAAGACCAAATTGTGGGTTTCATGTAGAGCAAAATGGATTTCTAGTGGCAACATTGGTATACTACATTATATGGTCTTGCACAAAAGGAATATCATTACCTTATCTGAAAGACGAGTTCTTTGCGGTTCAAGTAGAAGACCATCTTCGCGCTCCACATGACTAGAGATATTTCTTTTACTTGCATCAATCTCTGATTTCCATGCTTTAGAATTGCCTTCATCTTTTGCAGAATCGAGTGGCTTCAAACTAGCTATTTGACTGCCACATGGACGGTCAGGATTAACATCTACTCTACTGAGCCCTCACGCCTTTCATTAGTCGAAAGATTTTTACCATTTCCAAACTTTTGCTTAATCAGAACCATCTCGGGCTCCGAAAGCAATGAATTTGCGGTCCATCTTGATGTGTAACATCGATCTACAAGATGTGAGGCTTCAGAATCCTGATGATCCATTGAGCTTTCCCTGTTAGATCGACGAGCATAGG
Organism: Verbascum thapsus; assembly: GCA_963669365.1. Classification (NCBI taxonomy): domain Eukaryota; kingdom Viridiplantae; phylum Streptophyta; class Magnoliopsida; order Lamiales; family Scrophulariaceae; genus Verbascum; species Verbascum thapsus. The sequence goes on along the minus strand of OY770107.1, from coordinate 5,777,077 downwards.
TCTGCTTATCTGGTTGGATGCTAATTGGTACATTTTTCTGTTGACATCTTTCAGACAAGCTTTTAGGTTGTCTATGAAGCCGTGGGGAATAAAGCCATTCGAAACTCATTAATCTGGCAAATATACTTGTTTTTCTCTTTTGTTCAATTTCTTTGGACATTTCTTCTTCAAGAAGCTTTCTCATTGGCCTACCGGTGGCTCGTCTGGAGGGGCTCTCTCCAAACTCAAGGGTAAACTACAGAGTTCAAATCAAATTATAGTACATTAGAGCATTTGAGCATCTAAATCTATACTATTGTAAATGTATGGATATTGGAAAGTGTTTTTTCTCATTGTGAATAGACTATTTTACCCCTATCAATTCATTTAATTAGAATTCTATACCTATTAATTTAGTTATTAGTGTTAATATATAACTCCTCTACAATAATATGGCAAATATATTCTCTTTGGTTCAATTTCTTTGGACATTTCTTCTTCAAGAAGCTTCCTCATTGGCCTACCGGTGGCTCGTCTGGAGGGGCTCTCTCCAAACTCAAGGGTAAACCGAATGGGATTATCTGCTCCATCAATATACTCCATTTTCTGTTTCAACCAATTGATGGGTGACATGTGGCCTCTTGGACGGAATTGACTAACGGGATAATATAATTCTGTTAGCTACAAAACCCATTTGGAAATTAGGAAAAAAATCTACTTATTCCTTCTCTCTTCTCTCAAATAGATGCAAGAAAAGGAAATTTCCAAAAATTGTGCGGCCATTTTCACCAAACAAAACAATACATGGAAGGAAACAAAAAAAAAAAAAAAAGACTCTCTCATCCTCCATTGATGCAAGACGAAAGAAACCCACAAAAAATCGAACTCAGATTGGCGGCAATTGAATTATAATAAAATCTGGTAATCATTCTTGGGTTGAAGAATGCATCTGTACAAGAACTAGACACAGATTCAAAAGGGTTTTGGGACAAAGTATCTCGATTTTTGTGCGTCAATAACCTGCATTTTATGAAATTTATCCCTAAGCAAAAATGCAGGTTCCCTAAGAATTATACAAATTGCCTAAGCAAAAATTTATGAAATTTATCCCTAAGCAAAAATTTTAAAATGTTTCGCAATTATTAATAACAATTTAGGTGAAACAATTATGTAGCTCCTCGCATGGTTTATAATTTGTTTACTCAATTGCATCTGATTATTACATATTAGGTTAGTCTTTGTAGTTTCTTGAATTTTTTGAGCATCCAAGTTTTTTTAAAAGGATAAAAGCTTAAAATCTGGCGACCTATTCATGTATAAGGGTCAATTGATTAGCAAACAAATTATTGATCAACTTCTATTTCTTCACTTTGTCATTGCATTCAACCTTTTTTGATCTTTAGCTAGTCTGTAATATTGATTCTGGTTATGTCAACCTTTGTGGGTTTCCTTCGTCTTGCATCAATGGAGGATGATAGAGTCTTTTTTTTTTTTTTTCCTTTCATGTATTGTTTTGTTTGGTGAAGATGGCAGCACAATTTTTGGAAATTTCCTTTTCTGCATCTGTTTGAGAGAAGAGAGAAGGAATAAGTAGATTTTTTCCTAATTTCCAAATGGGTTTTGTAGCGAACAGAATTATATTACCCCGTTAGTCAATTCCGTCCAAGAGGCCACGTGTCACCCATCAATTGGTTGAAACAGGAAATGGAGTACATTGATGGAGCAGATGATCACATTCGAGGGTAAACTACAAGTTCAAATCAAATTATAGTACATTAGAGCATTTGAGCATCTAAATCTATGCTACTGTAAATGTATGGATATTGGAAAGTGTTTTTTTCCATTGTGAATAGACTATTTTACCCCTATCATTTCATTTAATTAGAATTCTATACCTATTAATTTAGTTATTAGTATTAATATATAACTCCTCTACAATAAGTATTTTAATAATTAAGTAAGAATGTTTCATGTCTAATATTTCAACACGTTTTAAAACATTTAAATATGCTACTAATTTTTCAATTTTTCACTAATATTGATCAATTTTATAGTAAAAATTGTGTAATATTAATCCCCAAATTCTTTCATAATTTTTCAAATCTTCATGTTTATTAAAACATATAAATGTAATACTAACTTTTCAAATTCACCTACACCTTTTAAACTAAAAAAGAAGAGGCTGAATGTGAGTTATTAATATGTAACTCCTTTGAAATAAATCATAATAAATATTAGTATTTCATGTCCAATAATTATCTATCTATATACTACTATAAAAGTATGGATAATTTTTATTGTTTCTTGACATTGTTAATTAATCTTTAATTAACATAATAATAATCTTTAATTATACCATAATAATATTAATTTTTAATTATAATAATAATTAAAAACAATCATGGCTATATACTTATTATAAATGATATTATACATATATGTATATATATGAAGTGTCTTTTCACTTGCTATTCATGAATTATCAATTATAGGACTCTTTAATTTTGTAACAATTATTTTTCTAATAAATCATCCACTAAAACATATATCATCTCAAATTTTCTCTTTGACACAATTATAATATTTTAATAATTATTTTTAATTATAATAATAATAATTATTGATGAATTTTTTTTTTAATTTAAGGGTTGGTCATTTACAAATAATACTCTCACAAATAATTTAAGGGTTATCGTGTTGCTCGATACAACCCCCACATTCCTAGCCAGGGTAGTTTCTTCCATACTAGTCTCCAATTGATTTTCTGTAATCGTAGTGTTCATAATTTCAACGACCTTCAAGTAGTTTCCCATAGACGGTGCCACCTAATTTAGCTCGTAATAAACGGGTCAAACCAAATCAAGTCGAGACTCGTATCGTACCAGGGTCGTAAAATATTTATAGACTACACTCAGGTTCATTGAACTACCTACGTAGTCAAAGGATTATATCTAGTCATTAACAAGGTTACTTAGCTCGATAATAAGAATGGGATCGTACTATCAGATCTTATATAGTAGGATTAATTATGGATGTGTTGTTCATTTAGCTCAAAAGTCATGTTTCTATCTTTAATGAGAACTATTTATAGAACTGACATGTTGTAGCAAATACAATTAAGTTGTAGCATTAAGTATGCATTATACGACCAATAACCATACGATCTGTACAATACAAGGTACGACCTTTTATCACAAGCATTGCATCGACCCTTACAGTAATCTTGAACTCCTTGCTTCTTATGGTTGGTCAAAAGCAGAACTAGGGATGGCAATGGGGCGGGTCGGGGCCGGGTAATGCTGGACTCGAGACCCGCCCCGGTCAGAATTTTTAGGACCCGGACCCGCCCCGGACCCGGTAATACCCGGTCCCGCCCCGGACCCGACGGGTACCCGGCGAGTCCGGGTCCTACCCGATGGACGCGGTCAAAATGTAATTTTTTTTAATTTTTTTATCAAAAATATATTTAAAACTAATATAAATAATACAAAACCAATATAAATTAAAATACATCAAAAAAAAACATTTAACACACTTAAGTCATTCATAAATCACAATAAGACAAATCATAATAGGTAAAATAATTCAAATTTTCTTCAAAGTTTAAATTTGAAAACAAATTAAATACCAAATAAACATCATTTAAATAATCTTATTATTGTTTAATCTAAAATTATATATTACTATATTAATTTTTATTTGATTTTATAATTTTATTATATTATAATAATAAAAAAATATAAAATATATAAATTCCATGTTAACGGGGGGAGTCCGGGTCCGGGACGGGTATATGTTGGACCCGGACCCACCCCGGACCCGGCCGGGTCTTGATTTTTGATACCCAGACCCGGACCCGATCCCCTTTTTTCGGCCCCGGCCCCGGCCCCATCGGGACGGGTCCAATACGGGTAATTAAATTACCCGACCCCATTGTCATCCCTAAGCAGAACATTAGCCTAAGAAAGAGATCTATTATCTAATACTCCCCACTTCTCTTGATTTCTCTTAATAGCTTGATATGACGGTAACAAGTTAATGTATTTCGGAAAATTCTATCCCGGACCTCTATCAATGGAGTCGGTCCTTCTCCACCACACAATTGTGGTGGGATGGATGATATTTTACCTCCACCACCCATACAAAAACCACCCACCCCACTACAATTGTGTGGTGGAAAAGGACCGGCCCTATTGGTATGGGTCCGGGATATAATTTCCCATGTATTTCCAAAGATACATAACAGGAAAACAGAATTTAAGAAAACAAATTTATTATTAAATATATATTTTTCTGTAGTTTCATTTCCTTGAAGAGAAACAGAAAAGAACAAACAACCAACAAACCAGAAATTAAAATCAAACTATAAGCCCCTAAGTAACATCACAAGTTGGACCAAAAGGAAACCCCCAACCACTAAATCTAAATCATAACTACAATAAACTTACATAGCTTAGAAATCTTCATCCAAATTAAAGACGTGTGTTGTTGCACCATTCCCATTCAAACTAGACATAACAGATGCTTTCTGATACTCACCAACTCTCTTCTCAAAAAAATTCGTCTTCCCCTGCAAGCTAATCAACTCCATCCAATCAAATGGGTTCTGTGCATCATACAATTTCCCATATCCTAGTGCATTTAACAACCTATCAGCAACAAACTCTATATACTGGCTCATCAAATCCCCATTCATCCCCACCAATGCGCATGGCAGAGCATCACACACAAATTCCCTCTCTATATCCACTGCGTCTGCTATAATCCCTTTCACCTTCTCCTCACTCAGCTTCATTTTCAGCAAACTGTAAAGCAAGCACGCAAAGTCGCAGTGAAGGCCTTCATCTCGCGAGATCAACTCGTTGGAGAAAGTCAACCCTGGCATCAGTCCACGCTTCTTCAGCCAGAATATCGCGCAGAAGCTACCGGAGAAGAATATTCCTTCCACGCAAGCGAAAGCGATGATCCGTTCGGCAAATGATTCACCACCGTCAATCCATCGCAGCGCCCAATTGGCCTTCTTCTGGACGCAAGGAACGGTCTCGATGGCACGGAATAAGTGATTCTTCTCGGAGGAATCTTTAATATAGGTCTCGAGCAGGAGGCTGTACATCTCGGAGTGGATGTTTTCGATGGCGATCTGGAAGCCGTAGAAGGCACGGGCCTCGGAGACTTGTACATCCTTCATGAAGCGTCCGGCAAGATTCTCCAAAACGATGCCGTCTGAGGCAGCAAAGAAGGCGAGAACGTGTTTGATGAAATGCTTCTCGTCGGGAGAGAGATTTTCCCAGTGGGAAAGGTCTTGTGAGAGATCAACTTCCTCGGCGGTCCAGAAAGAGGCTTCGGCCTTCTTGTACATTTCCCAGATTTGTGGGTATTGGATTGGGAACATGCAGAAGCGATCTGGGTTTGGTGCTAGGAGGGGCTCTTCGGGAATTGAAGGCATTTCCAATTTAGGGTTTGGATGATGATAAAGATAAAGATGAAGAAAGAAATTAGGGTTTGATTGTTGATAGATGGGTAATGATAGGGGAAGAAGGTTTAGGTTTAAATAAAGAAACTGGAGCGCGGGATTTTGAAATTTTTTGAGGAGAAGCTTGCGGGAGACTGAATTCAGGAAATTGAGGAGGGTTTATTTATTTATTTATTTTAGAAACAAAATTTGATTTTTTTTTAAGACAAAGTTCTAAATCACATATTTTTGAATCATTATTTTATCTTTCATACGTTATAATTTATAATTTATTATTTGTTATTCAAATAATTATTACAAAAATTATTAACTTAATTATTAAACTCATCATTCATCAACTATTCATTATTAATTTGACATATTTTATAAATTTTAAATAAAAATATAAATAAAACCTACTATTGTCAGTTGTTACTGTTCATTTTTCACTTACAGATATGTTAGGATATCTTTTTGTTAAAGTAAACATAAATTTCTAAAATCATGTTAAATAACTTTATTGAATGTAACTTTTATCATATTTAAAATAAGTGAAAAAATTATAAACTACAATCATGTTATATAGATATTTTTTTTAAAAAAAATATCTAAAAACATAATAGAATAGTATGTGTATAAGTTTGTTAATTATGAATTGAAATTCAAAAATGGGACGAAAAATTTATTGGTGGGGAGGTGGCGCCATTTATTGTTGATTATAATTGAGCGCTGATATGTGGCAGTATTTGGTCCTTAGAATAGATAAGGAAGGATTTGAATATCTATGGGCGAAACTTGCGAGGGAAGTACGTCCCTTTGCCGCCAACCATTTTGTTTTCAATTCAAATAATATAAGGAATAGTATTATTTATAAGTATTATTTATTACCCTCTTTTAATATAAAGTATTATAAAGATTATGAGTGTATGTGGATGAAATAAATCTTATTGTTTGCCTTGCGTTGATTTGTTATTTTCGACTTTTCGCGCTACATGTTTTCGTTTCGAGCTACTGTATTCGCCTGCACACTTAAGCGCAAGCGCTTAAGCGCGAAGGGCAGAGCGACGCGCTTAAGCGCATGCGCTTAAGCGCTTAAGCGCGCGCTTCAGACGCGCTTATTTCTTTCGGCCTTTATTTCTTTCTGTGGATATAAATACTCCCTTCGAACATTGTTTTAGGTTCGACTTTTATTTTCCTGAATTGAGTTGTAAAGATCGGAGATCGAGAGACGAGATTCAAGGATTATTGTAAACAGATTTATTCGACAACGGGTTTAATCGAAATTATTTTCTTTAATCTCTTTTGATTCTTGTCGTTTTATCATGTTTGCTTTATTAATTGTTGATTGTTTCTTCGCATCCATGGAGTATTCCATCGTATTCTGAAATCGGGAATAGCCCGATAATATGTTATCGATATAGATTATAGAACCGTTGATGTTACATCGCGTATGCTTATGATTTGAATTCTTGATTATTAATGCTTGTGAATTTGCTGGCCACATATTTGCATGTTCATAGATATTAGGTGAAAATTCTGAAAGGTGACATCTAAATCGGAACCCTAGCATTCAAACCTAGGATCCTAAATCACGAAAGTAGTTTTAGGTCTTTTGAGGAATCGATACACTATCATAGAGATTAATGAATCTGAGTTTAGTCTAATCATCACGAAAGTAGTTGATTAACTAGCTTGGGTATATTGTTATGCTTCGACAGAAGGTAGCGAGTATAATTGGATAGTGTCCTTCATAAGTAGCGATCGTAATTTCATTGGTGATATAATTGAATTGATAACGTATGTCGTGGTAAACCCTGAGTCCGGAATTTCCAATCATATATAACTCAAATCAATTTTCTTGCGTTCTGTTTAGTTTTCTTTACAATTTATCTCGTGTTTTTGTTAGGCTTAGATTACTGATAATTGATAAGCTAGTGCTTGATTATTCGGTCTTCGTGGGAACGATATCTTTTGTACTGCATCGAAGCCGTGCGCTTGCGGTTTAGGCCCATCAAGTTTTTGGCACCGTTGCCGGGGACTTGAATAGTCAATATTAATTTTTATCAGATTTTAGTGAGACTAGGCCATTTTATTTTATTTTTAGTTTTTAATTTTTATTTTTCTGTTTTATTTCAGGGTTTCGATTTTTCCTTGTATGCGAAGTAAGATCGATTTCGAACCTGATTCAGAAATCGAGAAAACCTTTCGTGCTAGGAGAAGACAACAAAAACTGAAACAAGATCAGCTTAAACAAGCAACAATGGCTGAAGAGAATGTGAATGTAAACGTTAATGCAAACGCTAACGCGAATGCAAACCCGGCTGTAAATGTGAATGCGAACGCAAATGCGAGATGTCTTAAGGATTTTGCAGCACCAAATGCGCAGACACTTCACTCCAGCATTGCTAGGCCTACAGTAGAGGCCAACAACTTTGAGCTCAAGCCATCCCTTCTGCAAATGGTTCAGCAGAATCAGTTTGGGGGTGCACCTACTGAAGAGCCGAACCTCCACTTGTCTATGTTTTTAGAGTACTGCGACACTTTAAAGATGAACGGGGTCTCACAAGATGCTATCAGACTGAGATTGTTTCCGTTTTCACTGAGAGACAATGCAAGAGCTTGGCTACATTCCTTACCATCGGGTTCCATCAGAACATGGGATCAAATGATGCAGTGCTTTCTAGCAAGATACTTTCCCCGAGCAAGACTGCCCAACTGAGGAATCAAATCACAACTTTTGCTCAGCGAGATGGTGAATCGTTATATGAAGCTTGGGAACGATTCAAGGATCTTCTCCGACTGTGCCCACATCACGGGCTGGAGAAATGGCTCATAGTTCATACATTTTATAACGGGCTGATCTATACCACGAGGATGTCAGTCGATGCTGCAGCTGGAGGAGCTCTGATGAATAAAGGTATCGACGAAGCCTATGACTTAATCGAAGATATGGCGTTGAACCACTACCAGTGGTCAAGCGAAAGATCGACTCCACAAAAGACACCAGGTAAGTACGATAATGATGCAATTACTTTACTTTCTGCACAAGTTGAGGCTATGTCTAAGAAGCTAGATTCCATGAATATGCATATTAACTCTGTTACTACCCCACCCCCTATGTGTGAAATATGTGGTATCGTTGGTCATATTGCTTTAGAGTGTCAATTTGCGAGTGTACCAACCGATCCCTCTATATAGCAAGCCAATTATGTGAATAACTTCAACCAAAAGAACGACCCATTTTCAAATACTTTTAACTCTGGTTGGAGAAATCACCCAAATTTTTCATACAAGCCGACTCAAAACGCAGCCCCACCATCTAATTTTAGACCACCACTGGGATTTCAACAAAAGCCTTATAATCCTGTCCCACCACAGAAATCGAACCTAGAGTCACTCCTTGAAGGTTTCGTAGTAGCCCAGACTAAACAAAACGAAGTGGTAAATGATGCAATTAAGCAACTAGCAACAAAAGTAGACTCTTTAGCAACTCATAACAAAATGCTAGAAACTCAAATTGCACAACAGGCTAGCAACTCGAGTAGGACTTCTGGTTCGTTTCCCGGTCAACCCGAGACAAACCCAAAGGAACATTGTAAGGCTATTACTTTAAGGAGTGGTACTAATTATGAAGGTCCTAGGATGCCTACATACGTGAGTCAGACCGAGTTAACTGATAAGGTCGAAAAAGAAAAAACGCCTAGCCCTGACAGCTCAAAAGATAGAACGAACGATGTAACTGAAAAAGAGCCTGTTTATGTACCTCCACCACCATATGAACCACCCGTACCTTTTCCTCAAAGATTAACTAAGGCAAAATTAGATAAGCAGTTTGGAAAATTTTTAGATGTTTTGAAAAAGCTTTACATTAATATTCCATTCACTGATGCACTTGCACAGATGCATCATATGCTAAATTTTTAAAGGAGATTATTTCTAACAAACGGAAACTTGAGGATTATGAAACTGTGGCTTTAACTGAAGAGTGTAGTGCATTAATTCGAAATAAATTGCCTCCTAAGCTTAAAGACCCCGGTAGTTTTTCGATTCCATGTGTAATAGGTAACGTGAGTTTTGATCATGCATTGTGTGACCTCGGTGCTAGCGTTAGCCTTATGCCTCTGTCTGTTTCACGTAAGTTAGAGATGGGTGAGTTGAAACCTACTACGATTACTCTGCAATAAGCTGATAGATCTGTGAAGTATCCGGTAGGTATGCTAGAAGATGTACCGATTAGAGTAGAAAATTTTTTCATTCCTGCTGATTTTGTTGTTCTAGAGATGGAGGAAGATTCTCAAATCCCCATCATACTTGGTAGACCGTTCTTAGCCACAGCTGGTGCTATTATAGATGTTAAGAACGGGAGGCTATCATTCAAAGTCGGGGACGAGAAGGTTGAATTTAATTTAGCTAAAACTGTTGCTTACCCTTCTTTTGAGAATTCTTGTTGTAGAGTTGATCAGGTGGACCGGCTAGTTCAAGACAAGCTCGCTAAATACTACTGCAGTGATCCATTAGAAGCTTGTTCAGTGAACAACGGTTCAACAGGAGATGAAGACGAAGCTATTGCTGATATCGCTCGTCTTCTCGAGGAAAATCCACCGGTTCTAGTCAATGCCGTTGGAGTAAAAGAGTTGAGCAAAGATCCCAAGGAAAGCAAAGAATCCAACTCGATACCCCAGGTAGAACTAAAACCACTTCCCTCGACACTCAGGTATGAATTTCTTGGACCTAATTCCATGTATCATGTGATTGTGAATGCCGACTTGAATAAGGAAGAAATTGATAAATTGCTTAGAGTCCTTAGGTTGCATCAAAAAGTCATATGTTACACTATAGATGATTTGAAAGGGATTAACCCATCGTTTTGCATGCATAAAATTTCAATGGAAGATGATTTTAAGCCTTCTAGGGAACATCAACGTAGACTGAATCCTACTATGCAAGAGGTAGTTAGAAAAGAAGTTTCAAAATTGTTAGATGCTGAAATTATTTATCCTATTTCTGATAGTAAGTGGGTAAGTCCGGTACAGGTAGTCCCTAAGAAAGGAGGAGTGACTGTAGTGAAAAACGAGAAAAACGAATTAATTCCTACTAGAACAGTCACTGGGTGGAGAATGTGTATAGATTATAGGAAATTGAACACTGCAACTCGAAAAGATCATTTTCCCCTTCCCTTTATTGATCAAGTACTTGAAAGGTTAGCTAATCATTCACACTTTTGCTATCTAGATGGGTATTCAAGATTTTATCAAATTCCCATCCACCCTAATGATCAAGAAAAAACCACGTTCACATGTCCCTATGGCACTTATGCTTTTAGGAGAATGCCTTTTGGTTTGTGTAATGCACCTGCTACTTTTTAACGTTGCATGATGGCTATATTTTCTGATTTGATTGAGAACATTATGGAAGTTTTTATGGATGATTTTTCCATCTATGGCACCACTTTCGATATCTGCTTGTCTAATCTTTCTCGAGTGTTGCAGAGATGTGGAGAAGTCAATTTAGTTTTAAATTGGGAAAAATGCATATGGTTAGGGAAGGCATTGTGTTAGGACACCTCGTATCTGAACGAGGAATTGAAGTTGATCGAGCAAACCTGGAAGTAATCGAGAAGTTGCCACCACCTACTTGTGTGAAAGACGTTAGGAGTTTTTTGGGCCACGCCGGTTTTTACCGGAGATTCATTAAGGATTTTTCTAAAATTACTAAGCCCTTAACTCATTTACTTGCTAAAGATGTTCCTTTCGATTTCGATAATAATTGTCTTGATGCCTTTCGCAGGTTGAAGGAAGCACTTGTTACCGCCCCTATTGTTCAACCGCCCGACTGGAATCTACCTTTCGAGATTATGTGCGATGCAAGCGACTTTGCTATTGGGGCAGTATTAGGCCAAAGAAAGGATAAAAAGATGCATGTAATCTACTATGCTAGTAGGACACTAGACGAGGCTCAGATGAATTATGCTACTACCGAGAAAGAACTATTGGCCGTAGTCTTTGCCTTCGACAAATTTCGTTCATATATGGTGGGCTACAAGGTCATAGTTTACACAGACCACTCCGTAATCAGGTACCTCTTGAGTAAAAAAGATGCTAAGCCGAGACTTATCAGATGGATATTGTTACTGCAAGAGTTTGATCTTGAGATTCGGGATAAAAAGGGAATAGAGAATACTGTAGCAGACCATCTATCTCGACTTAGAGAAGACGAGAATAAAGAGGCCCTACCAATAGATGATTCATTCGCCGATGATCATCTTTATGCAGTGGCTAAACTAGATGCACCGTGGTACGCTGATTACGTTAATTACTTAGCATGTAAGATCCTACCGCCCGATTTTAGTTATCAGCAAAAGAAGAAATTTTTCACTGATCTTAAGCATTACTACTGGGATGAGCCTCTTCTTTTCAAGCACTGTACAGACGGGGTATATAAGAGATGCATACCGGAATATGAGATGGTAAGTGTTATGACTCACTGTCACAGTTCACTATATGGGGGTCATGCTAGTAAATCCAAGACGGTAGCGAAGATTCTTCAATCTGGGTTCTATTGGCCTACTTTATTCAAAGACGTTCAAGATTTTGTTAGTACATGCGACAATTGTCAAAGAACGGAAAATATATCGAGGCGTAATGAGATGCCTATGAATACAATTCTGGAGGTTGAGATTTTCGATGTTTGGGGAATTGATTTCATGGGACCATTCCCGTCGTCGTGTGGTAACAAGTTTATACTTGTGGCGGTAGATTATGTTTCGAATGGGTTGAAGCGATTGCCTCGCCAACAAATGATTCGAGGGTGGTTACCCGATTGTTCAAAAAGATTATTTTTCCAAGATTCGGTGTTTCAAGGGTAGTGATAAGTGACGGAGGTACACATTTTACTGAACGCCAATTCGAAGCTTTACTTACCAAGTACGGGGTCACACATAAAGTAGCCACACCATATCATCCCCAAACTAGTGGTCAAGTAGAAGTTTTGAATAGAGAGATCAAGGTAATCCTCGAAAAGACTGTCTCAAAATCAAGAAAGGATTGGTCTCTCAAGCTAGACGACGCCTTATGGGCTTATCGCACCGCTTTCAAAACCCCGATAGGTACGACACCCTTTCGTCTCATTTATGGCAAATCTTGTCATTTACCGGTAGAACTCGAGCATAAGGCATATTGGGCCGTTAAAACTCTAAACTTCGATCTTAAAGATGCTGGTGAGCGAAGAATGCTACAATTACATGAGCTTGACGAGTTAAGACTAGATGCATATGAGAATGCGCGAATCTACAAAGAGCGAACAAATAAGTGGCACGGCAAACAAATTCACAGACGAGAATCTAAGAAGGGTGATCTTGTTTTATTATTCAATTCACGTCTGAGACTGTTTCCGGGCAAATTACGATCAAGATGGTCGGGGCCATTTGTAGTCGAAACAGCATATCCATTCGGAGCTGTCGATATTTGGAGCGAAGGAATGGGAATTTTCAAAGTTAATGGGCAAAGGCTCAAGCATTACATCGCGGGCGAACCGATCGAAAAAGCTATCACGTCGAGCCTTCGCGATGCTCGATCATACCCAATCAATTAAGCGTGGTAACGTCGAGCTAAAGATGTAAAACAAGCGCTTTTTGGGAGGCAACCCAAATGTATCCTTAGTGTTTTTGTTTTTATTTCGTTTCTTTTTCGTTTTGTTTCTTTTAGTAAACTGAACGATGCGCTCAAGCGCAAGCGCTCAAGCGCAATCCACTGCCCGGAGCGCTCAAGCGCAAGCGCTCAAGCGAAATCCACTGCCCGAAACGCTTAAGCGCAGGCGCTCAAGCGCTTGTGCGCTTAAGCGCATGCGCTTAAGCGCCACTTAAGCGCGTCGAGCAGCGTTTTTTTTTTTAAATCCTTTCTTTCCCTTCTTCTTTCTTCCCCCTTATTTCTTCTCCCCCATTCGAAAACTCACCTTCCTCCTTACAAAACCCCTAATTCTATTTTCTTTCTCCAGCAACAAAGATCAAGGGCCACAAATTCATCCTCTCTACTCGGAAATCACATCACTACATCACTATTGGGTAAGTGTAGCTTCACTCTCCATTGTTCATTAAAACACATGCGAAATTAGGGTTCAAATTTGGGGGTTTCCTTGATTTCGAAATTAAGGTTGAGTTTTGGTTGAAATTGAAGCAATAGCATTTTGATTAGTGACAATTTGAAGTGTGTTTGCACTATTGCTATCTATTTTCGACGGGCACTTAGCGAATTTTGGTTTTGAGACTTCGGGCTTTTGCTAGTTTGGAGAACTTAGGAAAAAATTCTTGGCTTGAACAAATAGTTTGAGGAGGTACGGGTGAATTTTGGACTATTGCATTGCGGGTTCATAGTTTGTTGGTTTAGCTTTGCGGGATTTTGCTTCGTGATTGATTTTGAGTTAGAATCGAATTGATTTGGTTGAAATTGGAGGACGAATTTTGTTGGTTTTTCTGTTTTGTCGAGGACTTGGTCAAACAATTCTAAGGGTTACTCTGCCAAAATTTCGGGGAAAATGGTTAGAACTAAGAACGTGTCTAAGGGTAAGGGTAAAGCTCCGGCGAGTAGTTCTCGCGATCAATATCAGATTGAGGACAGCGACACAATCCAACGATTCGAGACGCCAGAAATCGAATCGTACTGGCGTCGTATACTATCTCATACTATCCACAAGGAACGTGCTCTATTGACTGAAACCCATCATTTTTTAAAAGACAAAATAAATTTTCACGGTTGGAAACAATTTGTGACCCCAATACCAAAAATCAACATTACGTGGGTCCAAGAGTTCTACGCCAATTGCATAGACGATGAAAAATTGGGAGCGAATCGACGTCACGAATCCACTACTGTACGAGAGGTAACCATTCGATTCGACACAAGTGCCATTCGACGCGCCTTAGACTTAGCAAACAAACCTCGCTGCGAATATGAAACAATGGTGAGACACCCGAACAACCAACTCTTAGACGACGTGAAAGACGCCATTGCTAGTGACGATGCACAATGGAAAAAAGGAGGCTCTATATTGCATCGAGGGGATCTACTACCAGAAGCCTTATTCTGGTATGAGTTTATTCGTTATCGCCTAAGCCCGACGCTGAACACTTCTGAGGTAAATCGCCCTCGCGCTATACTAGTACATGCCATACAAAGTAAAAAGATGATTCGAGAGGCAGAAATGATTTACACGAATCTCCGATCCAATATCACATCTCTGACAGCCGATATAACGAATCCAACTGCGAAAAGGAAGACCCCTTTAATTTTCCCGGCGCTTATCCACTCACTCTGTGAACACAATAACGTCCCCCCTTTCCCCGACGATATCTATGAAGAACCGGGTGATGATATAACTTTTAGCCAGAGTAAGAGAGGACCCCCATAGAAACGCGCACGACAGTTAAACGAACCTTCCGCTTTGCCGCAGACAGACATCGGGACTAGCTCGAGCGCTCCCGCACCTCCTCCGCCGGACCCATACTACCTGCTGCTCACTCAAATCCAAATTGATATCGCAGGAATTATGACCGGTATGGGCACCATGCAGACTGACATTGCGGGAATCAGGACTGATATGGGTACTATGCAGTCGGACATTAGGGCCATCAGAGAGTGGCAACGACAAGAAGACCTTAGACGCAATCCCCCTACCACCGACCCGGTCGACGATTTTATGGCCGACATTGATTTTGAGAATGAACAGACAGACCACCCAGACGATGCCGCCTAGAGTCCATTAACCGCCATTCGCCTCACTTGAGTTTTCTTTTCCTTTCTTTTTCTTTTCCTTTTCCTTTTTCTTTTGCTTTTGCTTTTCCTTTTTATGTTTTATGTCTTTAGGTTCTCGTTTTCCTTTCGCTTTTATGTTTTTATGCTCTTATACTTTTAGACTTTAGAATGGAATGTAATGCCAAACATGATTAATCTAAAAGTCTATTTTCTTGCTAGTTCCGGCTTTCTGTTTTTCTACAGTACTATAGACATAATACCTAGCAGCATCAGAACAATCGTCTCGACTCTTGACAAGGTTACGTCCCTTTTACTTTTACGCATGCATACATACACACGTTCATCACATTAGGGACAATGTGCGGTTAAAGTTTGGGGGTTGTTTACGGAGTCATTACACTTTTACTATGGTCTATAGCTTTATCTTTGTGATCATCTTACGACGATTGACTCGGTGATATGAAAGCCCGACTTTTTAATACATATAACGCATGAACTTACGATCTGTCGGCGATATCATCTGCTTAGTTACAATTTTCTGGCTAGTCACTAATACGTAGTAGTCCACGGCATAGGAGTTGAGTGGATCACCCGTTTTCGAAACACATAGGTAGTGGCCTCCAAGTCTACCAACTTAGAACAACGTCTTCTGGCACAATTTGAAAGAAAAAAAAAGAAAAAAAATGATACATATAGAATCGCTACTGCATGGATTAGTTCGTTTTGTGGCCTTTTGACACTTGGGTGATTAAGTCCGAAGGAGTCTCTTAAAACTTAACGCCCTACGGCTATCTAGCTTGGGAGTCGTTGACCCAAAACTCGAAAACGGGTGTCATAGAAAGTCTAACAGAATGAACATTGCACAATCCTGTCAAGTATGAAATCGTTTACACAAGTGACTTATGCTAAAAACTCAATATTGTGAACCAGTTAGACCCTAATATCTGTTAAGATCTGTTGGTATAGATGGGCGCCACTCAAATTTTGTTAGAAACGCCACTCGACTATAATGCTTAAAGATGGCTTTATTCAGTGCTTTCTAGAAGCTTGTCTAACTCTGTGGTGTGATGTAACCAATGATTAAGCGAATGCATAAAAATGTCGGGTCATTAGTTCACGTCGATTTTTGTACGTTTGTATCACATTTCGATTTAGCAAAGATTCATTGATTTTGTGATTTTGTGGGTACATCATCTGCAAACCCTCACGAGACTATAACTCGTCCTTTTTGGGTAACAAAAAGGTTTAAAGGTTGTTGCACATGCTAAGTGCAATCGTGTACTCTACGAAAATGAGTTTATCTTTAGTTTTTTTTTTTGTTCTACTTTTCTTTGTTTACCCGTTTGTTCGAGGACGAACAAAAGCAAGTTTGGGGGGGTTGATAAACCTCATTTTACGCATCTTACAGCATCCATTTGATTATATTTTATACTCGATTGCTTCTATTTTCTCCTCACAATGCGTTTAATAGCTATGTTAAGTGTGCAGGCGAATACAGTAGCTCGAAACGGAAACATGTAGCGCGAAAAGTCGAAAATAACAAATCAACGCAAGGCAAACAATCTACCCCGCGCGCTTAAGCGCGAAGGGCAGAGCGACGCGCTTAAGCGCGCGCTTCAGACGCGCTTATTTCTTTCGGCCTTTATTTCTTTCTGTGGATATAAATCTCCCTTCGAACATTGTTTTAGGGTTCGACTTTTATTTTCCTGAATTGAGTTGTAAAGATCGGAGATCGAGAGAGAGATTCAAGGATTATTGTAAACAGATTTATTCGACAACGGATTTAATCGAAATTATTTTCTTTAATCTCTTTTGATTCTTGTCGTTTTATCATGTTTGCTTTATTAATTGTTGATTGTTTCTTCGCATCCATGGAGTATTTCATCGTATTATGGAACCGAGAATAGCCCGATAATATGTTATCGATATAGATTATAGAACCGTTGATGTTACATCGCGTATGCTTATGATTTGAATTCTTGATTATTAATGCTTGTGAATTTGCTGGCCACATATTTGCATGTTCATAGATATTAGGTGAGAATTCTGAAACGTGACATCTAAATCGGAACCCTAGCATTCAAACCTAGGATCCTAAATCACGAAAGTAGTTTTAGGTCTTTTGAAGAATCGATACACTATCATAGAGATTAATGAATCTGAGTTTAGTCTAATCATCACGAAAGTAGTTGATTAATTAGCTTGGGTATATTGTTATGCTTCGACAGAAGGTAGCGAGTACAATTGGATAGTGTCCTTCATAAGTAGCGATCGTAATTTCATTGGTGATATAATTGAATTGATAACGTATGTCGTGGTAAACCCTGAGTCCGGAATTTCCAATCATATATAACTCAAATCAATTTTCTTGCGTTCTGTTTAGTTTTCTTTACAATTTATCTCGTGTTTTTGTTAGGCTTAGATTACTGATAATTGATAGGCTAGTGCTTGATTATTCGGTTTTCGTGGGAACGATATCTTTTGTACTGCACCGAAGCCGTGCGCTTGCGGTTTAGGCACATCAAGTATCTCTAAAATATATGTCAAATACCCATCTTAAAAGGAAAAGGAAATATATGTCAAATAGCAATATGTTTGTCATGACTACAGAAATACAATATGATTTAGTGATTTTCTGTGATCCCATTTAATGTTTTTTTTTTTTAAATCAAAATAATATTATATTCATAAATAATTGAGTACAAGGGGTACTCGAATTCCTTATAATTTCAATCTGTTTAAACCTTTGATGGGAAGCATAAATTTGGATTAATACACCAATCATGAAATGAGTACGAAAATGATGAAGAAAAGTATGATCTAATCCATTTCCATGTACTAAACTTGATTCCTTCGATGATCTTATCCGCTTCCGGCTTGATTCCTTGGAATATAACATTGTTTCTAGCTTTCCATATGCTCCAACACGCGCATTGCCAAATCATATTGAACATCTTTTTAACTCCCTTCCCATTATGAAGATCGAGAAACTGAATAAAATGACTCCTAAAAGTGTTGCATCCCACCATTTGAAAACCTAACCATTCAAAACATTTTCGCCAAACATCATAAGAGAAACTGCAAGAGCACATCAAATGGTCGATGTCTTCTAACGGATGTGAACAAAAAATACACTTTTTTTCGCAATCCCCATTAATAATGCCTCTTTTTACAGGTTATCTCGAGTATGAATTCTATTTTGAGCTGCCTTCCATAAGAATGATGAAACCTTACTTGGAATGCCTTTACACCACAATTTAGTCAACATTGTATCTGTTTCTTCCTTCGAACTATCTATCTCGAACAACGCCGAATACATTGATTTTGTTGAAAAATTTCCGTCCTTAGACTCTTTCCACTTTAGAGCATCCGGATTCGTTGTCTCCATTTTGTACCTGCATAATAAAATCAACAATTCTAGAAATTCTCTAAATTCTTGTTTGTTAAAAATTCTTTTCCATCTAAAATCCCAAACCCACGAATTATCAATTTTTTTTCCCATGTCCTCAACTTTATATTTTTTCTGCAGAGACAACTTGTAAATCCTAAAGAATTTATATCTCAATCTCACTCCTCTATCAGTCCATGGATCTTCCCAAAATCGAACTAAATCACCTTTTCTTAAAGAAAAAATCAAATTTTTGCAAAATATTTCACCCGCAACTCCTTTCCAAATACTTTGAAAGTCTCTCCACCATATCGATTTCTTGTTATCACGTCCCCTCACCCTCTCACCATTTCCCAATCTCCCATACCTAGACTTGAGAACTCTAACCCATAATGTATTTTCCCCACGTACCCATCTCCACACCCATTTACAAATAAGAGCTAAATTAAAAACTCTCATATCTCTCACCCCAACGCCCCCTTCATTCTTAGGCCTACATACATATTTCCATTTTACCCATGCTATTTTGTTACTATTTTCTTTCCCTCCCCAAAGAAATCTTTTTTGAAGTTTAGTAAGGGTAAGGATGATGCTCACTGGGGCTTTAAAGAATGAAAGATAGTAAATCGGCATCGACGATAGTACTGAATTAAGTAATGTTATTCGACCTCCAAACGATAAATTTTTGCTTCCCCACCCCACCAATTTCTTCCGAAACCTATCAACAAGGGGTTGCCAACACTCTTTTCTTCTATGATTTGCACCAATTGGTAACCCTAAATATGAGAATGGAATTGACCCAACATTGCATCCAATAATATTTGCGAGCCTCGAACTTTCGTTGATGTCAATATTTAGACCATATAATGAACTTTTGGAATAATTCACCTTAAGCCTTGAAGCAAGCTCGAACAGTCTTAAAATTCCTTTAATCACATTTATATTTCTTTCCGACGCTTTCCCCATTATTATTGTATCATCTGGAAACTGAAGATGACTATCACTTTGTCATTACCCACTGCAATACCGTCAAAATATTCCAACTCCTCAGCCGACTTAATTAATGCACTCAAACCTTCGGCCGCTACAAGAAATAGAAACGGAGAAAGGGAGTCACCTTGTCGTATTCCTTTTTGAAGTGCGAATTCACCCGAAGGACTTCCGTTCACCAATATTAACATGGTTGCTGATGTTAAGCAACCCATAATCTATTTTCTCCATTTACTACAAAAGTTCATACCATCCAATATCTCGTGTACGTAATCCCATAATACTGTATCGTAGGCTTTCTCGAAATCAACTTTGAATATAAAGTCTTTCTCTTTTTCCTTTATCATGAAATCCACCACCTCGTTCAGAATTAAAATGATGTCTAAGATTTGTTTTAATAATTCGTGATTTACTACGTAAATAAGTATTTATTGAGAAATGATGACATGCTGCTAATAATTGATTTATTGTTAAGAGGTCTAAATTATAAATGTGGGGCTCAAATACTTTAATACATATATTTTGAAAACAAGTTATCATCAAGCAAATTCAAATTTTGTTTGGTCATTAGTAAGATAATTGCCAACCCTAGGAAAGCTAGTAGACTAAGTCTGGTATTGGGTGGGCCGGACCCAAACCCAAACCCAAAACTTTAGGTCTAGACCTGGATCTAAACCCAATAGGTCTCATGTTTTGGGTCTGGGTTTAGACCCAATATTTTGAGTATAGACCTAAGCCCAATATTTTTTTTTAATTTTCTTTTCTTTTACAATTTCACGTGAGGCATTGGAATGTCGTATTATTTTTATACTCCCTCCGTTCCAAATTTATTATTCACTGTCCACTTTAGGCTGTTCTAAAATTTTGTCCCTTGCTATTATATTATATTATCTAATTTAATTATATTACCTTCCATTTTAATTGAAAAATATCTAGTTAATACATTTTACTATAAAACTGTCAACCTATTTAAGGAAAAGTAATTTCATACATAAATAAATGACAAAAGTCCTAATTTAATTAAAATCATACCATAGAAAAAGTATTTCTAGTAGACTATGTATTTTAATAAATCATTTAAAAAATCAACTAAGATATTTTTCTCAACAATACAGGAACACTCTTTTAATCAAATTTATTTTAGATGACTTATCTCAAGTGTCTCCTCAACTGTATGATTGGTATAATTTTGACCCATAAAACAAGCTAAGAAAATATATTTAATATTTCAATCTTTCATGTGATACTGTCAATAAGATTCCATAATAAAAGGATAAGTTTGATCATAATTCTAATCCTGATAATTATTAATGTAACTGAAAGGACCAATTATAATAACCTTATTTTGCCAATAGATAATCAGTCTAATGTACCTCTTCTTTTAAGGACATGCACGCCAAATCGATGATTAATTTGCATTTTAATTCTGTTGGATAATTGGAATTAATAAATAAAGTTTAACTAATTAAAGGTCAAATAGTATAATTTATTATGCTCTTCTGCCCCTCCAGTAACACCAAATAATATTAATTATTGCACTCAAAACAAGAATTAGTGAAAATTGTACTATATAACTTATTTCAAATTTAATTTAATCTAATTTATTATAAATTTTTTAATATTTAATTTTATAATGTTTAAAATAGTTTGTATTTGATCACATCGTCCAAAAATTTAACAGTCAAGTCTGTAATTAATAATTTGACCAAATTTTTGGATAGATTTTGTGAATAGGAGATATATGATATTAGAAATATTATAATATTTTAGTATAATTAATTTTCAAATGAATTCTTTTAAAAAATTAATCAAAATATTAATTAATAGAACTGACTGTTAAAGTTTAAATTTGTGAGACTAAATATAAGACACTGAAAATTATGAGATAAATTGAGACACAAAATTGAAATAGAGAAAATTAAAAAAAATTTATATTGGGTCTAGGTCTAAACCCAAAACATTGGGTCCAGATCCAGACCCAAAACATGAGACCCATTGGGTCTGGGTCCAGGTCCAGACCCAAAGTTTTGGGTCTGAGTCTGGGTCCAGTTCACCCAATATGCCTATAGTAGACAAACTGGGCATAGAGCTTCAATTGCATATATCTTCTCCTCCTTCCCAAATCCCAATTGTAAAAGAATTCAGATAAACAAGTTAGGCTATGTTTATTTATATTTTAAGTTAAAATATTTATGTATGACAATGATAATTGTTAAATTATGTTCTAAAAAAATGTGTAGAAAGTTGGATAATATATATCTTAATAGTGATAGGTTAATGTATGATGTGTAGAATGATTTTGTAAATTATCTATATAATAATTATGTGAGTAAAAAATAATAAAACATTAATTAAGATTAATAAAGTATGAAAAAGATAGAAAATAATGATTATAAATAAATTATTTTGATTGATGAATATGTCAAATGGTGTACATATGTAGTTATATACATAGAATGAAAAAATATAATAAAAAGATGTATTTGAATTAAACTTTAGTATGTTATATTTATTTAAAATTTTGTAATACAAATAGCTGAAAATAAAATGTGAAAATATAAACAAACAATGCCTTAGTGAATTAAATTTTAAAGTATATATATATATATAAATATGCAGTTAAAGTCATCAAATATGATAAATCTATCTTTCATCTGTTACCAACAAAATTATTTAATATTGCATAGATACTAATTAAAATACATAGAAATTTCGAATGGATGGGGTGTTCTTCAGTTAACAGCTCTAAAGTTAGCAAAATATTGGTGAACTCTAAACAAATATATATTATATACACGTGTAAACTAAGTTCCTTGTTAATTTCTTCTATTGTCTTTAATCATTATGTTGGAAAATATTTGTGAGATCGAGGGATCCTTGAATTATTTAAAGTCGAAATAAGAGCCTTTTCTCTTTTCTGTTCATTTTCTCAAGAATTATTTTCATATTAAATTTTAACACTGATATTTCCATATTAAATTTCCATATTTTTAGTGGAAAGGTTTCGTTCTTTAACACTGATATATTACGAAAAATAAAATAAGTCGTGCGTTATGAATTGTGATTTACTTATTGATATTTCTTCTTATTGATTTCGTGATAATTTATTATCTTTTTGGATATAAAAAGCTTGTTCATATGAATAAGCAAGGAAAGTACATATTCATGTGTCGGCGTGTGTGGGCACATTTCAGTTTTGATCACTTCTGTTTGAGTCGCCCTACACAATTTTAGTCCCCGTCGAAGTTTTTAAGTGAAGTTTCTTGATATGAGTTTTTTTTTTTTTTTTTTTTAATCCGTGAGTCATATATTGGATTTGAATTTTCGTCGCCATGATCAAATTGACTCGTTCTATTTGAAAAAATAATTTCACAATTACAAGTTGATATTTTATCAATCCATTATCCATATATGTATAATGGTCATGTGACTTTTTTTTTTCTTCTTAAATATCGCTCAAATACACACGAGACTCAAATATGAAAACCATCAAATAATTTATCCCCTAAAGGGATGGATTTTTCTATTCCAACTTCCTGTTCCAAGTTCCTATTCCAAATTCCTGATTGGCCCACGTGTATAAATAATTCCACTTTCTCCTTTTTTCCTCTTTATTCCAATTTTACCCTTTTCTCTCTCATCTCTCACCCTTTTCTCTCTCATCTCTCTCACGTATCTCTCATAACACTTTCTTTTAAAATTACATTTGAATAACTTTTTTTATAATTCAATGTTACTTGATAACTTACCAAATTCAATTTGAAATCATCTCAATTATTAAAAAACTATATACACATATAGAGAATAACCAAGCTACCCACGTCGGTTAATGTTTAATTCGATTAGAGTTTATTTAATCTTTGCAAAAAAAATCGTTAAACATGTGAGTCCGGCGATTCGATCGTCGAACTGTTCGACTCGACACTAGGTCAAGAGGACATATAAATTAAGGGCTAATAATATATTTTCATTTATTTTCTTCTTTTTTCACGTATTTATCCTTAAAATGTTCTAAAACACACATTATTTTAAAATATAATATTAACACACATATATATATATTGTTAATATATATAATTGATTACTCTAGTATATAAATATAAAATAGACACAATGAAAATAATTATTAACTAAATTAAGTTTAAATAAACTTTAATCGAATTGAACATTAATCGACGTGGGTAGCTTGGTTATTCTCTATATGTGTATATAGTTTTTTAATAATTGAGATGATTTCAAATTGAATTTGGTAAGTTATCAAGTAACATTGAATTATAAAAAAAGTTATTCAAATGTAATTTTAAAAGAAAGTGTTATGAGAGATACGTGAGAGAGATGAGAGAGAAAAGGGTGAGAGATGAGAGAGAAAAGGGTAAAATTGGAATAAAGAGGAAAAAAGGAGAAAGTGGAATTATTTATACACGTGGGCCAATCAGAAATTTGGAACAGGAACTTGGAACAGGAAGTTGGAATAGAAAATTCAATCCCCTAAATGTAGGGCAGATAGTACACTTTTCCCTGCCAGGGAAAATTCTTTCATGGACCGGAACTGTTGGTCCCGATCCATTTCTTACCACGTAATTGTACAGGGGTGAATGGTTTTTCACCCCACCCCATGTGTAAATCACCACACCCCATGCAAATGTGTGGTTAGAAATGAACGGGGACCAACAGTCCCGGTCCATGAAAGAATTTCCCGCCCTGTGAGTTACCAATGATCCCCATCCATCCCTTTCAAAATTAATAGCAGTAAATATTTTTGTGTACTACTGTCAAATAGCATTTTGATTTAGGTACAACTTTTTAATATATATATTTAAATCCATCGTCTCTACCGGTGATGTAGGCCCATGCCCCAAGCACGTGATCTCTGAAGCATACAACACTATTGCACTGAATACTAAAATGGCTTTGACCATTTCATTCTTCTCCATTTCCGATTTCAATTTCAACTCCAGTTTCTGCCCTTCTTCTTGTAAAACGCCGCGTTTCGAATCCCCTCAGCTGCTTAGAGCGAAGCCGAGGAAGAAGATTCTACGGGAGCTGAAGTCAGCTGCGGTCATGTTTTCCGACAACATCGTAGTCAGTGACATCATCGCCACCGGATTATCCGGTGGTATTGCGTTATCTTTGCTTAAGCTATGGGAACAGACGGCTAAGAGGGGTCTCTTTGACCAGGTTGACTTTATTTCTAGTTTTCAATTTTCGGTTTCTATAAGTTTTTGCTTCCATATTTGTTGTGCTTTTTTCTAAACTTGAGATGAGTATATTGTCAATCAGGTTTGGGGCTTTTGTGATTCGTTTGTTCTTTGTTTTATTTCTGTTGCTGGATTAAAGAGGAAATATGGTTTGTGGGATATGAAAATCTTGGCAAGTACTTCATAGACATTGTAAAAACTGTTAACTATACTTGATCTCTGTATTTTAGTGATAAAAAGAATAGGAAAAGCATTGAGAAATATACCATCATATTTTCATTTAAGCAGAATAATTAGTAGACTTTAGTTGAGCATTATGTAAATGATATGCACCCATGTGGAAATTAATTGATATATCTCACAGTTATGATTTATTAAAAGAAAGTTCTTTAGATATTTTTCTCACTTAGATTCTATGACCAAACAATGCTTGCTAACAGAACTTCTACTTAGTTGAGCTCATGTTAATCTGTTTTCTCTCTCTTAAATTTATGTTGTATTACATATTTGTAAATTTATGTTCCCTGTCGGATATCGGTGCACATTATACGTTCTTCGTGGATGTCCTTAAATTCATCCAATTGCTTTCATGAATATCTTTTAATTAATGAGTTCAGTGTTATTAAATATTTAGGTGTTGCAAAGATTAAAAAACATTGTCAAGTCTGATTGAAATACTCATTTTCCTGGTTCCGTCATGTTGCTCTTATTCTTCACTTTTATTTTGTTTTAGAAACTAAATAGGAAGCTTGTACACATTACTCTTGGATTAGCATTCATGCTTTGCTGGCCAATGTTCAGGTAATAAATAGTTAAATACCATGTGATTAGGGAAAAAGGTTTTTCATGCTAGCTGACATAGTACTATAAATTTAACTACTGATATTTTTTCACAGTTCTGGTCGTCAAGGAGCGCTTTTAGCAGCTCTTATTCCTGCTATCAATATAATAAAGATGCTTCTTATCGGACTTGGGATATTGAAAGATGATGCAACTGTCAAGTCTATGAGCAGATTTGGCGACCACAGGTATGTCCTAATGCTATAGAAATCCTCTTCTTTACATCTAGTTAATATTGTAGTTCTTTTATATGAATATGTAACAGAATTGAGTAAAAATTTGAAAGCCTGACATTCATTTAAGACATCTGTTAGGTATGTAGTTTTAACAACTTAATCTTCATGTTACTGAAATTTTAGCAAGTTCACCGAATAATGTTCAGAATACATGAAGGAAGCTTCTCTGTACATTAAGGGTTGCTCTTGTTCAGGGAACTACTTAAGGGGCCATTGTACTATGCTTCCACAATCGCATTGGCCAGTGCCATCTACTGGAGAACTTCCCCCATTGCAATTGCAGCAGTTTGTAACCTATGCGCTGGTGATGGTACGGTTTTAAAGCAATCTGCATCTGATTTATAATATTTGCTACTATGTATTGGCTGACATAATTGCAGAAGTTAGAATACTCTGTTTACAATGTGTTTAGTATTGGACTTTTCAATTTGTTCACAAATCTCCTTTCCAGGCATGGCTGATATTGTGGGCAGGAATTTCGGAAGCCAAAAAATTCCTTACAACCGGAACAAATCAGTTGCTGGTAGTATTACAATGGCATGTGCTGGTTTCTTAGCTTCCATCGGGTAATATACTTGGCCTCTTTTACCTTCTTAAAGTTGGTACAACTTTTTTGCTGATGGGGAAATGTCAAAACAGATACATGCTCTATTTTTCCTCATTTGGGTATATTAAAGAAAGCCCCGAGATGGTTATGGGTTTTTTGATAGTGTCCATTGCTGCTGCATTAGTTGAATCCCATCCCTTAAGCACTGAGCTTGATGACAACTTAACCGTTCCCCTGGCTGCTGTGTTGGTTGGCAGTTTAGTTCTCTGAGAGTCCAAAGTGATTGTTTAACCTCGATGATTGCATGCTCAATATGAATGCTATTCCAGTAACAGGTACTACAGCAGCTACTAACGTTTCTCCTTAATTGATGCTCAGTGTACCATATTGTATTGATTGTTGTTCTTGATTGTTGGTTACTTGTGGACGCAATTTGTGAATTGAACACCCTTTTTGTAGCACTATGCAACAGTAGTAAGAGTAGTTGAGTGATTGTGGTGGATGGATGTTCTTAGTTTCAGGATTTGAACTTTTGAAATTGTGAGTGAAAATGCTGGAGTATATTCCTGTAGGAGATGATTACCACGAGCCCTTCTTGTTTCCTTCGTCTTATGGTCTTTAGCATTTCGTTTTTCATTTTTCCTAATTTAACCAGTTCAAATCACTTATCAGAAAAACAACCCTTTTTTTTAGTCTGGAATGCTTAATAATATTGTGTTTGGCTTGAAAGATTTGGAATTTTCAAGTCCAAAAGAAATTTATTTAGTCAGTTAGGCGGTGCTCCAACCACAATAGTAGTTTTTGCACCAAATTGGTGCAAAAATTGATGCAACTACTAGATAAATTTACTCTAACACATAATATTATTTACTGCACCAAAAAAGAATTATATAGACATTTATCTTTTCCATCTTTTTTATAATATTACAATCTTTCACGAATAAAACCTAAAATCTTTATGTATTGTACATTTTCACCCAAGAAAATATACTTTGTTAATAAAATTCACAAAAATAAAAATATTTTATTATTAAATAATTAAAAATTTATATTAATTGCATTTTGATATTCAAAAATTAATTAATGATTATATATGTTATTTAAATAAATAAATTATAAAAGTTGAACTTTATTATTTGAATGAAAAAGACATACATAAAAAACATATATTGCTACTAAAACACGGTTAAAAATGACAAAACTTCACTCACTTTCTGCATTATTACTTCTTGCTCCTATAAATGCTCTATTAGTGCATTACGTAAAGCAAAGTGCACATCTCTATATTTGATTTGTCTATATTGGGAAGAAACTGTTGAAATCGAACATTTTCATCAATTACCAATTCAACTTCCGGAATTGGTATTTCAAATGTATATGTAATTGGTGCTTTCAAATCACATTCATCCTCAATTATCATACTGTGCATGATAATGCAAGCCTTATATCGTGAAGTGCTTCATTACTCCAAAAACTTGTTGGTCCCGCAACAATTGCAAATTTGGATTGTAGAACTCTGAGTTCATGCTCCACGTCTTTCTTGCATGTCTCTTGTTTCATTGCAAAATATTCCTTCTTTAGGTCATTCAGATTATGAATTGTTTGCACTAAATTAACCATTATGGATATATACCTCAGCTAGATAATATCTCATATTATATTCGTTTCATTGAATAACATAGTGTGCATGAGGAGCTATATCCTAAGTGAGATTGGAAAGCAAATGTGATGACTCCAACACATTAATATCATTATTGGAGCCTGACATAGCAAAATACGCATGCCATATCCAAAGATTATAATCTGCCACTGCTTCAAGTATAATGCAAATTGTCGAGCAGGTTGTAGGACAATTTTTCCAACTCCAATGCATACAATCAAGACTCCCCAATATTCCTGAAAAAACACAGCCTTGTTTGTTTATGTTTTCAAATGCCATTATCAACTTTTAAATGTCAAAATTTAAAATAAACTTAACACACTAAATTCTCATCTCAATTTCTCTTTTTTCAAATCTACTTTTTTCAATCTCATATATAACTATCAATCATATATACATTATTTCACACATTTACCAATCAAATCATTTATTATAATTATTTTTTATTTTTCTCTTTCATACTTTACAACTTTTTATCCATACTTTTTTAAATCTTTTTATCCACATAATCATTATATACATCACTAACATAATTATTCTACACATCATTCATCAACCTATCACTATTGATTTGATATATCTTACAACTTTCAATACATTTTTAATAACAGTAGAAAATGTCGCACGTAGTTATCACATGATTTGTTTTTGAAAAATGCAATAAATCAAAGTATTCTATCAAATGATTTCATAATTATTTAATTTATTACTAAATAAATCCAATTCTTATTTTCATTGGAATATTCTAGTGACTTTTAGTTTTTGCATCTCATTTAAAACATAAAACTTGTCAGGAATAAACTTAAATAATTGGAATAAAATGAGTCATATCCTAAGATGAGTCAAATTTAATTGTTAAATTATATTTTCCTCTCAATTTTTTTAATACCATATATCTGAAAAACTACGGACATGTATGTTTGCAAAGACTATTTCTTTTATCACAACTTTCTCAAAATTTCAAATACAACTTGTTTTCAATCAAATTCATTTCCTTTTCTATTTATTATGTTAATGTATAACTACTTATTGATCAACATATATTGCATCACATTATTTCTCATAATTTCACCCTATCTTTCATAAAAGAATTTATTCTTAAACTATTTTTTCTTTCTTTTTTAAAATTTTATATATAATGCACACTTTTCAAAGAATTCATAAGAAATTAATTTCAAAATATAAAACATCCTTAATAGATTAAGATATCTGTCACATATTTTGTTATATTTCTTAATACATAAAAAATTTTTCTAAACACATTATTTATATAATTTTGAGTAACGTAGAAACCTAAATAATTAAATTTCTTTTACTAAATGATTTCCTATTATTAAGAGTTTTTTTTCTTAACCTACTGTTATTATGTTTGTTTTATCTATTTTTGAATAACTTATTTTGTTTATTTGAATGTAAAATAAACTTTTGACAAAAAAATATTAGTATTTTACTTTAACATCCATGTTTCTGTATAAGATATTAATATATGTATCTTATTAAAATATATTACTGTCGTAATTCTTCCTTATTATAGAAATCTAATTTTTTTTCTTCTAATAATGCTTAATATACCGTGTCATTTTTCAATATAAATATCGACACAATCATCATCATCTAAAGACATCATCCTTCTCGGTACACTCTATTACACAATATCTCTACTTTATCACCTACTCTTGCTGCCCCTCAATCTTCATTCCAAGAATAGTACCCTCGGCATAGGGGTGTCAATGGGTGGGGCTGGCCCAAACCCAAAATATTGGGTCTATTGGGTCTGGGTCTAGATTAGACTCAATTTGCTTGTTTATTTTATTTTTGTATTTGTTTTTATAATTTTTGCAAATAGATTTTAAAATATATATGATTTATAAAATCTGAATATATATATATATATATATATATACAAATTTATTAAATCTGAAAAAAATTATTCATATATATTTATAATATTAAATCCGAAATCTACATATGCATGTATATAAACTTATTATTAGATGTAATATTTTATTAAATCTAAAAAAAATATTATTCATATATATATAATATTAAATCTATACAATAATTAAGAAGAGATAATATAAGCTGTCAAGTTATATACTGAATAAACATACGATATTAAAATATTTTCCAAATCTTGTAAAGAATAAATAAAAATAAAACTTGAAAAAATGAAGAAAATCATGAAGAACTTCGCCGCCACCGAGAACAAATGATATTCCATCTCCAATTACTATCCCATCTCCAATTACTACAATTTATATATACATATTATATATAATGTGATTATATATATAATGTGAAAGTTAAAAGAAGACGAAGAAGAAATGAAGTAAGGATGACGCCAGAGACATGAGGGTCATCGCCGGAGACATAAGGAGTGACGACGGAGATGGCGGAGGTGACAGATTGAATAGGAGGAAAAGTTTGGTGAAGAAATAATTTTTTTAGGATTTGATAACAAATTAATTGTGTATATATCATAAAAGCTTGGACTTGGGCCTAGACTTTTGGGTCTAATTGGGTCTCACTTTGAATCTAGTTTATGTATGGGTCTGGGTCTATACCCAAATAAAACAGACCCACCCATTGACACCCCTAACTCGGCATCTCTCCACTGTCGTGTCTCTCTCACACAAACTCCAAAGATAAACTTCATGAAAACCCTAACCCTAATTTCCCTATCCAGAGTTGCCAACATATAATACACATTTGTCATCTGATTCTAATCCTAACCCTATGTTGACTACCCTCCCGACCAAGTCGGTACTTCCAACTGAAACCCTAGCCCTTTTAATACTAGAAATCCAAACACTGACTTCCTCTCCCTATCTTGATGTACCACACCCAAAATCCTGTTAAGTCATTTATTCCTTGCCGTCTCACTTAACCCAACTCTGTTGTCACGCCACTTCTCCGAATCCTATCTTTTGCACATGTCTCCTATTTCCATCTTTTCACAAAAAATCCTAATTTGCATGCTATATATTTTCCACACCTTCCCACTTCATCTTTCATACCAGAAATTCATTTGTCTTCCGCCCCGCTCTCATCATAATCTCTCCTTAATGTTTACCAAAACAAACTCAACTCTGACAACTATCTTTTGTGGAAATATCAATTAGACCTAATACTTCGTAATCATAATTTATTTGGCTAAGTGGATGTCTCAATTCCATGTTCCTCATCTAGCATCCTTAACTCTATGGGGGAATCTCTCCCTAGTCTGGCGTATAGTGCATGGTTATGCATGAGGCAATTTCACTTTCACCAATCAGTGGTCTTCACACTATGTACCGCTCGTGATGTTTATGTGACGATCTCTTATCTTAGTGTACTAAAAGCAGCAGGCCACTTCTCTCATTTTAGTGTTGAATCCAGTGTCACTGAATTGCATATAATGTTCCGATTCAAATACTGGTAGAAATGAACTTGACCACTACAAATCCAAAGTCCACATACTTGAGTCCACATAATTTGTTACTATACTACGTAATACGTATGGGTTGCAAGGATTTTTTTAGTTGAATATAGATACTTGTAAATATGAGTCCAAAAAAATTCAAATGTTTTCATTATGTTATTCCTAGAAGATTTACTATTTATACAAAGTCTTATTAATACAATGAAAGTCCTTCTACTAAATAATTTTCTACTATATCTATATATAACATAATATATAAATATGTTCACAATAATATTATGTTCATGAACGTAATTAAACTCTATAAAACTAAGTGCTTTTTTATAGGCATAGTATTGTAAAGAGTTAGGAATAAAATAGTTTATTTTACTTATTAAATAGTATCTTACTATCAATATGTCTCTTTTCTTTTAAAGATCCTTTTTGCTACATAAATGATTTCCCATTACTATTAGAAATAGTTCGTTCTTTTTACTGTTGTCTAGGAATATCATGTAGGAATATTATTATTATATATATTTTTTATTTAGGTTTTGTGATTAGTACATTTATAATATTATATTATTTAGATTTTATTTATTGATTTTTTGATTTTATTAGGTATTTAAGGTAAAGTAGGACTCTATTTTCAATAAATTAAATAAATAGTGTTATAACACTAAAAGGTTTCTTGTTCCAATCACTAAAATGATTCCAAATTTGAATAAGGGTATGTGAGTCTTTTCACATAGGACTAAACAATGTTATTATTCACACATTTTTAATAAATAAATAGTGTTATAGTACTAAAAGGTTTCTTGTTCCAATTACTAAAAATTATTCTAAATTTGAATAAGAGTATGTGAGTCTTTTCACATAGGACTAAACAATTTTATTATTCACACATTTTTAATAAATAAATAGTGTTATAATACTAAAAGGTTTCTTATTCCAATTACTAAAAGGATTCTAAATTTGAATAAGGGTATGTGAGTCATTTTCTATATAACTAAACAATTCTATTATTCACATATTTATATTTATATTGGGGATAGATTAAATAGTGTTATCTATACTAATATAAAAAGAAAACTCTTTTTTGTCTCACAAATGGAAGTTATTTTTAACATTTTTACGTATTTTTGTCCTTGGTAATTTGCACTTTGCACCCTGAAAAGAGGGTTAATAGGCACTTTGCACCCTAAAAAAGAAATAATAGCACAACGCACACTAGAATTGATTAAGTTTTGGCAAGTTGCACCCTATTTAATTTTTCAACCAAATATTTCATTTTGAAAAGACAAAATCATCCATAAAATACAAATAAATTTCTAAAGGCAAAATAATTTACTTATATAAAAAATATTATATGCTACATTTATGAAGGTTTTAGCAAAATAAATAAAAAGTTCTCAAAATCATACAATTATGAAGCAAAATAAAAGTTTCTTATTTCTAAAGTTCTCAAATGATGTCTTCAAAATTTATATTTTTTTAATTTAGAAAAGCAGAAAATTGCAGCTGATGTGGTGTCCAAATTTCTTATTTTGAAAGGTAGAAGAATGCATCTCAAATGTTGTGTCTGTAATACTTTTTTCATTTTTATGTGACGTACGTTTGACCCAATTTCAGGTTTTTAAGTCTTTTGGAAATCTAATTTTAATGTGGTGATGATGTTTCATTTAGTTATGTTTTATTTAGTTCACATTTTGTGCAGCAAATTGGTTCGTTCTTGTGCATTATTTTAATGATGATAGAGTCTTTAGTGTTAGACGAAAAGAAGATAAATCCTCTTCATTCATAAAAAAATTATGCATTTCTGATTAATTATTTCCGAGGGTTTGTGGGAAGAATCACGATGAAGTGGAAATGAGCAAGTGACTAGAGTTAGATTGGCGATATGAATGGAGGGGATTCGCTTTTCTTTGAATATTTTTACCCTTATTGAGATGAGATTTTGAGTAAAAAAATTAAATAGGGTGCAACTTGCCAAAACTTAATCAATTCTAGGGTGCGTTGTGCTATTTTTTTTTAGGGTGCAAAGTGCCTATTAGCCCTCTTTTAAGGGTGCAAAGTGTAAATTACCCTTTGTCCTTCATTTTTTTAGATTGAAAATACAAGTGTAATTTTGAGGGTAAAATAGAGATTTCATCACAAATTAGGTAGTTGTCACACCATTTATTCAATTGTCAAATATACCATTGACACTAATACACACAAGTAGTTTAAAATAAGGCTAAATTTGTCATTTACATGTGCAATTTAAAACTCACGTCCTCTACCCACCAACCCACTATTTCAACTCCCCATTTATTAGGAAATTATAATATTATTTTAAATTAATATTACTTAAATTAGTAGTTACACTTAAAAATAATTATGCACGCGAAGATCGCGTGCCGGGTGGCTAGTAATACTAAAAGGTTTCTTATTCCAATTACTGAAAGGATTCTAAATTTGAATAAGGGTATGTGAGTCTTTTCACATAGCACTAAACAATTTTATTATTCACACATTTATATAGGGTATAGATATAGATATAGATATAGATTAGTATTATAACACTATTTTATTTATTAAAAATAGAGTCCCACTTTACCTTAAATACCTAATAAAATTAGAAAACTAATAAATAAAATCTAAATAATATATAATAAATAAAACCTAAATATAAAAAGTAATATATAATAATAACATTTTTACATGATATTCCTAGATAATAGTAAAAGAATGAACTCCCATTCAATTTGAATAAATATTTCTACAGATGCGTCATTCTAAGGGTGTTTGAAACTCCTAATCGATACGAATTGTTCAATAGTAAAAAGAATGAACTTCATTCAATTTGAATAAATTTCTGCAGATGCGTCATTCTAAGGGTATTTGAAACTCCTAATATATATGAGTTGTTCAATTTTATTGCTTTAGTTAAGACGTTTCTTGTATCAGCCATACTGAAATTAAATGTGCAGAAATTTGAATTAATATTTTTTTGGTCATACAAAATTGTAATCAAAGAAATATGTTATATTAACCTTGGCGGTTTTCATTTGTTAAGGACTTGGGTAACGTGCATTACTATTGACATCTAAATTTGCATAGAAAAATTTAACAAATTTCTCTTATTTTATTATTATTATTATTAATTTATTTATCATCATTAGAAACTGAAGCAAGATTTTTGACTTGAATATCTTTTAGTGTCTTTTTTTATTATTTTCTTATTAGGATACAATGTGTATTTTTAGTGTCTTTCCGTATTATTTTCTTATTAAGAAAAATGCAGAAATTCGAATAGATTAAAGTTGATTCAACCAACATTTTTGAATTGAGACAGAATTTATGTGTTTTAACATCTTTTCAATGGTAATTGATGTAGTATAGTTATATTCAATGGTTCAAATGTTGTATATAGAGAGCATCATTGGACAATACAAAACAGCTGCATATAGTGGCGTGCAGAGTAAACAAGGAAGGGAACTTGGAAGGTCGGAATTGTGTGAATGGCTGCTATTGTTATTGCTATACTAAGTACTAACTGGTCACTAATAAACCTTTTTCGTTAGTGTATAAAGCCCAAGGCCAATCTTAAAAATTAGGTGAAATTAGAAGACCGACCAACTGTTTACAAGAATAATTTCACACCTCGTCTTAATATTGATATACAAATCACAAAGTCAAACGTTTAGAGTCGACAAGTCATGCACATTTGTTGGATTGATAATGATTCAAATCAATTATATATATACTTATACTATTTAGGTTTTATGATTAGTACATTTATAATATTATATTATTTAGATTTTATTTATTAATTTTCTAATTTTATTAGGTATTTAAGATAAAGTTGGACTCTATTTTTTCATAAATTAAATAGTGTTATAATACTAAAAGGTTTTTTGTTCCAATTACTAAAAGGATTCTAAATTTGAATAAGTGTATGTGAATCTTTTCACATAGGACTAAATAGTTTTATTATTCACACATTTATATAGGGGATAGATAGATAGATAAACAAACACCTACTGTTCTCTCATGGGATAAATACATTTTTCGTCCCTCAAGTTACATCCAATCGCAAAATTGGTCCCCATGTTCTGCGTCCGTTAACTTAGTCCCTCAAGCTACAATATTTTGACACATTTAGTCACTGCCGTCAATTTACCGTCCAACTCTAACGGTTCGAGCATGTGTGGCGCACGTGTCAAGCAGATTTGGGGGGAAATTTGATTTTAGACTGGTTTTCTCTCAAATTAGAGTT
The DNA here is from genome assembly GCA_963669365.1 of Verbascum thapsus. NCBI lineage: Eukaryota > Viridiplantae > Streptophyta > Magnoliopsida > Lamiales > Scrophulariaceae > Verbascum > Verbascum thapsus. The sequence continues at coordinate 5,741,380 of OY770107.1, read as the reverse complement.
TAAGACTCCATTTTTCTCCAATTCTACCCTTTTTTTCCCCATTCTAATTATTCTCCCATTTGATGTATATAATTTACACCCACCACGCTGAATTTGCATCATAGACCATATTTATGCTAGCTAATTTCGATAACATCTTCTTACTTCTGATTCCTCACATCTTCTTCCATAACATTAACCTCGTAAAATTTGGGAGATGATCAGAATGAAAAAAAAGAGAGTAGAAAATGGAGTCTTAGATCCTAATTTGAGAGAAAACCAGTCTAAAATCAATTTTCCCCCCAAATCTGCTTGTCACGTGCGCTGCACATGCTCGAACTGTTAGAGTTGGATGGAAAATTGACGGCAATGACCAAATGTGTCAAAATGTTGTAACTTGTTAAAAGTAGAGAAAACATGTTGATTTATTGAATATCAAAGAGAATGGAATTGTTGAATAACAATGAGAGCTACGGTTCCTTCTTATAGATGAGGAACTCAACTAACAAACCAACATTTAATAGAAATAACTAACTTGTAACTAACTTGCTTAATAAAGGAAAAATACAAGTTCTAATACTCCCCCTCAAGTTTGGTCACAATCATCCCAAACTTGGATACTCAAAGCACTTTTGCTTCGTTCTTTCATGGAAAATCGTATTGCTCGTAATACTCAAAGCACTTTTGCTATCACTGAATATGCACACGGGTTCACTAAGAGTGACACCTAAATCCTTCAATATCCCAATGATGCAAATTACCTCACAAGATGCATTGGCAATTGATCTATATTCAACCTCACAAGATGATCTTGAAATAGTTTGTTGCTTCTTTGTCTTCCATGAAACTAATGATCTTCCAATTTGTACAAAAAAATCGGATAAAGATTTTATAGTCATCATACAAGATGCCCAATCGGCATCACAATATCTGACTAAATCCATTTTGCTCGCTGAAGGTAGAAATATTCTGACACCTGATGTGCCTTTCAAATACCTTAAAACCCTAATAGCTGCTTGCATGTGAGATTCCTTAGGGTTGTGCATGAATTGTGACAGTAAGTGAATGGAGTAACTAATATCTGGCCGAGTCATTCCCAAGTAAATGAGCTTCCCAATTAATCTTTGATATTCACTGACATTGGTGAAAAGAGGATCATGATTTGTAGTTTGAATTCTTTGATCATATTCAATACTGGTGAGCTTCAGATTTTGTTCTATAGGGGTATCCACTGGTTTACACCATATGAGTCCTGCTTCTTTCAATAAATCAAGAATGTACTTCCTTTGATGTAGGCAAATACCTTTTTTGATCTTGCTATTTCGATTCCAATGAAGTACTTCAGGTCTCCTAAATCCTTGATGCTGAAGGTCTACTGCAAATACAACTTTAGTTCATTGATCCTTGCTATATTGTTACCTGTAATGATTATATCGTCGACATACAATAAAAGTATAACAATGTCAGTATCAAAAAACTTTGTGAAAAGAGAGTAGTCGTGTTTCGATTTAGAATAACCAGCTTTGAGCATAGCATTGGTGAATTTTGCATTCCATTGCCGCGATGCATGTTTTAAACTATAAAGAGATTTGTGCAATGTACACACTTTGTCGGACTCCCCCTGATTGGCAAATCCCTCCGGGAATGTCATGTAAACTTCTTCGGAAAGATCTCCTTGAAGAAAAGCGTTGGTCACGTCAAGTTGGAAGAGAGGCCAGTGGGCAATGGAAGCCAAAGCAAGGACAATCTGAACCGTGACTATCTTAATTACATGACTAAAAGTCTCACTGTAGTCCAAACCTTTCTTTTGATTGTAGCCTTTTGCTACTAATCGAGCCTTGAATCATTCAATGGAACCATCAGATTTCAATTTGATTTTATATACCCATTTGCAACCTATGGGTTTCTTTCCGGAAGGCAAATCTGTAGTGCTCCATGTCTGATTCCTATTTAATGCATCTATCTCATTTTGCATTGCCTCTATCCAACGTTTATCTTGAATGGCTTCTGAGTAAGACTGTGGTTCTTTAACATTAGAAAGAGAGCAAATGTAAGACTGATAAGAAGGATATAAGTGAGAGTAAGATACACACGAGGATAACGGATAATTCACATAGTTAGAGTGTGAATCAAGAGTTGGACAAATGAAATCTTTTGTCCAAAAAAGTTTGTGTGAAATCCTTTCAAATCTTTGTGGCTTGAAAGCATGACCTGTTGGGACATTTACAGATTCAGTGGAAATAACAGCTTCAGGCTCAATTGAAATAGCAGATGCATGCTTAGCTGAGGAAGGCTGATAGGGTTATTAAATCATCATAAAATGCTGTTGAATTAGGGATTATAGATTCAGTGGAAATAACAGCCTCATGCTCAGCTGAAATAGCATCCTCAGGCTCAGCTGAGGAAAGCTGATAGGGTAATATTAAATCATCATAAAATGCTGCTGAATTAGGGAAAAGAGATGAATCATTAGATTGAGAATTAATAATGCTGAAAAAAAATAGATTCATGAAATATAGCGTCCCTAGATATAAAGAAAGAGTTAGAAATCATATCTAGAAGCTTGTACCCTTTTGTGTAGATGAATATCCCATTAAAACGCATGCCTTGGATCTGGGTGCAAAATTGTCATTATTTGGCAGAACCTTAGCATAACATAAACATCCAAAGACTCTTAAGTGACTAATGTTAGGACTCTTATGAAAAATAACATCAAAAGGTGTTTTTCCAAGCAAGAGAGGTGTAGGGGTTCGATTTATCAAGTATATGGCTGTTTGAATGCAATCACCCGAAAAAATCAAAGGTATATGTGATTGAAACATCAAAGCCCTAGAGACATCAAGAATGTGTCGCTTTCTTTCAACTAATCCATTTTTTTGAGGTTTGTAAGGGATAAAAATTTAGTCCACAACACATTTAGATTGAAAAAAAGCAGTACAAGAACTTTTGAAGAAATCCCAAGCTCTATCACTTGTAATGGTTTGAATGTCAACATCAAATTGAGTCTTAGCATGTACAAATTTTTTTGAATAATAGGCAAAACATCTTATTTATTTTTCATAAGGAATCCCCATGTCCCTCTTGAGAAATCATCCACAATAGTAAGGAAATATATATATATATATGACTATCATAAGTGGCAGTTTTGTATGGACCTCAGATATCCATAAGAATAAGTTCAAAAACTCTTTTTGTAGTATGATTGCTAGAAGGAAAATGAGTTATAATATGTTTGGCCATGGGACATATAGGATAAACCAATTTATTAGCATTTAGGGTATGTCCTATCTGTGGTAAGTGTTGCAATCTTTGAAAAGACATGTGCCCCATTCTCAAATGCCAAAGATTGAAATCATTAGAAGAAAAACAACTAACTGGCATAGTGTTTTTACATTTGGAATTAATAGCAGAATCTTTATTCAAAGAAATTTTACAATATTCTCCAAGATTAGAAGACAAAATTCTATCATTATGAAACATGGAATTGGACAGATCATGCAAACTTGAATGATAAGACATGATTTATAGAAAATATAGACCATTCTTGTTCTTACCAATCCACCTTATCTTCCCAGTCCACATGTCCCGAAAGAGGCAAAAATGAGGATAAAAGGTCACAAGACAATAATTGTCTTGTGTGAATTTGGCTACAGATAGTAACTTGTATTAAAAACTTGGAACATAAAGAACACTGTGTAGATTCATGCCATTGTGTAATGTTATGTTACCTATCTTACTAACATTTGAAATATTTATAGAGGCAATTTAATAGTGGTATGTGCAGGTGTGTCTTGTACGAAATTTTCATAAAGACTGATATTGTGAGTCATGTGGTGGTTAGCACCACTGTCAATTATCCATTCTTGATTAACAAAAGAACTAGATGATGTAAAAAAATTATGAAGTGTACCGGACTGACAAGAATGAATGTTGTCAGGATATATAGTGGTATTATTGGCTATATTCGAGCAATTCCCTGCAAGCATGCCATTTGTGGGTGTAGCCCCATTATTCAAATTGCAACATCTGAAGAATCTGTTGATATTGTTTATTTGTGAAGAGTGCAGGTTGGGTGTTAATGTTTGAATCATTATTGGCACATGGAACTTGCTGATCTTGATTTGAGTTATATGATCAGCCTCGTCCTCTATTGCCACCTGATCGGCCTCTTCCTCGACCTCTACTTGGCGGATAGCACACAAGTTTGAAGCATTTGTCTTTTGTGTGCCCAACAATTCCACAATGACAGTAGTAGGTTTCTTATCATCTTGAGTACTAGAGTAGAAGCTGATAGGGTTTCAGATGTACTATTCGGGTTTGAGGAAGTAATGTTCCTTTGTGATTCTTCATTGCATGCCATAGAATAGGCTTGCTTGTGAGAGGGTGTGGGAATCATAATCAAGATATGCGATCTTAGTGCTGAATAAGAATCATTGAGCCCCATTAAGAATTGCATTAATTTGTGCTCTTGATTGTAATCTGAATATTTCTTGGAGGCATCACAATGACAGTTTGGAAGATTCAATAAAGAATCATATTCTTCCCACATATGTCTTAATCTAGAATAGTAACTTGTGATGGTGGAAGATCCCTGCATATGTGAGTTGATTTCTCTGAAAAGAGCAAAAAATTTTGCTATGTTGGTCTTGCTGAATTGTTCTTCCAAATCAGTCCATGCATCCATGGTTGTCTCATAGTAAACCAAACCATTGTAGATGTCCCTACTCACTCATGTCAAGATCCAAGATAACACCAATGAGTTGCATTTTTCCATCGTGAGAGACGAGGGGAATCAGGTTTTGGTTTCTTGCATTCACCAGTTATGAAGCCAATCTTGCCTTTTGAATTGAGAGCCAGTCGTATTGCCTTGCACCAGATTCCATTGTCAGAACCTTTAAATTCATGAGGAACAAGATGAAGCCCAGGGGTATCCGAAGGATGAACGTATAGCAGGTCATTAATATCGAATGTTATAATGGAAGAAGTGGAAGAAGATTGTTCGCTTGTTATGATGACATAATGATGAAAATGAAGATGTGAATATCCTCAAATCAGATTATTAATAAATATGCAGAAACAAAGTTTGGAGATTTGAAGATCTTCGAAGAAGAAAAAAAAATTCTGCACAAAAGAGTTTTGAAGGTTTGAAGATCTTCAAAAAAAAGTTTGAAGATTTGAAGATCTTCACAAAAAAAATGTCTTTCAATAATGAAAAAGACCTAGCTCTTGATACCATGTTAAAAGAAGAGAAAACATGTTGATTTATTGAATACCAAAGAGAATGGAATTGTTGAATAACAATGAGAGCTACGGTTCTTTCTTATAGATGAGGAACTCAACTAACAAACCAATAGTTAACAGAAATAACTAACTTGTAACTAACTTGCTTAATAAAGGAAAATACAAGTTTTAATATAACTTGAGGGACTAAATTGATAGACGCAGAACATGGGGAACCAATTTTGCAATTGGATGTAACTTGAGGGACGAAAAATGTATTTTCTCCGTTCTCTCACACATTTTCATAGTACGCGATTCTTGAGAAAATTTTAAAATTTCATCTAAAAAACATAAACAAATAGAGCCCACGCTTCTCACCAATATAGAGTTGGTAGGGCAACTCCCACTAGAGTTGGTAGGGCAGCTGAATCTTGTGGCCTTGGTCACTGGTTCGATTTCTGCTGAAAGACTGTCTATTGCTTTCTCTGTTGTGAGTCAGTCAGCTATGGGCAACCTAGGCTGATTTAACTCTCTTGTGTGGTTTGCAGGCTATTACACAAGAGGGAGGTTTACCCAGTGCGCATCTAATGGTAGCGGCTGTGGGTTTCCCCCGTCATTAACAAAAAAAGAAAAATAGTCGTGCAAAGCATTCGAACAACACTTGATTATAGGCAACCCTGATTATAATATGCATCTTATTGGTCGAGTTACATGTGTTAGCTTAATGACACGTATTGATGCTTGTAACTTTGTGGATGAGTGTATGGTTGGTCAGTTTGCCTTCATGCCATTGTTAAGTTTATAAACAAGGGAATCAATTTTGGGATGGTAACTTTGAGTTGATCATGCCAAGCATCTAATATTATACATTGCTTGATTTGCATTTCTACGTTCATTTTGCTCTGTGTATCATATTTCCACCTAAAGCCATTCAAGCACCATTTAACTTATTCAGAGTGCTTTTTTGCACTGCATTTGTAGGAGAGGAAGATGGAGTTGCATCAAGCGTTAACTAAAATGGAACAAGGTGGGAGTGCAGATGGTATTCACGGAGAAATAAAGTGATTTCATAAGATAGCATAAATATCTTTCAATGATATAATATACAATAATTTGGTTCAGGACAAATTGTAAAATTTGCACAATAAATTCCAATATACAATTAGTGATGAGTTTTTCTTATTCGTGTTTTGAACTACTTCGTCAGTGGCTCATTTAATCAACTAAAATATCAAAAAACGAGATTTACCGTAGGCTTGTATTAATGACTTATCAATATCCAAAACAAACATCAACAGCAAAAGACCCACCAAAATAATAAATACGTCTATAATTAAATTACTATTTACGTTACTGTGCATGAAAATTATTACAAAAATTCACTATAAAACAGGAAAAATTGGGTTGTACGAGCACGTTCACATTCAAATCTGGTGAAGTGGGTGTAACTTTTCTGAAATTAGTTGTTCATCTTTTTAAAATGAAAAAGAAAAGAAAAATTGGATTAAATATCAAAGAATGACAAGTTTTTATGATTGTAGTTTAAATTAATGATTTTATTTGATTAAGAAGTTTTAATGTGGAGATTAATTGATCGCATTTTGGATTTTTAGTGATGGTGACTTTGAAAAAAACAAATATAATGTATATTTTACGGTTGAAAGAAATATGCTACAGTCATAAGCATATGTTACAAGGTAAAGCTACTATACAATATTATTTGTACTCTCTTACTCCTTAATAAATATTCTTGAAGGGGAATTCAATTTATTTTCTTGAAATAGTACAAAAAATAAATTTTATAAATTCCAATTATATAAATATCTCACACATCTTGTTCAAGTTGGACCGCATCTAATATGGATTATATATGACGCGATGGCATTTCAAAGTTCAAACATATCTGATCAGGTTTTGTGGACCAATTTAAGTACGTACTCGACTAATAAGTTAACCAAAACGTTGGTCTTGATTATTAATTTTCACTAGATATTTGGAGTGTTACTGTGTATAAGTTCAAGCTGCGATTCATATTAGTTAACATAAAATAAGTTTTAACAATTATCTTCCCAATAATAAATCAAACAAATAAAATTTTGCACACCAAATGAGATGAAAATAACAAACAAACCATCTTAATTTGAGACACATATATAATAATCAAATAGTTATTCATAATAATCAAAGCAAGCACCACATGAAAGACAACAACATATTACACACATAATTCAAGCATATATAATATTAAATGCGACATATATGAGTCACTTATTAATTGCTCCCAGATTTGTCCTTCTCAGCAAGCTAAGTCTTCTTCTTGGCTAAAAACTCAGAAAACCACATAGCTGAATGTTTAGGGTACCTTTTGAGATGATTAAGGTAATCTATATAAATGAGGCCAAATCTAGGACCATATCCTTGATCCCATTCAAAATTGTCACAAAATGACCATGCAAAGTAAGCCTTCACGTCCACCTTCTTCTCCGGGTCATTCTTAGTTTCACTACCAAAATGAAAAAAAGAAAAGTTAAAAATCGTCGAGTGTTATACCCGACAAAATAATTTGAGTCCCATAATAATTGTTAAATTCGTTTACTATATATATATGTATAATTTGTTTATTTAAATTTTCAAATTCGAGGTGAGACTATATGGAACTCTATCTTCAAACGTACCAAGATTAATTTGATAACTACTTGAATAAAACCTTTTGTTTGTTATAAATGTTATTTATTCAAATTTAGAATTGACTATAATCATGTATATAACACCACTTTTAATAATTAATGATAACAAAATTATTATCGTTGTTTATTATTAATTGTCATTAAATATGTATCATTAATTATCAATAATCACAACTTAAATTAATTTTTTGTCAAACTAAATCATAACAATGAAAAAATAAATATTGTTATCATGACTTCATTCATGATTTTCAACCTGTGATAGAAATTAATAATCTGCATGCAATAGTCAATTCGATGTTAATATAATAATATAAACCATTTCATTTAAAAAAAAAAGAATATTAATTTTAAGACTTACTTCATTGCTTTTAGAATATTTCCAAGATGATCACGATAATAATTCACCCTCGTTTTGTCAGCACAAGCCTCGTAAGCTGTACGCTTATGATCAATTTCAGCCACCCCTATATACAAATTTATTGCAAATATTTGTTATTATAACTTATTATTATTACACCAAAAAGTTTAAAATAGTTACCATTTTCAGTAATGCATATAGCAGGGACGTCCTTTTTATATGTTTCCTTTATATATTTCAGAAGCTTGTAAATTCCCTGCGGATACACTTGCAGCCAAAATATACCATCCTGAAAGAAGAAGAAAAAACAAATTAATTACATAAAATATGCACTAGATAATTAATTACATAAAATAAACAGTACCTTTGGCAATACACCAATTGGCTTGTCCTCTTTTTTGTTTGCAAATTAAATGAGATTTTGTTAATCAAAGCTAAATATTATTGATCAGAATAATTATTATTAATTAATGTGACTAGAGCTTACCGGGAAATGCTGCCTTCATATCGCCATAATAGCCTTTTCCAGTAGAAGGATGGGGATCATTGGTTACATATTGAGCTGTATAGTAGTTTAAACCAAGAAAATCAATCGATCCTTTTAGCAACTTCATTTCTTCTGGTGTAAATGGTTTAATATTTCCAGTAGGAATATTGTTCCTCATACTTTCTGGGAATTGACCCGTTAACACAGGTTCCAAAAACCTAAAAAATTACACAAACGGTTAGTTAATAATAATAATAATAATAAATGCTAAATGTGTGACGAGAGTGAGGAGCTAGCATGTAGTGTGTTAAAAAAAAAAATAGTTTACACATAATATTTAATTAGAATTACCATCCCAGCATAAAATCAATGGCTCTTTTGGCTGCATCTTCGTTATCCTTTTTCTGTTTGTCAGTATAATCCTTTTCAATTAAAGGCTCAAACCAGTGGGAAACAAGTGTTATCCCGATCTCGCCCTTTTGATGTTCCTGAGATTTAACAAAAAGTGTATACATACATACAATAATAATTGATTAAATATATATATATAAATTCGATCAAATTGATTACCTTGAACTTGTTTCTGTATGATTGAACTGCTTCAGCATGAGCAAGAAGCAAATTTCTTGACACAGTATATACATCTTTGATGGCACTTTTTGGGACTGGCTTAGGCTTATCAGTTATATTATTTTCCATAAAGTTTATGAATTGTGGTGAGTTACCAGCAATATTTGTTTCGGTTTGGTCAGCATAGGCAGCGACGAGACTGAGAGTATCCATTAAAGGATTCTTCACTTTGGAACCTCTGTAAGAAATGGATGAGTTGTTTACAGTCCTTGTATCACTTGAAAAATCTCCAATTTGGGTGATGAGATCATTTGAAATGAATAGGTTTGCCATTCTGCTAAATGAAGGCGCTATATCAGCAGGAGCAGGAGCTGGATCTGTATTACCAGGCGGAAATACGGAATTCACATAACCTTGGACACAGTATGTCCATGGCTCGTTTAAGGTTATCCAGTTCTTCACACGATCCCCAAATTCCCAAAAGCACAACTCAGCAAAGTCCCGAAAATCCTTCCTGTTAATTAAAAAAAGATAATTGAAAATCTGATATATATGACAATTAGAAAATTACAGAAATGGATGGGACTTACACTATCTCTTCGTCTAAGAAACCGCCGTAATCTTTCTCCAAGAAATAAGGAAGATCCCAGTGAAAGAGAGTCACATAAGGTTTAATACCTGTATAAAAATAAACCAATTAGTATATACTTATTAGCCTTGAGAGAATCAAGAAGCAGCTTATAAATGAATCTAACCGTTAGCAAGGAGAGTGTCGATAATACGGTTATAGAAGTCGATTCCTTCTTGGTTGACACCAAGACAAAGTTTCCCACCTGCAGACATTGCAGTACTCAAGAACACAAATTAGTTGGTTCAACAAGCTTGGCCAAGTTTAAATTAATTGTATATCAGAAACCTACCAGGCAGTATTCTCGACCATGAAATTGAAAATCTGTAGGCATCAAAACCTATGCCCTTCATTAGCTTTTTTTTTTTGATACTAGTAAAATTGTATTAAAAGAGGGCAAAAACCCAAAAGTACAACGAACATGAAAACAACCTACAAAACAACAAACTCGAAAAGAAAAAATGGTGACAACATTCACCAAACAAAAAAACAAACATCTGCTTTACACTGAAAGAGATAAATGTTCGGGAGCAAAAGGAATCACACAAACAAACTGAATTGGAGTAATTGCTTACTAAGAAGCACCCCAGGGGTTCCCGACAATTGGGAATTTGAATTGGCAAGGCAGCCTTCACAGGTAGATAAAGGCTCCAGAAGACCTCCCTAATGATAAATCTCAGCCTTGAGTTGTGCCTAGCAGAACAGCAAGAAATAGCCCCAAGAAGAGTCACCCTCATCTTCCCTGCGTGAAAACGAGTATGTCTCCGAAAAGCCAACTTCTTCAACAACCAAACCGAGTGAACATCTCTAACATACCAAAAAACTCCTGCTTTACGATTCAACAAGCCAAACCCATAGCTCACAAGAGATGAAATGTTCACTAGACAAAACAAACAAAACAAGCCAACACAGGCTAAAAACAAAACGACAACAAAAACAACAAAAAAGATGAAAAAATATAATAACTGAAAGACCAGCGGAGGGGATACAACAAAATTAGTCAAAGGTGGCCCAGCTCCTTGACTTCCGCCTAGCGTAGCTTTATTAACCCAGGGCGAGAACCACGAACGAGTCCGCAGTTCTAGTGATGGTAGTGGAGATGGACATATCCGGCGGATCCGGCGGAAGCTTGTGCGGCGGAATGGTTGTGGGTGAAATCGAACCCACATCTGGAGGGGAGCAACAAATCTCCATGGGAAAATGATGGAGTAGAGAGGGGGTGGATGACGATGAGGTGGGAAGGAGGCAGGGGTGGAGTGGTAGAAAGGAAAATGAGAGCTGCAAAAAAGCAGCCTCCATGAAAGCTCACTTGGAGCCAAACCCTAACTTAGGGAGCACTATTCTCTAGAGAGAAAGTGCAGAACGATGACCAACTTTTTACCATGCCCTTCATTAGCTTTATATCTTCCTGCAACATATATAATTATAATTGTTTCACTTAGTCAATAGTGGGATAATATTAGGGGTGGCAAATGGGTGGATCGGATCGGATTTGGGTTGGGTCCAATTGGGTTTGTAAAAAAGATAAGTTGGAACCAACAAGAAACCAAAATGTCTTTTCAATATGAATTGGGTCCTTATTGGTTTTGATTGGTTCCAAATGGTTCTTATACAAAAAGAACCATTTTAGAACCATAATAGACCCAATTAGTGAGTTGGTGACTTATGGATCCAACATAATGCAAACATTTGTATACTAATCACTAATCTTTTTTTCTTGTTCACCAACTAATTCAATATAATGCAAACAAATTTTTTTTCTTGTTCACTAACTAACTTATTACATTATATTTTTATAATTTTCTTATAAAAATTCCAATCATATTATACAAATGTAATAATTTATATGTAAAATATATTATTGACTAATGTATTTTAATTTATAACGAAAAAATTAATGTAGAGAAATTAAGGATATAATTTTTTTTTTCGGTTACAAAAATTAAAAATATAATTTTTTTTTTGTTACAGAAATTAAAGATATATTAATTGATACTAAGTTATAATTTATGTTACTATTTAAAAGTTAGTCGGTTCAGAATAGAGGTGTAAACGAGCCGAGCTTGACATTTTTTTCGAACTCGTCGAGCCCAAAATTTTCGAGCTCGGGTTCGAGCTCGTGAGCATGGATTCGAGCGGAGCCCAAGCTCGCGAGCTCGAGCCCAAACTCGAGCCGAGCCCAAAATTTTCGAGCTCGGACTCGAACTCGTGAGCATGGGTTCGAGCTCGAGCTCGAGCCGAGCCCAAGCTCGCGAGCTCGAGCTCGAGCCGAGCCCAAAATTTTCGAGTTCGGACTCGAGCTCGCGAGCATGGGTTCGAGCTCGAGCCAAGCCCAAGCTCGCGAGCTCGAGTCCGTACTCGAGCCGAGCCAAATATTTTTATTTATTTTTAATTATTTAATATATATTTATTAATATAATAATAAAAATATAATATATATTAAAAAATAAAAAAGCTCAAATGACTAAAAATAATATAAAATAATTTTTTTATCTTATTATAAAAATTTATTTAAAGTATAAGTTCAAATGACTAAAACAAGTATGAGTTTAGTTCTTAAGCAATCACATATTCTCTACAAGTGAAATTTTAAATAAAGAAAACCAATTGGGTCTAAGAAAGAAAAAATGGAGAATTCTTTCTCTCTTTTTTAATTGGATCCATTTAAGAACCAAAATAGGCCCATTATTGGAACCAATTTGGACCCAATCAAAAACCATAAGAAACCAAAATCTTGAAAATTCAATAAATACAAAACCAATTGGAACCATAATTCTTTTTTTTAAGATCCATCCAAACCCAAAACTAATTGGGTCGGGTTGGACCCACGGTTCCGGAACCAATTTGCCACCCCTAGATAATATGCATGGTAGTAGAATATACATAAAGTTAAACCATTACGTACCTTATAGTTGGTATACATATCAACAGCAATATTTCCATTTGATCCATCATCAATTCTTCCTATCATATATATAAGCATTAAATTAGTACATATACACAAACCCATTGGTAATGTTAAATTCTCAAGAGTATAGACCTGGAGTCTTCAAAGTGAAAACATCCCATACACTAAGGCCTCTACCACCTTTCATAGCACCACCTTCATGCTAATTAATTAAGAAAAAAGAGAAGAATAATATTAATAAGTGTATATATATATATATATAGAATATAAATTGTTTAAATATAATATTAAAGATGGGAGGTGAAACCTGATAAGCAGATGTAGCAGTTCCAAAAACAAAACCATCAGGAAAATCTTTACGGGAAATATTGCTGAACTCAGTCTCAATTGGGGTTGCTGGTACATTCATTTTATTGCTCATACTCATCTTATGCTAATATATTGACTCTATATATATATTCTCCTTTTTGTCTTGTTGAAATACGAATGAGCGAGTTTACACCTATTTATAGGACGGAGGGACGTCGATCGTGCTTAATTATTTGTTGCATCTGATAGAAGAGTATGTGTGAATTCATTTTTTGGTCGAGTACAAAATATTGTGTGTGAACTAATTTTCTTGTTTTTTATCAAAGTCTTGTGAAAGTAGATCAACGATAAATGTTTTTTATATTATTTAGAACGAGATTTGAATCACATACTTACTAGTATTTTGTCCTTTATTGATTGATGTGTTATTACTAATTGATGTGTCCTCCAAATTCTTTTGTACTTATTTTTTTAAACAATATCGAGAATTCAAGCCAATATATATATATATATATATATATATTTTTTTACAATACTACCAAACCTTGATTTGGATTAATGTAATATAAAAAGAATTCGGTAAAACATATAATACTATGCAATGTACCGGCACACTAACAGTGTTAGACACAAAAAAATTTCTAATGATCATAATTAATTACCTTACTATTTGGAAAAATTAAGTGTAGGATTTTGACGTATTCTTTGTTTAGTACGAGTTGATTTATCTCTGTACATCTATTGATAAAGAAAGCCAAGATTTGATACCCATTTAATATGAGCAATTCTTTCACGGACGCAGACCATTATAGAATTTTCTCATTTAATATTAAAAGATTAGCTAGCTTACTAATTTTCTTGTGCTTTGATTAGACTTTTTTATATGCTAATTTTATTATATCCAGTATGAGATATTATTGTTTTTGTACTAAAATTATTATAATTGACTAGACATTTGTGGCACCAAAACTGTACTAAAATTATTATAATTGACTAGACATTTGTGGCACCAAACTATACTAAAATTATTATAATTGACTAGACATTTGTGGCACCAAATTATTAAACAACAAATTAATAGGTTATTTCACTTTGAATATTTACAAAATGTGCCCTTACTACATGTGTGAAACATTCATGATTGGATACTATATGTAGCAATAGAAATCCTACATGGGAAGTAGAGGAAGTGATTAGTAGGAGTTCACATTACTCTAAGTTTAATAATTATTTTTCGAGTAATGACTATTATTCATTCGAATATTACGGGATATTCACACTGCATTAGCGTATAAATACTATTGACATGAATAAAGCAATCGTGTGAACCAGTTGTCTCTTTTATCCATCCAATTAATTAGAAATTCCCATTTTATTCTCATCGCATGTAAATCTAAATTTATCTATCTATATTATTATAAAAGTACGAGTTATTCTTTTTACATTTCTATCTACCTAAAATATCCTTGTATAATTGAATTTCTTAATGTAAAAAAAAAAAGTAATCTTAAGTATCTACATACAACAATAAGAAGCATAATTACATTAATGACTATTCAATAAATAGTTAATATATAGTAAAAGTAGACATATATAAAACCACTAAATTTACTCACTATAAAAAGAAAAATAAGGAATCCAGTTATGGATTGAAAAACCTTGGTGACAGTGACATGAAGAAAATATATTTAGGCTATCAATTTATATAATTTCTCAAAAGTAATACATGATCAAATATATTATATTTAATAGATATAGAAAAGCATTCACATACCTTTTTTTTTTTATGTTTAGTAGCTATGTTTATCGTTGTACATTGTTCAATTTTAGGGTAAATAAAACCTTGCCAAATTGATCTATGAGATATATTACAAATGCTCCTTAAACTATCAAATATGACATTACACCTGTATTTATTTCATACACTATTTTTACCATTGTATAAAATATGTATTTCTTAGTATTAATTTTTGCCCTAATCATATTTATCTATTTTTTTCTCATTATAACTCTTGAATTTCACATTTGATTATTGAATTTGGTCCATTGCTATTTAACAAAAACAAATGGTCTGAGGCTAAGGAAAAATTAAGAGGAAAATCGCATTTAGTATGAATAATGGAAAAACAAAGAAGTGTGGAAGCAACCTCTCAAGTGAGGGGCTCCTTGTGCGCAGTGGGCACTGGTCTAGCCCCTGTGATTGGCTGAGTTACCATGATTTATTCATCACATACCTATGTCGGGCCGAGACATGGGGGCCCTTGGGGTTGGGGATTCAACCTTTTGGACAATGGAAAAACAAAGAAAAAAAGTATACAAAATCAATAAAAATTGTTTAGGGTTTAAGTGGGTGTCACCATTGATAGTTTAGGGAGGGTCATGTTACATGACTTATAGTCCAACAAATAATGTATATTTTACTCAAAAATTTATTATTAATGCTTATTATTATTCACTATACTTAGATTTCACCTTCTTAATTGTGGTCTTTGTTAGGAATATAATGTCGATGAATAAACACACGAAAGAAAATAACAATAAAAGAACACGCGAATTGTTTACCCAGTTCGTCAAAAGAATTTTGACTACGTCTGGGGGCGCTGCCAAGCTAGGATTTTCACTATATTTCTGGTGAGATCAAGATTTGTGATTCAATGAGTTACAATGAGATTGAGGCTATTTATAATACAAGATACCTAACCCTAATAGAAAAAAGATTACATTCATAATAAGAAAAGGAGTAGAGTCCTAATAAGGAAAGGGTTAGAGTTATTCAGGCTCCATAACTCAACAATCTTCCACTTGGAGACTGAACTCAACAATCAATATAACCATCCCTCGATCTTCTCATTCAGTAGCCCATAATGGTCCCGGCAGCGCCAAGCCTCTCTTCTCAGTTACTGATGCCAATTGAAGCCATGCATAACTTCAATTTCTCGTTATCCATGGGCCCGCATTGACTATCTGGTGCATGGTGCGCTATCTGCTAGTTCTCCAAAGCGGAAGTGTCGGCGTACTCGGTTCTGCTTCAACAGCTACCTGATCTTTCTGAGTAACTTTGCTCCCACCCGAGTTAGAGATATCTAACTCAATAACCTCGGGATTTTTAGCCTGAGTACCCGCATTATCAATTTGAGGTGCTCCCAACCTATACTTGTACAAAACTTGTTCATTGAATATAACATCTCAACTACGAATTATCTTCCGATTCTGTTCATCCCAAAATCTATAGCCGAATTCATCACCACCATATTCAATAAACGTACACTTGACAGATTTAGCATCCAACTTACTCCTAACAGTAGCATCACTGTTTTCTCCTGCAACAGAAATACAGTCTTTTGTGTTAGTTGTCATATACAATATACTTTCTTTCTTACCTCGAGCTAGTATCATGGACCCTTTGGTTATCTTCTAGGTACTGCAACCAACAGTCACAATGTATCAATCATTGTCTAGTTGCCCTACAGAGATCAAATTCCTCTTCAAACCAGGAATATGTCTCACATCACGCAACTGCAACACACTTCCATTCGAAGTTTTAATTCGAACATCTCCCTTCCCCATGATTTTCAAAGGCTCATCATCACGAAGATGAACTTTACCGAATTCCCCGGAAGTATATTGTTCCATGATATCAGCATCACTGCAAGAATGGAACGTATTCAGTTGCTGCATTAGCTGATTTCCCATTCTTCTTGGGTGTTGTGCACTTATTCTTGTAATGACCAAGTTGCTCACAGTTCCAACACTTTATCGAACTCAGGTCCTTCTTTGACTTTGACCTACTTTTGTTCGACTTCTTTGATTCTGATCTGCCTCTATTTTCTGTATTCAGAACTGATCCCGAAGCTATATCCGGTTCTCTCATGCGAATTTCTTCACTCATAATCAGATCTTTTACTTCGTCAGATTTCAACTTCTCCTTACTTGCTGAAGCACTAACAGCGGTAACCGTTCCACCCTAACTTTCAGGTAGAGAAGACAACAAAATTAGGGCTTTAACCTCGTCATCAAAATCAATCTTAACTGAGCTCAATTGGTCTGTTATCAAATTGAACTCATTAAGATGCTCAGCCACCATAGTACTCTCTGACATCTTTAGGTTAAAGAGACGCCGCATCAGATGCACCTTATTTGTCGCTGATGGCTTCTCGTACATGTCTGCTAAAACCTTCAGAATACCTTTAGTGGTTGTCTCCTTCGTCGTATGGAACGCAACGTACCGTGACAGAGACAAACGAATCACACTCACCACCTTCCTGTCAAGCACCATCCACTCTTCGTCTTTCATATCCGACGGCTTATCACCAAAGGGATGATACAAATCTTTACCATACAGGTAATCTTCGATTTGCATCTTCCAGAACCCAAAGTCCGTTCCATCAAACTTTTCAATCGACGTTTTTCCTTCACCCATCATATCCGCTCCCACTCGACCTGGAGCTCTGATACCAGTTGTTAAGAATATGATGTCAGTGAATAAACACACGAAAGAAAAGAACAATGAAAAACACACGCGAATTATTTACCCAGTTCGTCAAAAGAATTTTGACTACATCTGGGGGCGCTGTCAAGCCAGAATTTTCACTATATTTCTGGTGAGATCAAGATTTGTGATTCAATGAGTTACAATGAGATTGAGGCTACTTATAATACAAGATACCTAAACCTAATAGAAAAAGAATTACATTCCTAATAGAAAAAGGAGTAGAGTCCTAATAAAGAAATGATTAGAGTTATTCAAGCTCCATAACTCAACAGTCTTAACAATTAGTTAAGAATGAATAAAAGAAAAAACAAATGCAATTTGAAATTAATGAAATGATCAAATAAACGAATTAAGTAATCATTTATAATCTAATTTCCAAGTTTAAATATATATTGCATTGATCCAAAACATTAAGTATAATTACAAGAAGCATATAGTAAAAAACTTAATTATCCTTGTAAAATTTACTAAGTTTGATCACTATATTTTTAATAATGCACAAATTGTTTTATTTTTATTGAGAATAAACTTCATGTCTATATTTATTAATTAGACATTAGCTGATTCTTTTATAATCTTTGATTTTATAGTATTTATTAAAGCATATATATATATATATATATTTATATATACATATTCGTGATTAATTTATACTATTTACATGTTACAATTGGTTTTTTAAAATTTAAATTTCATAGTTGATATTTTATTAATAGTTGAATATTTGCACAGTGGAATACATATATGTCAGATTATGAACTAAGTGACAATTTGTACTTCAAAAGTTTTTACTTTGTCAAATGTGAGTTTCATTTTGGATTGCATTGGAGTAGTAGATATTAATTTTTAAATTTCTAGAAAATATTATTGTGTCTCAAAATTCTATTTCTAACAATTAATTTTTAACTAAATGAATATTTTATAGTTCCTATTATGTGATAATTTTCAATATTAAGTATGATAATTAGGTCGACACATTAAAAAGTTATATGATTGTGTTTAGAATATGATTAAGAAATTATTTTGGTTGTCGGTACTTAAGAAGTTACACATTATATACATGTATAACAAAATTTCGAATTTTACTTAATCACAATTGCAAAAATAGAAGAATATATAAATATTTTCATCTTCATTTTTACATTTTTAATTTGATTACATGAGAAAAAAGAAATCAATAATCTAGAAAATTTTATTTTTGGTCTCATTGTTGTCGAAAAAATCACTTTTATGAAATTTGACTTTTGGTCGTTTTGGAGTCAAAATATGGTACTTTTAGTCGTATACGTCTATTTTAATGTGTGTCACATGCTCTGTTAGTTAACTGCCTCGATTTTCAATAAATCACTCTAGAGTATTAGCACGAAAAGAGCATGTGTTTCCGAGCATCTGTTTCCCATGTGTAATTTTTGTCCAAAAAATTGTCGAGTGGGACTAAATGTATCATATTCAGGACCCCACGTGGGATTACCTACATCCTCGAGTTGAGGTGGAGTAAGCCGCCACTTTCGAGGAACCCCCCAGTTCGCTCGATCGCGGTAACTTATATAGAAGAATTTATTCTTCCATATCCCGTGAGAGGAAGGGGAAAAACTAAGAACGTGAGTCCTAGGAGTATGAGGTGAAAAGTAAAAGAAACCCTTTTCACCAGGGCCAGATTGGCAAAGTCGGAACATATACAAAAAGTTAGCAAGGTTGGGCTCCTGTTTCCAGGCTCGCATCAGCACGATAACGAGTTAATATGTCGATACGAATTAGGGAGAAATTGGATCAGACACAAGTCGAGATAAAAGAGTATCATTTTTGTTACGGGGTGGAGGGGAAACCTCACCCCGCAAGCGAGGTGAGCTAGATAAAAAGTCATATACCTTGTGGGAGGGCAATGCATACGCTCGTCTGCATTGGGTACGATGAGGTTAAATTCCTCAGGAATGTAGTATTGTTGTTTGATGAGCTCTAGACTATCCTCGGTAAGAATCGAGGAACAATCGACCCGTGTATGAGCGTTAACAGGAAGAAAATCAGAATTGGGATCATCTCCCTCAGAGGCTATCTGGTCTACTTCGTAAGCTAGATAAGAATAGTCGAAATCGTAACTCGAATTCGACACTTGAGTATTGGAAGGTTCTGGCCTAAACTCATCTCGTGGACGAGAAGAGTCGAATATATTGAATTCTTCTATAAGGGGGCCTAAGTCACCTGAAGACCCTAAGGACGAGCCCGAAGAAGAGGAATCTCGCCAGAAGAACTACGAGATGAAGGAGATCTCGATATATACGAAGTGATATATAAGATTAGAAAACGGAAGTAAATAGTGGGAAAAAAATACCTAAAAAGACGAGATGAGCTTGGCGCGACAATACGATATTGAATAATTTAGGAGGATCCTCAAGTTTTGAAACGCTGAATGAACTCTAAAATGGAAAATGAGACATATATATAGTAAGGAAAAGGCGGGAAATTGGACGACTAAGATTAAATCCAATATTTGAAAATTAAGAGACTAGATTTAATGGCCTTTGGTATTCTTGAAGCAGATTGGTCCACAATAAATGCTCAGACATGTATTTCTTTTGAAAATTGATAAAAATATAGGTAATATATAAATACTCAGAATTTGAAAAGGAAAGATTCAAATCACACGACTCGATGTCAATCTCATAATCGGACCACGAACGAACCAAAGGCGCAGATAAAAATTGCAGTAAGATCGAGTTGCAAATGTCTTCAAGTAATTGCCTCATGATCTGAGGGACTAGATGATAGGTCACAATTTGGCTACAAAATGTTAATAAATAAAGTTAAAAATAAGTTTTACGAGGTGAATTATCGTTAATTAAGTTTGGATTTTACATCGAATACAATACGAGGTGCCTATACGATATGGCTAAAATGGTTATGAGTCTGGTACTGTTGTATGGGCTCTTGGATAGCAGGTATGGGAAATAACTTGGCCTGACCCGATACATATTTAACTAAAGAATATTATGTGGACCAATATACCAATGACCAACCATGGCCTATGTAGGGCCATGTGTCACTTCATGAATAGTAATTAGTAATACTATAAATAATACATTAAATGCTCATTAAAGAGATTGGGTGCGGTACTTATACGAGCTACTATATATTATAAATCAATATATATTCATTAAGAACTACGTTTGATTTGATCCCATTGAGGTACGTAAGCAACCCGGTATTTGAGTGCAGTCAGAAATACATATATACAAATATTTGACTAGATGAAAACCGATTCAAGTATTCTTAAATTTCAGTTATTAGGAAACCGAACCGGACAATCCCTATATTTCTTAAGAACAAACAACTTTCTTATAAGTTTTTTTAATCACTATCAAATCTAATAATTTCAATTTTTTCTATAAAAATATTCTGATACTTTCACACGGTCATATAGCAAGCTGCTCTTTGAAAATCAAATCAATCATTTTAAAATGAATTTTGATTATTCATTTAAAATCAAGTTGAAATTGATTACTTAAAAGGGCACGTACCAAATCAGCAGCTGTTTCAATACATTTCAGCTCCACAATGGAGTATCAGAATTCCGGCATGCTATCAAGAGACCAACTGCTTTATCTCTTCGACCGTTTCGCATTTCTTACCTCACTGCCTGGTAATTTTAACTTTTGTTTTTGTTTAATTTCAACTGTAAATCGTTTTTTTACAACTTGGAATGGTTTTCAGACGTGAAGAAGCGGATTGCTGACGCCGTCGATGATAAGCAGGTAATTTTGTTTACTAAATTACTTCCAATCAGAATCGTATGTCGTTTGAATTCGATTACTCGACTTAAATATATAACTTAATTTGGTGTTTTCGTTTTCCTCTTGTGAAGTTTGAATGAATTAGGGCTCTGATATTGAGTTTCATAGCCAATTGTTGTGGAACGTGCAAATTATGTTCACGTTTTTAGTGTCTAAAGTTGCTTTTTCAATCCAAATGTACTTAAATGTTCACTACTCTAGAAAATGTTGATGAATATGACATATATATCAGTTTCTAGAGCTTTTGACATTCTTCAGCATTTTTATTATCGTTATCTTTGGTATGTCTTGGCATTATGGAACCTCAAATGCTGAAATTGGTGAGGAGTCATGATGGTGTTTTCTCCCAATAATATGAAGCTTCTACTAATTAAATTTGATTGCTTTTAGGAAGCGGTTGCTGTAACTACTGCACTTCAGGAGGAGATATTTTCAGAGATGGGTGTTGGTAAGTGGTTCTACTAGTGAGATAGCACACTACCGGACCATTAATTTTTCCACGTGTTGCAGCTTAGCATTAGCTTCTCTTTGCAAGATAGGGAGATGTTGTAGAAAACAGTGCATGGACTGCTAAGCCTTTTCCCTATAGGAAATTAGAAACGTCTTCATCTCTAGTTTTTTTCTCTCCCTATATTTCAAAATCTAGTTCATGAAAATTGCGGGAGCTTTTTATTTAAGAGAACTAATGGTTGTGAACAGGGTTTGATTTGCTGTAGTTAGGGATCCTCTAAAGATAGTTGATTGGTTTGTATTGATGGTTGAATGTGCTCTGATTGGGGCTTCAGAGTCGAATCATTTTCTATTGGATGTATAGTTCGATGCAAACTGCAATACTTTCGAGAAAGTTACATCTGAAGAGTACTATGTATAATCCTTTTGGATACTCACAAATTATGCAAACCTCTCTATTGCAGATCCACAGTTTGGTCTCGCTTGCTTGGGAAAAGTTAACATGTCTTTTGAGAACGATCAAGATTTGATGATTCAGTTTTACGGCTTTGTAGCTACGTAAGTTCAATCTCTAAGTTTCCAGGAAAGCATGTATTATCCAGCAGGGTCATTTCAATATTTCTTGAAAGCTGTTCAGGTATTGTGTATAAACAATATATGAATCAGTTAAAATTCTATTTAAAGCGTTCTAAATATATGCACCAAATCATAATTCTAGAACAATTTGATGCGTAAAACTGCTCGTAGTCATTTCCATAGCTGCACTTGGTAAAGAAAACCCACAACCCCTTCATCTGTAGGGCATGCATGAACATAACCTTCATTTCCTGTGTCTTTCCTTTCCAATTTCCTTCACTCTTTCTGCAATTTATCTTTCTTATAGGGACATAGTATTATGACATTGCCAGTTTGAGACAAACGTAACTTCTCGCAGTTAATACATGCTGTTGACTTGACAGAGAGGAAATAGCTTGCGAGGAAGCAGAGCTTGGCCCAGAAAAATTTGCAGAAAGAATGGCAATGCAAGAGTATTTACAAGAGCAGGTAATTTATTTTTACTTTTAAATCAATGGAGTTGTTAACTAACAAGTAATAGGCTTGATAAACATCGTTACAGCAATTGGAAATGCTGAAGCACATTCGCAACTTTCACATAGATGACCAGTCTGCAATCCTTGAAAAGGTGTGCTGTTTAGATCATCTCTATTTCTTTTCTATTTACATCAAGTATGTGAACATATCCGGTTCACATTACATTGATCTTCCTTATTTCAAAAGAATTTTACATATAATTACCTTCAGATTTCTATTTTCTAACCAGGGCTTGTGCTAGTGCAGATTCACCAACAGATGGAGATGGCCAACTTTGAATCTGAGGCGTCGCTCTTGTCAGTTGAGCAGATCCAGGACATTGTTAGAAGAAGGGTTACACCTGTATTTCAACCAAAATAGCAGTTTTAGCAAATTCTAGTTTACTTGTATTTTATTGTTAACCTGTAATCCTGTACTGCCTTATGACCCTAGTCTGTTTCCTCCTGCTTTATTATTCTTGTAATTTCGCACCACAAAATACATTTGTTGCCATCTACATCTTCACAACTTTCTAGATGTCTTTTAAAGTCCATTGGTGAAGGTACTATAGGAAAATTAGTATTGGTGATCTTAATGAGGTAATCTGCCTGTCTAAATGATCTAAGTGGGAATATCAGTTTGTTAGGAAAATTTTGGAATCTTGTTAGTTGATCTCGAAACTAGTGGACAAGTTGCATTTTGTATCTTCTCTTAAATTGAATATAGTCAATTAGTTATAATTATGCTATCAGTGTCGAGATGGCCGAGTTGGTCTAAGGCGCCAGATTAAGGTTCTGGTCCGAAAGGGCGTGGGTTCAAATCCCACTCTCGACAATATTTAATTTTGTTTTTAGTCATCATTCATTATTCACCAAAAATTAGAGCCTATACAACCTCTCTACCCTAAACAATTAATGATAAAAAATCACATATCTTTCAACACTAAAAATTTAATTAATTATATATTCTAATTTAAAATAACATTAATTGTAATTATTTTTTATATCAAATAAATTTCTAACAATAAAAAATATATCACATCACCCAAACACAATTCTTTTACAATATATTTTTTATTCTCAAAATCACCTTTGTCATTAAAAAAAGTTCTACATATCATCTAATTTTACAAAAAAATATTCCTCAAATATGTCTTCCCACGTCATTTATTAGAAAGCAAAATCAGCTGTGTGGGGTTTACATAGTCCCAAGGATAAAACATACCGATAAGGTTTTCAATCTTCCTCTTCTGCACAAAATATAACCACACTTCTGTGTAAGCACAAACCCACAATTCATTTCCAAGGAACAAAATTTCTCTCTGGTTCAACTTCTCATTAAATGTTTTAATTGTTTTCCAGGAAGTTATTGAGCAATGGCGGCAGTGAGTTTGAGTTTCAATCTGGCTGGGGCATTCAAAGGTCTATCCATTGGTTCCAGCTCATCCTCTACGTTTCTCAGAGGCGATTTCGGTTCGATTCATGTAGGGAAATTCGCCAGCGTTTCGTTTCCCCTAAAAACGCCGCTGACGATTGAGTCGGCTCACAAGAAAGGAGCTGGAAGCACAAAGAACGGCCGTGATTCGCCAGGGCAGAGGCTCGGGGTCAAAATTTTCGGCGACCAAGCTGCCAAGGCTGGCTCTATCATCGTTCGCCAGCGTGGTACCAAGGTTCGAATGCCTAGTTTATGTCAAAATGTGTCTAAGATTGTGTTTTGGTTTATAGAGCTTAAATGTCTTATCGAATTATGGAAATATTGTGCATTTGTGTGATTTCACGTGCGGTTTGTCTCCTTACGAACTATCACTTTAGTTTTATCTCGATCTCATCCAACAATTTCGAGCTTTATTGTTTTATCAGCTTCATCTCAATAATGGAACTTGTGATTAAGTTTTCTGAAGATGTCTGTCTGATACTTCTAAAAGCTATAGGATGGCTGTGTTACTACTAAGACTTGAAGGCATGTGTAACTTACATTTAGTTGAATTTATTTTTCGTCTGACTTGTGTTTGGGCAAATGTATGTATGTAGTTTCATCCGGGGAAGAACGTTGGACTTGGACGGGATCACACTATTTTCTCCTTGATAGATGGCCTAGTCAAATTCGAAAAATTCGGACCTGATCATAAGAAAAAGGTAAGTGTTCTTCATCTTCATTAACCTGCAATATCCTCATCTCCTGTTTCAGCTTACTTACACTCAAATTTGCAGGTGAGTGTTTATCCACGTGTGGTCCAACCCGAGAACCCAAATAGTTATAGAGCACGAAAGAGAGAGTCCTTCAGACTGCAACGTGAACGCAGAAAAGCGAGAAGAGAAGGCACAGTGGCAGAGCCACAGCTGGTACTTGCTTCTATTGCTGAAGATACTCCTGCTTGTTGACCTGCTTGAAAATTGTCAATTCACTTGTTTAAAAATTTGAGAGCTCTTAGCAAACTTTGTATTAAGGTTTGAATATTTGTTTTTCCCGGTTATATCCATCATTACATTGTTGATACTCTTTCAGATATCAGTCTAACAAATTTTCGTGTATATTACACCAAAATGAAACTCCTGATCGACCAATAGCATCTACAGTTCTGTTTCCAACTGATCTGCATGTTTGAGAAAAAAGAGATAACCTATCCATATCGTAATAGAGAAACATCGATGCATTTCTGTATATAAAAGCGTGAGTTCATATGTGCAAAATTAAGTGTAATTCACTGTATTTCAGATCATTACTGGAAAATTGGGATACATTTAAAACTCAGACACAATAGGATAGCAAATGGAAAGCAACGAGAGGCAGAATTGCCTTATTCCGTAACATAGATAATCAGAGAGATATAACACTGGAAATGCTTCAGAATTGTTCCAATATACTGAAATCTGAATCTATTGCATCCCCATCTTTACTTGCTTTTGATTGTATGTAAATTCTTCGTTTTTTCTTGGACGAGCTAAATAATAGAAAGGTGGACACCAAATTCAAACGTCTCTCTTGTATCTGTTATTTACTAGGAGCAAGAGTACAAGTTATATGCCCGAAATAGTGATTTGGATTAGGGGTATAAACGAGTTCACTAGTCTTGAAATATTTTTCAAGGCTCAAGCTCAATCGAGCCTACATTTTCAAGTTCCAGCTCGGCTAACATTACATCTAATTTGGATTTCTGTCTCTCCAACTCTCTTATCTTTTCTTTACCTCAGAAAGGCCTAAATGCATCTCCAAATTAAGCCTTTTTGCAAAAAAAATGTACTTCTGAGAAAACGTAGAGAGCTTTACGAGAAATTGGGAAAATCTATCACAGTCCCACCCCAATAGAGCCGGTCATTCAGGACCACACATTTGGGGTGGGGTGAGTGATTTTTTACCTACACCACCCATACAAAAACCACCCACCCCACCCCAAATGTGTGGTCCTAAATGACCGGCTCTATTGGGGTGGGACTGTGATAGATTTTCCCCGAGAAATTAGGGTAAAAGTGTTTAAAAAGTTTAAAAGTTCGGTTTATTTGCAAAAAGTGCTAAAGATAGGAAAATAAATAAGTTAGCAAACGAACCTATGTTTGTTTTCACTATGTATTTATATTTAATTTTGTTTCTAAAGAATTATAGCATTGTAGTGAAAAGGAACAACCAAAAAACAATTTGAATTTAGCAAAAGCGAAAAGCCCATTATCTCTTTATTCCCTTTAAGTTTGCAAACAATGCTGCAGCGAAGTATCAAACTATTTATTTATTCCATTTAAATATTCATACCTTTCATGGTTTAACATATTGTTTTGATATAAAAATAGCAAATTAAAGAGAGGTAACCACACAAAACCATAAATTATTTCATTCAACAAATCAAAATTTTGCCTAAGAATTTCAATAGGTCCAAAGAATAGGAAACAAATATATACAAGCATAACACCATGTATGCCCTCAAAGATACAAAACATCCACCAAATGAAAGCTACACACACTACATATCTCATTCAACCATCCTATCATAGGATCTAGTCTCACTCATGATGCTGTAAAAAAACAAAAACCAGCCTCCGATACAAAACCTTTTCTCGTCCCGTTCCAGAATTTACCTCCTAGAACTACCATAAAGGTGCTTATAAACTGATTTTGTTCGATGCACAAGAATCATGCTCAAAATCACTGCAATAATGCACAGCCCAGACATGATCAACGAAGTTAAGAAGAAGCAAATGTTACCTTCACACTTTAGAGGTTCATCAAGACGGACATAACTTGAAAACGAAGATAATAAACTACGGTGCATTTGGTTATGCCCATGTTGTTTTTCTGCCTCTCTGTCATATATGCTACTCGCTATAACACCCGAGAAGACTAATGAACCAGCGGGGTTTGCTAGAGTCAGAAAATTATATAGAGCTCCGAATTTTTTCAATCCAAATAACTCGGAGGCTGCAGCGGGTACTATAGCCCAGTGGGCCCCGTAACCGAGCCCAACGAGAAGGGTTCCTATATACATTTCCCCAGGCCAACCCATAGCAAAGACGAAATGTCCAATTGCCATTATGACTTGGGCAACGGCCATGGCTACTGGTCTTGGATATGCATAGTCCCTGTAATAATTTTCTGTCAGATTGAACTGAAGATAAAATATGATGGAAATAAAGGCTCTTTAAGTTTCGAGAGATTGTAACATGCTTTTACTGATTGGGTTAAAACTGTAACATGTTTTTAATGACTAGGGATGTTATTGTAGTTTATCGAACATCGAGGTATTTTTGGTAATTAGGGTCTCAATGATGTAATTATATTCCTTTTTCACTGAAATCCTCGATCAAACATAACATTGTAGAAAAAGAAGCTTAAATTTATACCTGACAATTTTCTCGGAGAAGTAACCACCACCGATACGCCCAAGAAAGTTCCAAATGCTGATCATGGAAACGAACACGTGAGTATTATCATACCCAAAAGACTGGCTCATTTGACCCAAATTATCGATCACGGTCAAACCAGAGCCAGAGCCTAACAGAAGAGAGAAAAATATAAGCCAAAGATCCGCCTTTCTCAATGCCTCCATCAACGTGAAGTCCTCCCCTCTGTGTGGCCTTCTTTTCTTGATTCTTACCGCTCCTTCTGCAGCAGCTTGAGCTAATTTCGACTGTAGTTGAGCAATTCTCTTTTGCCTTTCCAAAGCAGGAAGCAAATCTACTTCTTTCGGCTTTTCATCTTCAACTTCACTGAATATGATTTCTTGTTCATCTTCTTCAGATTTTCCGGCCTCTTGTTGTTTTGGTGTCTCGGGTAGAAGTGCCTCTTCGATCGATGATCGTGGGTCCCAGAAAAAACTCAGTGTGATAGGGATGCCAATGGGAATCAATAGAAGGATAAACAATATGACTGTGAAGATTGTAATAATAGTATGGCTTAAATCAACTAGATCTTCAACAAGCATGACACCCATCAAATAAGCGGCTAAAAGGAGACATATGCTGTAGATAATGGAGAAACTAAACCCATCGGAGGATCTTATTTGTCTGTGACCTCCGACGGGACGGATAATGAACATCAGGGCAATAGCCATCATTGTGGGACCAACCGCGACCATGAATATTAGTGAGGCATGGTCTGGAGAATGCATCAACGCGTATACTTGAGTCAAAATTGCACCACCTAAACCGGCAAAGCCTTTGAGTATTCCCACAACAGGACCACGGCTTTTGGGGAAGTTTTGCACACAAGAGACGAGGGCTGCTGTGTTGAAGTAGGTCTCACCATTTGTTCCTATAAAGATAAGAATGCACATCTGCATATGAAAAGGATAAAAATCAGTCATAGTTAGCCTTTTCATATTCATTTCTGAGTTTTCTGTTCATACGCCAATTGAATGAGAACATATAAGTGTTTTGAATGATATAGGATAAATGAAATAGATTTAGAGTGTCAATAGAATATTAAATGAAAATGGATAAATCAAAATTAGTCGATGCCAAGAACTTACTTATATTCGACCTCTTTCATTCTAAAATGGAACGAAGTTCAGAAGCTTCAAAAAGTTATTCAAAATATGATTTAATGAATCTATGTTGGATTAATTGGACATTTTGTCCATTATTTTCAACAATGGTAAGCAATTGAAAAACTGTTCACTTGACGGATTACTGTTCATTTGACGGTTCGGCACTGTTCATATGACGGTTTGGCACTGTGCATATGACGGTTTATCACTGTTCCTTTGACGGCTTCATTCTCTATAAATAGAGGTCATTTCATTTATGAAATTCATTCCGAAAGAACAAAGCTATCTAGTTTTCTCTCTAATTCTTCAATCATATTTTTATAGTAAGTTGAGGTGTTAAGTTAGAGAGTGTTGCTAGTGGGAAGCTTGTTCGGGGTCGGTTTGGGGTGAGAAGAAGAATTGTGTAGTTGTAATAATTTTCTACATAGTGTATTTTCTTGTCTGGTTCCCCGTGGTTTTTCTCCGGATTTTGGAGTTTCCACGTTAAATCCTTGTGTCAATTTTATTTCTCGTATTTGCTTTCTGTTTCCACAAAGAGTAGATTCTGGGGGAGCGTATTTGCAAGGCCAAATACCCAACAATCTACTGTTGCACCCTTAAATATCAGAAAGCAAATCAATTTCCACATAACACATGATTAATCATACCGGTCCATAAAGAGAATGAAAGAAAGATGTTGACATAACATGCTTTTTGGATCAAGATAACAACTTTTGGCCAATAAAGAGGGAACATAAAAGCATCTTTAACACTCCAAACTAAAACCAACTCATTACTGAAACCAAAAACTACAGTGCTTTCAAAAATAAGATATCTCAGCTCAATTCAGCTGATCACATTCATCTCTTCAGAATCACAAAGATATTAATAATTAAACAAACCCTTATCATATCAGATTCAAGAGTATCAATTTGCTTCAAATCAATGATCATTCCCAACAAAAAAAAATCCTGAGCAAGCTATCAAAATATGAAATAGAATAATACTTACAGCCCATAAAGGCAGAACAGGAGCTCTACCAGTAACAACAAGCCAAACCCAGCCATACCCAACAAAATTCTGAATAGCACCAACAAGAACAGCACCCCACAAAGGCAAAATCTCAGATAAACTTCCAGCCAAAAATCCAACGCTATCCCCTAAATCTTTAGCCACACCTAATCTCGCGACCTGCTTTTGATTGTAGTTTAAAGAACTTTTAATCGTCGGTGAAATGCTACCAAATAAATATCCAATCCCAGCGCAAGATTGTATCCACATTGCAGCCACAAAAACAAGCCATCTATTATTAATGAATGAAGAAATTCTATCGCTAAAACAACCCATCCTTCAATATTTTTCTTGTTCAATGACCTGTTTTTTTGAGTCTGCAAATTAGGTGTGGAATGCAAGGCGATTTTTTGAAGTTGATTGTTGGGTTGGCTTTATAAAGGGGCGGATCAATGGGGGCGGGGTCGAGCGATAATGATGGATGTAATATAGTAAAAGAGGGGCGGTCTTTAATTGCACCTGATGTTGGACATAATTATACATTTTGCCAATATATGTAACTCAATAATACATTCTCTATTTTTTTTAATAGATTCCTCACCCGCACCTTGAATGACCACAAACAAGAAAAGAACAAAGATAATTTATGGTAGTTTGAGATTGAATTTGATAGAGCGGAATTTAGCCACGAGGTGAATTATATAAACAAACTGAATGATTAAGAATAAATAATATTTTCACGAGGGATTGACCTCGTATACGAAGTGAAATGTGATGGGTCGTTGGTTTATTGGTCGGATATCCATGAGACCCGACCCGGCCATATAGGAAACATGGACCACCAGCTTTTGGACAGATGACAGTTCGGCATTGAACCAGATGTCCCATCATATATAGTAGAATGGAAAAATTATAAATAACGCATTTAAAGCTCATTATGGGGACGAGTAGGGATGGCAATGAGGCCGGGTAATTTAAATACCCGTATTGGACCCATCTCGATGGGGCCGGGCATGAGTCCAAAAATAGGGCCGGGTCCGAGTCCGGATATCAAAAATCAAGACTCGGCCGGGTTCGGGGCGGGTACCGGGTCCAGCATATACCCGTCCCGGACTCGGACCTGGACTCGCCCCGTTAGCATATTTATATATTTTATATTTTTTTAGTTAAAGGTACATGTTCAACAATTAAAGGTTGGGATGCTTATCCTACAATGCTAGACGAGGAGGAAGTTGAAGAAATTATTATTGAGACCTCCTAGTTGTTTTATTTAATTGATGTTTATTTGGTATTTAATTTGTTTTCCAATTTGGACTTTGGAGTAAACTTGAATTATTTTACCTATTTTTGATTTGTCTTATTGTGATTTGTGAATGACTTAAGTGTGTTGATTGTTTTTTTATATATTTTAGTTTATATTGGTTTTGTATTATTTATATTAGTTTTAAGTATATTTGTGATAAAAAAATTTGAAAAAAGTCAAATTTTAACCAGGTCCATCGGATAGGACCCAAACTCGTCTAGTACCCGCCGGGTCCGGAGCGGGACCAGGTATTAACGGGTATGGGACGGGTCTCGAGTCCTAAAAATTCTGACCGGGACGGGTCTCGGGTCCAGCATTACCCGCCTCGGACCCGTCCCATTGCCATCCCTAGGGTCGTGTGTTAGACATACCAATACGAACTACAAATTACGATCCACTTCAAATCAAACTTAGAACTACGTTAGACTTGATCCCATAGATACATATGTAGCTTGATATACGAGTACAGTCTATACATCATATCATCAATATTTGACCAGATCAGAATTCATATGATCATATTGTCCAAAAGGTTGAATCCCCAACCCCAAGGACCCCCCATGCCCCGGCCCGACAGAGCTATGGGAGGAATAAATAGTTGAAGATGCTGATATTTTTATGTAGGAGGGTATACATAAACTCGTTTAACTCGTTCGGACCGTTTAAACCGAATTGATTCGTTTGCAAACAGTCAATTTTTAACTTTTAAATGATACTGACGGTTTGATTTTTTGTCACCCGTACTTTTGAGTTGGGTGGTGGCTTTAAAATTTTCAACTCGCCGAAGCTGCACCCCGATCCTAATTATATAGAATTTACAAAAAAAAAAATATAATTATAAAAATTAACAAAAAACTGTAAAATAATATATAGATATATACTCTAATAATAGTACTTTTATTCATATTTATAACACGTTACTTTTATTTGTGGAAATATGTTAAATACCTTATTTTAACACTTTTTTTAATTTTGTTTAAACACAGTTTCATTTTCGCGACTAAGGATTACTCATATTTATGACTAATTTTTTAAAATATTTTATTTTTAATAATATTAGAGTTTTCATTCATTATAAAGTATAATTATATTATTTTTATTGTAACAACACTTGATTTTCTACATTTCTCTAACTTAATTTTTTTTAATTAAATCTACAGGAGTAGTATTCTTTTAGTCTACTACTAACTAGTTAGCAACAAACAAATAGAAAAGGTTAAAACCGTCAACTCGTCTGTTAAATTCATTAACCGGATCGAACCGAACCGCTTGGTTTGAAAAAAATAATTATGTAATTTTGGGTTGTTATTTGTCCACCTGCTCATATCGGGCTAAATTAATTTTTTCTTTAAAATTTAAGGATTTGATCGCGTACACCCCTACCACTATGTTAAAAAGCTTTGGGTTTTTTTTTTTTTTTTTGGCTATAGAGAAGGTAATAAGCCAACAAGTTTTTTGACTTATATGATTAGCGATGATATTAACAAATAAAATTCCACAAACCATGAGGGCTCATCATTAGATGGACTCTATGCGGGTGATTCTATCCTGGACCGGGACCGTTGGTCTCGGTCCAATTTTAACCACAAGTTTTCATTTTGGGGTGGGGTGGTATACGCTTAGGGTGGTGGATAAAACCACCCACCCCGTGTAAAATTTGTGGCCTATCTGACCAAGATAGATTTTTCCGACTCTATGTACCCTAGCTTTAAATTTAGATGAATTTAATGTTGTTTTTGTTGAATTGTAGGGGAGTTGGTACTTTTTTTTAAAGATAACTCTTTGTTTATGGTGTTTTTTTAAAAGTAGTCCCAAATGATTTATTTTTTTAAGTTTAATATTTTTTTAAGCAATTAAAACTAGTTGCTTTTAAGTGAATTATGGCAAAGGAATCGAGAAATAGAAATAAATTTACAAATATATATTATATATAGAAACATAAGAAAAAAAGTCATATATCAACTTTTATGGGACATGATTAAACCCCAACACAAACATTATTGAAGTGTTACAATACAAGTACACTTGATTCATAAAATAAATGGCAATTGGCTTCACGTCTATTCTGCAATTATATAATAGTATAAATAATTAGTATAATACTAATGCAAGTAACCTCAATGTTGCAAAATTCTTGCCTCTTTTTTTCACAGTCCACAAAATATTAATAGTTTATTAGGAATTAAAAATTTATTATGGGGGCAGACAAAAGCATATGACTGTTCATGTGACCAAAGTTTGAACACAAAACTTGTCCTAAAATAGCAGAGCAGCCATTTCTTTGTTTTTTTTGCTCATCTCCACTTGCAGAAGGGGACAGATAATGACTAAGTTAAAATAATTGTTAATTAGGGGAAATTCGATCTAGTTGGGCAGCTACAAATAGAACACAACAGTCACACTAAAGAGGCACCATTATTTAATTGATTTTTTTTTTCCAATTAATTATGTCCAGCTAATTATTTTGCATGTTTTATATTTTTTTCCTTGGAAATTAGATTGCATTAAAAATCAACCCAACAAAATTTAAGATGTCTAGTAATTTCTTTTGCAGGCATTCGAAATTTTGTGTATAAAGATATAATTCTTTCACTAAAAAATGTCTGATAAAATTCAAATTGATTTGATGTCAAAATTCAAACAGTTTTATCAAAACAATTTTGCAGTATAAATAATATTGAAATCCTGTTTGGATGACTATTCTGAAAAAAAAAAATCGGGAACACTTTGCAAGGGGGAGTGTTTTGATGCGAGGAGGAGTAAAATGAGGAGATAGAAAATATATTTTTTTCAATGAGGGTTTTAGTAATGTGTTTTTTTTTAATTTGGAGTGTAAAAGTATTCTGTAAAACTTAAAAACATGTAAAATCTGTTTTGCAAAATAACAGATTTTGGAGTTCTGTTTTTCAAAAACAGAAAGTGAGAACAAGCCTAACCAAACGCATTTTTCATATTTTTGTTTTTCAAAAACAAAAACCCACTTTAAAAACAGTCATCCAAACAGGCTCTTATTGTTTCAAATATGACCCATTTACATTATACTCAGTATAGATTATTGTAATTATGTGAGCTACTAATAATAATCTCATGAATTAGAGTATTACGGTGGATTAATCCTAAAATCGTGGCCTAATCATTTCCAGTTGGTTAAATTCTACAGCTGAGCTTTGAAGACTAAACTGATTGATTAGTCTTTAGATTTTGTCCACAACTAGTTATCATTTTCTCCTTTGCAAATAAAAAATTACCCGGATGCTGGTTTGTCAGTTGTCAGGAACTATTTGTTGGTAATATGACAATAAACAAATTCAATTTTTCATGTATTATAATATACTATTGTCAATCATTTTTGTACAATAATTTGAAAACGAAATTTACTACAGATTTAGAAGATGGTGTCGAATTTAAGTTTATAGAAAATAGTTTTATAACATTTATTTTATATATTTAAGCATTAAAGATAAATTTCTTACAATATTGAAAGATACTATCATAATTTGCACCTGAAAAAGACATGCACAAAATCAACGCCTATACTATATAAATTTTCATGTACCTCGTAATAAAGATACTACTACTTAACATTAAATCTAAATCTTTATAATTAGTTTCTAACATAATAATATATTAACAAATGTTGTATTTTTTCGAAAATTTATTATTGGATTTTGAACTTTTATCTGATAATTAACATGGGACAAATGGATTTATTAATGGATTTTGATTTATCCACCATAATCATTTGTGACAAAAAGTGAAATTTAAATTGCAAGATCTTTGGCCTTGGCATTATCAAGAAGCCATTTAATTCAAAGCATTTTGTGCCCTTTTTATTGTTTGGCCCTTCAGCAGCTTATCAGTGCCAATCCTAGCTCTCTCTCTTCTTATCCTTTTGATCATTCTTAAGTGCTTACTCACTTCTCCCATTCTGTTTTTTGGTTCTTATCCAATACTTATTCAAGTGGGCACTAAAGTGTAAAATATTACTACATTATAAGGATACTACATACATTGGGCCTCTTTATATATTAGAATATTGTGAAAAATATATTATAATTGATTTAAGAAGTATAATCGGCAAAATACCTCTTTGGGTTGCAATTAGTTTTATGCTCAAGTCATTTTCAAGCTTTAGTAAGATAAATGGAGAAATAATAACTTGTTCCTATCACTAATTAAATTATTAAACCATGCAAGTTACTATATAATACAAATACTACAAATGAATTATTGTTTCCAATTTGATTGAGTTGTGACTTGTTATTATTCTTGCTAATGATAATTCTTGGTGGCTCTCGAAAATCAACTCGCGATAAACCACAATCATACATTGTGTTTATAAAAGCATGAAATCTACAATTTAATTATAAAAACATGAAATCCACAATTTAATTATATTAACATATGTGGTTTAAATATACTTTATGATGGTGATTAGTCAAGAATTGATTTGGAGAGTAACCTAATATCGCCCTCAATTATCTCACAAACTATTAAATGCCAATGACATTGACGGATGCTTTGAGAGTGATTTATTTCACATGTTTAATTGGGATTTTGAGATTGTGTATTCCCATTAAGATGCATTGAATTTTGTAGTGCAGTTGAAAATGTCTATTTGCTTTCTCTATTGCAGGTTTCTCCCGTTATTAAAATAAAGTATTAATAAACAAAGGTAGCAAAAGAAGTCAATTATTTTAGGACAAAATACATTTTATACTTTTAAATTATTCACTTTGTTTCATTTAGGTATTTGAACAGAATAATGTATTTGAATTATCCACAGACTATAAAACGAACAAAAAGTTAATATCCATTAAAAAAACTCAATTGACCAATTTTTAAAAATTATAATACCTTTTTAATAAGAAGTTGTTGAAGTTCTCAATCATAATAAAAACTTAAATCATTAAAATATACATTTTTGCAACATATTTGACACCTCTTACAATCACAATAAGCCTCTTAAAAATATAAAGTAGATCGAGAGATAGGTACTTCAAATCATAAGATTATAGACATTTGACAAATATTTGAAATGGACTTTGACTCTAGCATTTTCCAATTTTCATTTCTCTCTTTTTTGAACAAATTGATACAATTACTATAAGGTTGCGTTTGGATCGATGGATTTGAAATTCAAGGATTTCAAATCCATCGACAAATCCATTTAAGTTCGTTTGGATGATGACGGATTTCAAATTCCTCGCCATTCATTTTGAGCTCTTTTTTTTACAACTACGGTGGATTTCAAATGACACCATTCTAGGTGTCATTTGAAATCCTTCCTCCAAATCCACTGCTCAAATCCAAATCCATCGATCCAAAAAAGTGAAAAAAAAAAACATAAAAGTAGGATTTAAGAACTCTAATATCAGAAACGTTAACTTTACCAATAGAACTAAAATTGTCTAAAAAGAAGCCGAACCAAGAAAATAATCCTCGCGTAATCACTTAAATATATATTTTCATTGGGCCAATACTTTCTTCACAAATCACATTGATTTGGCCGAATATAGAACCCTATTGGGCTTTCTCTAATTATAATGGGCTTATTTTGCTCCTTTCGGTCACTTGATTTACCACTGAATAAACAAAGCCCAATACTATAGCTAGCACATATGTAGAATTTGAATCTAAACAACAAAAGAATGGGCTTCCACAGTATATCATGTTGAAAGGGGGCCCACATCGACGTGGCTCCCACAATTGGCGTATATTTCCAGCTAAAATTTTCATATAGAGAGAGAAACGAAAAATCCAGAGAGAGAAACAGAAAGAGCCGCCGTCAAAAACAAATCTCGAAGCATGGATCCAGACGCTGTTTCAAAGGCATTCGTGGAGCACTACTACTCGACCTTCGATGCCAATCGGGCCGGCCTCGCAAGTCTGTACCAAGACGGGTCCATGTTGACTTTCGAGGGTCAGAAAATCCAGGGATCTCAAAACATTGTGGCTAAGCTCACTAGCTTGCCGTTTGCGCAGTGCCAGCATCAGATCAGCACCGTTGATTGCCAGCCTTCGGGTCCTGCCGGTGGGATGCTCGTTTTTGTGTCGGGTAATCTGCAGCTTGCTGGGGAGCAGCACGCGCTCAAGTTCAGCCAGGTATATAATGTGACTCTCTTTTGTTTGTTTTGTGTGTTTGATTATGGGTTATTATTTGTTTTGGTTGATTAGGGTTTTTGGTATGTTTCTTTCTTCAGATTGATTGGGTTGTGATTAGGTTACTGTTGGTTTTATGGATTTATTGATTGCAATTCGGAAACATCTGGATTTGTAATAATTTATATAATCCGATGGGCATTATTAGTACAGCCTATTCCGGATATATTTTAGCATCTTCGGTTTGGGCGTTATGTTGAAATAAGCTTGTTATTTATAACAAAAAATGTATCCGACCTGTTACTAAAATGAGGTAAGACTTGGATAAATCTTAGTAATCATGTGAATGGTAAACTTTTTGACATCATGAAATTTTGTTTGTCATATGTATTGGTAATCAAGGTCCAAAGAACAATCTAGATGATTTGAGCTTGTTTTTATGTGAATAAGGTTTTGTGATTGGAGTTCAATCATCTTAAAGAGGTTCTCTCCGGAGTTCTGAGCTGAAATTAAGAAAGTAGCGTCAGCATTATATTAGCTGTTACATGAGAGCCTTTTGTGCATTTTTGAAATTGTTTTATTTTCCTCTTGTATTTATACCCAGATATCAAGATGGAAAACACTATCTATCTGGATGTGATTTCATCTTTTTATGTGGTTTACAGAGGTAAATGCTGATTGTGTTTACTTTGGCACACGTCAAGTTTAAGGTTAGCTACTTATGATTTTATAAGCAGGAGCATTTGAGGGTTCAGTGAGAATGAAAGGTCCATTCACAAAGTGACATTGGAAATACATATTAAATGGCAAATTCGATTCTTTTCTTTTTTTTTTTTGCCAACTTTGGTTTTTTGTTGTATATTGTCGCATTGGCACTATTCAATTGATGTCGACAGCTTTTTGCTTGTGTGCTTGAAGGTACTCAATTATTGCTAATTTGTGGCTAGAATTGGAGTGATTATGTGAAGCGCCATCCTTGACTTACACACGTTTCTGATTCTAGAACTGTATCTATGATCTCCATGAGTTAATTGTTGTATTCTTAAATTCTATTACTACTCATGAAACATAAAATTGTTATTTTGGCTGGCGAAAGGAGTAGTATTTAGAGATTTGGCCGGTCTTTTCTTCACTAGAATATGAAATTCTTAAACGCAAGTGAAAAGGGAATGACATTTCAATGTTTAATTAGTGGTTGCTTGAGTTCACTTGACTCTTCTCCCTTACCACCCACATAATTTCGAAAGTTTTCCTAGTGATAAAGTTATTGTGAAATTAGTTTTTCCAAGAATCATCATCTCACCTACTCTGTTGTAACTTGTAACTTTTTGGTGTACAGATGTTCCATTTGATGCCAACACCTCAAGGAAGTTTCTATGTGCTAAATGACATTTTCCGCTTGAATTATGCATGATAGTCATCGGATGAACACTGCTCTGGCTCTGGACTCTTTATTCTAGAGCTAATATGCTGTTAGGGTGTCAAAAGTTTGGTTTATATTCACCTGTTTTGCTGTTTGCTTATTCATTTTCTCAGTTACTGTGACTAATTCCCGTGGGATGAATTTGATTGAATGGAAACTCGATAGCCTGTGTGGAAAGTTTGATGGAACAAATTCTGTGTGACTTTCCATTTCTAATATATACTGCCAGTTGGGGGTACTCTAGTCTTATGTTTATGTCATGTTAGGTTCTATATGCACATTCTTCCACACTCGTCAATCGTCAATATAACAACTGGATCATAAAATTCGCGTATTTAATTTGTTGTCTGCAGGTTTTGACAAGGGGTAAAACGTTCATTAGCAGAACGCTCAATAGTTATGCCAGTGTTTGCAAAACATTGAGTGATTCGTAGTGAGCTTTAGTTGTTCTTAGTGAATCTTTGATCTCCAATATCATTTCATATTTATAATCACCATAAGCGCTTTAGTTATTCTTAGTGGGTCTTTGATCTCCAATATCGTTTCAAACACGATAAGCTGTGCATCGTGATTGTGTATTCTTAAGTTCAAACTTTATTCTTAGTTGATTCCTACGCTTGAATCCTTTTCTTATCGAGTTACAAAACAAATGAAGATGGAATCTTTAAATAAAATAAAGACCCACATTAGCGTGTTGTTAGAGGTATGTGAAAAAAAGGAAGTAGCATCAGAGAATTTCAATCTCCCAAGCAATCAGATCTCACATGCTAATACCTGACATTTACATATAAACAACCAACTATTTTGGACAATTATGTGAATCACAAATAGCTTCTTCATCAGGTAAACTTCACTTTTCCCCTCAACTAATCTTTCTTTGTCTCTATATTAAGCCCATTTTCATCCCCAGTTGCACCATCTATATATAATACTCTGTTTTAGTGGATAAAATCAATATGCCTGATTGGGGGCCAGTGTTTGTTGCGGTGGTGCTGTTTGTGCTGTTAACGCCAGGCCTGCTGATTCAGGTACCAGGGCGCAGCCGTTTTGTTGAGTTTGGAAACTTCCAGACGAGTGGGGTTTCTATACTGGTTCATGCCATTGTTTATTTTGCTCTTATTTGTATTTTCTTGTTAGCTGTGGGTGTGCACATGTACATGGGCTAAAGCTCCTTTCTATCTTGTTTATTATTTATGCTTCCAATTTTTCATGATGCTGTAAGCAGATTTTCCTGCAAATCTTATGGGTTCAAAGGTTTATTGTGATTGTAAGAGGTGTCAAATATGTTGTCGTTTGATTCTTTAAATCGCCATTGTTGCTAAGATATACCATTTCCTTATTATGCATGTTCAATGTTTACAACTATAAAACCTGGTTCACAAAAAGATCCAGTAAAATAAACTCAATCTGTTTGCCCTTTTCTGCACTCCCTTTCTCAGGTGATAAAAGCTATTAAAATCAATGGCATTTTGGTTGGTTTATACTTCATATTTCATACTATTAAGTAAAATCTATGCATCTAAACGAAGTGTAGACAGCTGAATTCCATGCTTCTTTGTTGAAATTTTACTTTCTCCGTCAAGGTTTCAGCTTATTAAGAGGGTGTTTGGCTAAGCTTATTTAAAACATCTTATAAGTTCTTACATCTTATAAGATGTTTTAAGAGTTTATAAGATGTTTCGTCTTATTTAAAAAATAAGCTCTAAGTGTTTGGATAAAATAAGTCTATTGGACTTATAATATCTTTTCAAATGTTATACGAGAGAATTGTGCAATATAAAAATAAATATTTTTTCGAAAAAAGGTATTGTTGGAAAGAATAAACTTAACTAGGTTTATTTTATGTCTTTGAAAAAATATAAACAATATCCCAAATTTAAGATTTTGAAATAAGTTGGGTTTTGCCAACTTATTTTTTATTTGCTTATAAGACCCAAACATCTTATTTTTTGGTCTTATAAGCACTTTTTTAAGAAAATTATCCAAACACTTTCATAGAGCTTATAAGCTCTCAAACATCTTATAAGATATTTAAAAGAGCTTATAAGCTTAGCCAAACACCCCCTTAGTCTCTTGACTATAACTGAGATGCTTTAACTTCTTTGGAGATGAATGAATAGAAGATTCAAATGAACTCATTAGACATCTTTCCCATAATACCTAAAAGAGAAAGATTTCAAAATTATATGATCAAAAAATAATTGTTGTAAAGCAGTTGAAAGATAACACAACCAAAGTCACTTTTGGTTCTTTCTAGTGATCAAATCAGTCCAAGAAAGACAGATCACTCTGTTGGGCTTTTTGTTAGCCAACACAGCATCCCTTTATCTCTTCTTTCCATCCATAACAAAGACAAATTGGTTGACAAAAGTGTTCAAAATTACAAAGTTTATTACATTCTTAATCAGACATATAAAAAACAGCAACAACCACAATGAAAATTTCAATGCATCAGTAGAAGATTATACGTGTCATTGACAGGCGTATGTTTTCCAGGAAGTTGGAACACTAATCCAGGGCACAAGAATGCAAACAGTGCTGTGGCTATCATCAAACCAGCATACTCATTCATTCTTTTTCTTTTTCTCTTTTAAACTGTTGGATGAAGAAGAAAGGATATAAAGGAGGACCTTTATGTGGATCAATACTATTTATTTCACTTAAAACTACTCTAGAGGGATGGATTCTGAGAATCCCATAAAGTTTTACATTTCCTACTCTTTTTAAAAAAAAAAAAAAAAATTTGTGTGTTCACTTAAGATTTTGATTTGGGTAGCATACATGGCAAAGCATAATGATTCAATTTTTTTAGCTAACAGAAGCCTAGTAAGTGTTCAAATATCAAGTAAGGACAATAACATAATTGGCGCCCATCACCATTAATCAAAGAAATAGGTAAATTTGATTAATTGAATCACATGGTGTCAATATGGTTTTAAAACCATGTTTCTAACCTAATTCGATTTATTTTGGGTTAAGTTGGTTTTTATGAAATTTTGGGTCCAATTTAATTTTAAATTGGACTCAAATCGCTTTGTCCAATAATGACTAGAAAGTGACATTAATTCAAATTATAAAAAATAACATGCAAGGGTTAAATTTTGGTTAAATTTTAGATAATACCTATAATTAATTATAATCAGATTATAAAAAATCGTATCATATCTTTTATTATTATCTTGTGGTTAGTTTTATCTTTTTCCATGTTTATAACATAGGTTATAATTTCATAAGATTTTATTATAACTCTATTTATACCATTTATTATCAATAAGAAATTCACGGGTTTATATTATTCAACACTTAATTCTAACTTAAAATCATATAAAACTCAATCCATTTAAAAGTAAATATACCATAGTGTCCAATAATGACTAGAAAGTGTCATTAATTCAAATTATTAAAAATAATATGTAAGGGTTAAGTAGGATGTGCATCGGTTCGATTTGGTAGAAAATCAAACCGAAATTTCGGTTTCCAAAATTATAAATCGAAAATTGAACTGGTTCGGTTCGGTAAGGTTTTTAACCAAAATAACCGAATTTCGACTAAAAAGAGGAAAATTATATGGTTTGGTTCGGTTTTTCAATTTTTTGGTAATTTCGATTTTCAATATATTTTTCAATATATAATATTTATTAATTATATATAAATAAAAATAATAATTAATATATATTATATATTTTGATTTTCGATTCGGTTAACGGCGCTTAAAAAACGAATATCGAACTGAAAATCGAAATTTAAAAAAAATAAAAACTGAAAACCGAATCGAAATTTTCGGTTCGGTTTCGGTTTGAACAAATTTTCGGTTTTCGGTTCGGTTCGATTAATTTTAAACACTCCTAGGATTAAGTTTTGATTAAACTTAATTCTAATTTAAAACCACGTAAAACTCAATCCATTTAAAAGTAAATATACCATAGTCCTTAAATTAAAAGTTTCTCTTTTTATATGTCAAATCTCAACGCACTTTGGATAAGATTTTCCATTATGCTTAATTTCTTTAGCAAAAAAGAAAATAGGTGGAAAGTGCATCTTTCATGGACACAGTAGTTGTTTTAGGAAGTTAAATAATAACAAGGCCTGATGGGCTTTTGGCATGGCCCATAATTTCTTGTTATTTCTCTAATAAATTAATATCCACGAATGCACTTTGTCTGATTCTACATGCAACAGTGTAAAACAAACAGATACAATAGCATTTCATACATAGTTTCATCATATTAAATTGTTATCTATATCTATGACTATATCAATCTATTGCTATACTAAAATTATAAATAATTTAAGGGTGCGTTTGGATCGATGGATTTGAAATTCATGGATTTCGAATCCATCGACAAATCCATTTAAGTTCGTTTGGATGATGATGGATTTCAAATCCCTCGTCATTCATTTTGAGCTCTTTTCTCCACAACTACGGTGGATTTCAAATGACACCATTTTATGTGTCATTTCAAATCCTTCCTCCAAATCCACTCCTCAAATCCAAATCCATCGATCCAAACACACCGTAAGTGTTTCTTTTCCTTATGCAAAAACACTTTCGGTTTTGACTATATTACAGTTACGTATTTTTATTAATTAGACATTAATTTATTTAATCAGTATAATAATTTTTTATTAATTATCATGGTAATTAAAGACTAATTCAAGATTTTTAAAGTAGTTTGACTACTTCAAAAGTTTATGGGATGATTATAAATTATGACTTTTAGTCATACACCAACACCATATCCACATTGAATGATTATATATATATATATATATATATAAATATCAGTAAATATAAAATTACGATACATATATTATTATTCACATTAAACAAAAATAATAAAAATATGAACTATAAAAATTACACACACACATATATATATATATATATATATTATGCAAGTGTGTATATATATATACATTAGTGATTGATATATAAACATATAAAAAATTACTGAACCCCCTAATATAATCTCTATTATTTAAAAATCTATGATGATATTTTTAAATTCAAAAAGCACATTCCACTAACTTTCATTCCAAAAATATGATATTTATGATTAATTTTTTTTTTTTTGGTTACAAAAAGTTTAGGTAGGGGTCGGCTCCGGTCGCCTACCAGGGTCAGGGCATGCCTCCGGGACCAAAGGCCACTTATAGAGGTACTTACGGGAATCGAACACACAACCTTCTGAGGGGAAGTGGCCCGTCCTTACCAACTGAGCCAACATGTGTTGGCATATTTATGATTAATAATTTATTGGGTTTAATAGTCCCAGGTCTCCAAATTAAAAGTTAACCAATTGTAGTTACGAATAAAATTTTATTTATTTAAAATATTTATATAGATGATTGATACAAATTTTGGTTTCAGTTTTAAATTTCAAATTTTTTAATTTTCTTAAATATTTTGAAAATTAAGTAATTTTTTAGATAGTGATCATATGAAAATTAAGAAAATATATTATATAAAAGTGTTTAAAATATTTAATATTAAAATATAAAATCAGGTTATGCAATTTATAAAATTTTAAAATTTTAAAACATAAAATTGGAGATTGAAATTATTTTTCATGAATTTTTGTATATAACAAATTATTTAGGTAGAGTTCTAAGTGTTATAATTTTTTATTTTTTATTTTTTATTTTTTATTTTTTATTTTGATAACCCAGGAACCCACAGCCGCCACTGGCGGAGCCCGACCACTCTTAGAGCGGAGCCCGACCACCAGTGCACACAGGGTAAACCTGGGGGTTGGCACAAGACCCGCAACCACACCAACCAGGTAAATCTCCCCAAAGGGGAGGCGGATGTCTCCAGTGGGGTTT
Organism: Verbascum thapsus; assembly: GCA_963669365.1. Lineage (NCBI taxonomy): Eukaryota > Viridiplantae > Streptophyta > Magnoliopsida > Lamiales > Scrophulariaceae > Verbascum > Verbascum thapsus. Next base: position 5,696,812 of record OY770107.1, on the reverse strand, counting down.
GAACCCTTGTGGAAGCAAACCTGAAAATTCCAGGCCATGCCCTTAACCACTCGGCCACACACCTTTTGACCTAAGTGTTATAATTATTATATACATGTGAAGTATACGTATATATTAACAAAATTACTAGTGTATATGTATAATATATATTAATATTTAATACAATAAAATATCTTTTAGTTTATTTTGTTAAGAAAGATATACAAAAAAAAAAAATCAATCGTAAACTAATTTTTTCTACTTCCTAATGATCTATGAATACATAGCCTTAAGCATAAGTACTTTGGATTTCTGTAACTTACACATTCCGAGATGTATGTTACCCTATATTATGAAATACATATTATAGTTACAAACTTTATTATCTGATATCAATCATATTTGTTTATCTATCAATTACATTCCACAAAAACTAGACAAGTTAATTAAATTATTATATGGCATGAAACTAATAACCATATATACAAAGGAGAATCTTTATATTTGATGAAAATATAAAACTACGTGATCTTATTTATAAACAAACTTTAAATTGTTCAAAATTCTAAAGAAAATAATATTGTTAAACTCATCAATGCATATAAAGTAGAAGATAGCCATCAAGGAAATATGGCAACTATAAGTCTATAATACAACAAAATGAAAAGAAAAAGAGAGGAAACAAAATTGGATAAACACTTTTAACCAACTATCAGACATATAGACATTACAGAAAAAAATGAGGCATTTAGTAATATTTATAACCAACAAAAATGTCAAAGAATATTAAAAAAATAATTAACTACCACTAATAATAATACTGGAAGAATTATTTTAAATATGGAACTTATTTCTTCTTTACTTTAAGATCACAAGAATTAAAAAAAAAATCCTATTATTGAGAAATATTTATTTTCACTATGTTTCATACTAATCAATAAGTTATTATAACTTCTTAATAATCTAAGTGTATTCTCTAATCAATTTACATTCACTATGTTTCATTATGTTTTTTATGTTATCTAAAATATAATCTGTTTTTTCTAATTCTATATTTATTTATTTTTAAAAAAAACAACCTATATTTCTTCAACAATAATTTTTTAGTATTATAATTGAGTGTACACGTATAGTTATGCTAGTATATTAAGTGGAGCTAAATTTTTCCTCTAATGTTTTTCTAGTATTATAATTGAGTGTACACGTACAGTTATACTAGTATATTAAGTGAAACTAAATTATCCTCCAATGTCTTAGTCCTTTTAAAGTTTAAATAATCAATCACATTTCAATCATTTTTTATATTTGAAATACTCATTCAATTAATTATAATTTTACAATAACTTAGAAAAGTTGTATAATTCATCAAATTTATTGAAGAAACTAATTTGGCTCATAATTCGAATTGCAAGTTACACGAGTTACAATGATTGAACTTACCATCAGATCTGAAAATAACAAGTTTCAACATTATCAAACTGTCATTATTTAAAAAAATTAAACAAATAGTTTTTTAACAAATTATGTTAGTTTAAGTGGTTAGGATGAGTTATTAGTATTTGGATATTTTAACAAAATTAAATAATTTACGTGTAATACACTTATATTTTACCTAATTAATTTGCGAATTGACGCGAGTGAAGTTAGAATTATATCACCGACCATGATTGATAAATGATAACTAATACATGTAGGCCGTAAAAAGGGCTTAAAAATTAGAGCTCACAAGAAATCCAAATGATTCAAGAATCCCAAGCGTCCTTTGTCTACGAGCAATTAAAGAGCTTTCATCACATCATCTTTTGTTCTCTTTATCTTTTCAAATCTCAACCCCATTTTCTTTCTAGCACCGTCTAAAATTCCTTTTCTTCCACAGTAGTAATGGCGGACTGGGGCCCAGTGCTAATCGGAGTTGTACTGTTCATACTGTTGCAACCAGGTCTACTTTTTCAGCTACCGGGAAACAACAAGCAGTTAGAGTTTGGCAGCATGAAAACCAATGGTAAAGCAATAGCGGTTCACACGCTTATCTTCTTCGCTCTGTATGCTATTCTCATCCTCGCCGTTCATGTTCACATCTATACCGGCTGATCCGACGGAGATCCATGTAATGTTGTATTTGTATTTGCCCCCAATTTTCTTCAATAAAAGTGCCTTGAAATATGTGGCTTGTAATTATATCAGATATGTTAATTGAAATTGTGCCTTTTTTTTTTCCTATTATATTTTGCTTCTTACAGCCTGTAATTTGATATTAGAAATGTCTAAATGTTTGTTGTAAGAAGTAAGAACAGCTTAGAGGCGTTAATTTTAGCTGAAGTTTGGGTAGAATTAGTTTGGTGCTGCAAAACAATAATCTATAGCCTGGGGAAAGCTTTTCTGAAGATTATGTAATGTTAAGAGGAAGATTATTCCTTCAATATCACATCAGTCCAAAGTCCATTACATGAAACCAACTATATTATAACAATACATAATTAAATAATCAAATGGAATTGGAATCTTATGTACTCAATCCAATGACATTGTGAAGATCTTTATTGCTCTTTCCATGAACCTATAATCAAGAATTTCAAATGACACCGCAATTAAACAAGTAGAAACAATTTTTGACAAGAAGCACAAACAAAAACAGGTATAGAAGCCGAAACTTAAGGATGGTTTTACATGCAAACTCAGGCAGCGTGGATATGAATTCCAATGGCAACAATCAATATGGTATAGATACAAAAGTACAAAATAGCATGAACCAAGATGGATATGCCACTAGTGTACATATTTCCGAATTCAATCACCCTCCCCCTAGCTGGTAATTGGAATAGCAAGCCCGGAGAGAAGAGGATGAACATCACCACCGCCACTATTACAGGTCCCCAGTCAGCACTCATTTTCTTCTCTGTATTTGTGTTTATTTCTCAATCTTTGGTAATGATCTTGCAGATTATGTTTTATACAGAGTGATGTTTCTTAATGAAGAAGGTGTAAATGGATGCTAAACTTGAGGGGGACGGTGGGATTTAAAGGAGGGCAAAGTATATTGCATATGTGTATTGGGGTTGCTTTTTTGGAGGTCGACAAAAACAACTTTTAGTGAATAAGCTTCCAACTTAAATACCCCCTTTTCCTCATTGTTTTATTTTCTTGAGATTTATGGAAGGTTGTATTGGTATTAAAGGGGTTCCAATAAAAGCATGTGGGCAAGTTTGAGACATGAAGGTTTCTTTCGGGATTTGATGTAGCACGTGACTGCATATGAAAAACCGTGTCTCTATTTATTTTTTATTTTTATAGTATGGTACATAATTAATGTTGCTTCATGCATAATGCACGGACGTGTATGCTATAGATAATTAGTTGATGGAAGCCAAGCTGGCTACACCATGTTTTAACAATCGGATCGACCCACTTGGTCGGAACATGAACCAGGTCATATATTAATCCGGTATGGACAAGCCGCCTTAAAATTGGTCAAAATTGTTTGAATTGTGGTTGAACCAGTGAACCGTTTAAACCGGTCCAGGTTCACAAGAATCGAATGATTTTTATGTGTATAATTTTTTGATCAAATTCTTAAATTTTCACATTTCAAATTTTAATTTGACCAAGTTCCCTTCCTTTCCGCATCTAATATCATTTTAAATCGTAATTGCATGCTTTCAATCTCTTTTTTCTCTATTATTGTGTACAATTCTAGTTTTTATTTTCTCAGATGTATAGCAAGAAAGAAATGCTTATTGTTGTATGCTTTCAAACTCTCAATCTTGTTTCTAAATTATGATTCCCATCACTATTAATTTGTTACTATACGTTAAAAACTTTGTATTTTAAACATTTTCGAATGAACAAATTCATATTATAAAAACCTATAATGAAAAATATAAAATTTTCATTTTTGATTGTTTTTTCTTTTTGTGGATGACTAACTCTAAGGATTGATTTTTTTTTCTTTTTATTTTTGTTGCATATTTATGTATTTTATGTATTTGTTTAATTTTAATATATTAGTAATTATTTATATCACAACTATGATATCACTGTTTTACTTTTAACCACCTTGAACCCATAAAATTTCCGATTTTATAACATTGGGCTAGACTATGTTGTGGTTCTTTTCTGGTTAGTGTAATTATTGCTAACAAAAAATCAAGACCTCAGATGAAGTAAGAATTTTGGTCCACATAGTTTAATAAGGCCCAATCAGAAAAATAAGGCTGCAAAGGATCAAAACAGAACGGCTGCCGTCCCCTTGCGACAAAACTAAAGACGAGGTGAGAAATCCAATGTATTACAAAACTAAAGATAAGTGTATATTTATATATGTAATGAAGATTAATTGAGCAATATAGTTAAAAATGGCAGATTTGGCACCAGTTCTTATAGCAGTAATATTGTTTGTGGTTTTATCTCCAGGGTTACTGTTCCAGCTCCCTGGAAACTCGAGGGCTATAGAATTCACCAACATGCGGACCAGTGGCTTATCCATATTTGTCCACACTATCATCTTCACTGCTATCATCACTATTCTACTTATTGCCATTGGTGTTCATATTTACGTTGGATGAAAAATTCACCCATGTTCCTCATTCTTAATTTTTCTTTTTTGCTTGTTTTGTTTCCATGAGATTCCAAAACGATTGCTACACAATGATATCTTATGCGTTATGTTAAGGATGTTAGAGTTTGATCAGATTTTTTGTGCAGTTGTTTGTAAAACTTGTATACCATACGAGCTAGCGAATCACGACTTGGTGTGATCCAATTAAACCCATATTGATGATTGTGTATCGAACATGAAATCAAGTAATACATTGGAATCCAGCATTCTATCCTATTGTCAAAAAATGATCTCTTGCCTTGTAGCTTTGGAGTGAATTCCTCAGAGATATAGTTAATACATATTATACCCCGTAGGTCGTATGTACATGCCTCGTTCTGTACAAACCTGATTATTGAAGTTTAGTAATATTTGCACATGATCCCTTAATTAAGAGATACCCACATACTGCGCCACCTGATTCGGCTCGTAAAATTGACTGATCAAATCAAGCTGAGACTCGTATGTAACCTAACGGGATATTACTAATCTTAAATAATCAGGGTCGTACAGAACCAGGCATGTACATACGACCTAGTAGTTCCACACTGCAAAACCCCAAATCACAAATAACATTCTTGAAAACAAATAGATCCAAGACACAAATAACGTTCTTGTAGTTATTTAGATAATAACATAATATACAGTGATCAGATCTCACTCTGTCAAAATATTACAGCAAACGCAATCTGGACATAAATTTAAATTTTAGTGTAGAGAAACAAATGGATGAACAATTAATATTAAGAAGAAGAAGAAGAAGAAAATATTAAATTTTAGCTAAACCATTAATATCAAAGAAAAACTAATGCAAGTAGAAGTAATAAATGTTGAATAATATGAAACTCGTAAATTATATTATTGATAATTGAATGGTATAAATAGAGTTACAATAGAATATAATGAAATCATAACCTAGCTATAAATATGGAAAAAAATAAAACTAAATAACTACAAGATTATGATAAAAGATACGATACGATATAATTTAAACTAATCTTAATATTATCTAACAATAAATACTGCCAATACGCCAAAGGGATCAAAATTCATGCGCGACATTAACTAAACTATTATTCAACTTGAAATATAGAATGCATGTACCCATTAAATTACATGCAAAATTAATAGCACCCATTTTTTCATTCTCTGTTGAGATCTGAAAATCAGTAATAATTCGAACGTAAATTATTTTTAAATGACGAAAAAAACTCGATCGCAGCCGTTATCATCGGGGTGGGCAAGAAGTAACTAGCTCTTATGTAATTATTGTCATACAAGAGAGGCAAATACATACGGCAAATAGAGTGCAAATATCAACTATTATTATTACTCAAGCTAGGGTGGTGAAAGAAAAAGTTGAAAGCTAGAGAAACACATATTGGATTTGCCAAATATTTGTAGATTGACATAATAATAATAATAATAATAATAAATATTGTTCTAGGCAAACTGGCGAAACCTCTCTTGAACGCGTGAAATGTAAATGGCAGCCTTGGCATCCACAGCTTCATCCCCGGCGTAAAAGTTTTCTGATTTGCCGTAATAATCGATATTATTCCTGTTAAACGCGAGTCTGGGCTTGTTCTGCTGAGGAAAAACTTGATCCTGGTTCACTATAATTGTAGCTGAAGAAGGTGGCGGAGGAGGAGGAGCCGCCGTCCTTTGCTTCGGCTGCACGGCGGCGCTGGTATCCCGACCAAAAGACATTACAAGCTTTGATTTGATGAAACTTTTGCACTTGCTGCGTTTCGATTCCATTTTTTTTTCTGTGCGTGCGTGGAAAAATGTGGTGTTCGTTGATGTGCTGATGGGTTGATCCAAGTTGCGACACCTATATATATATATATATATATATATATATATATATATGCATGAGCAAGTTGTACACTTGTAGTTTAATTGTGCAAAAGTTAAAGAGGTCTTTTTTTAGGCAAGTTTAAAGCCAACACCACTTCATTTTCTAAAGCTTAAGGCCTCGTGGGTTATGCTTTTAAATTTTATTTTGAAGCATTTGGATCACAAAATTTTACATAAATATCACACACTAAATTTTTATTAAAATTCTTTAACTCTACTTTTCCAATGATTTGTATAACATATTAGTCATATATATTATATATATATGTGTATCATTGGATACATTCGTCAATGAAAAATATTTATTACAATTATTATTTCACTTTCTGTTTCACACTTTATAATTTATATTTTTTCATTCATATTATCATTACGTAGTACACATGTTATTCATCACATATCAATATATATTTGTTTGACATATTTTACAATTTTCAATTAATTTTAGAAACATAAAACAAATTTTCATCATTTTTACACGAATTTTCTTAGTCTATAATTTTCAATTGTTTTTTCAAATTTTCGATTTAAAACATAAAGAAAGATAGCCTAGAATCTCTTAGATTGTAGGTAACATTACTTTGAATAAAACACCAGCCCCCAAAGTTTATAAGGTTCATGTGTTAGATTGAAGAATTAGAATTTGGATGAAGATTCAAAGGAATTTAAATTGAGCTAATTTTAAATAAATTGTAAATGATTGAATAAATTATAAATAATTTAAAGTGAGTTGTAGGGAATTTGAAATCTGCTGTACTTGTAATTACTTTCAATTTTTTTAATCAAAACACAATAGTAATATATATTTTTATTATTTATTTGCACTCATGTTTTCAATCCAATATTTTAAACAACCAAAGATTTGAAGCTGTGCTGATTTTAAAATTAGTTCTTAACACATCAGTTTGGATCCGCAGACCCTCAATTAATTATTACCAAACACTTTACGGCATCTTATGAGAGATTTTAAAACCTTAACCAAACACTAACAGAACTTTCGGCTAATTCATGATTTAAAAGTCACAAATAATATATGTTTTTAACTTATTTGTTGGAATCTTTTTAAATTATTAATGCTTTGTAGCATATGGAAAATGGACATAGTTGGTTTAGCAAGAAAGTTCAACATATATAGGAATATTAGTATTCTCTTGATCATGATTTAATCTAAGAGATCTATGGCTTTTCTCTTTAATTTGTATCTAATCATTTTATTAATTTTATATCTTGTAATTAAGAAGATTTGTTTTTTTGTTAAGTTTACGTGTGACACAAAGGTCTAAGTTCCGTCTCTAAGAAATAAAATGACATTCCAAGGTGGGCAATCCCAATCTTCTTCTAAACTATGTTCGATTTTTAGGAAAATTTTATACTGAGCTTGTTATAATGGAGTCAACTTAATTCTCATCATTAAATTTAGAGATGTTTTGTTAAAATGCCTATGCTGGTTTCATTAGATTGGATCAGTTGAAATCAATCTAGAATAGAATAGAATAGAATGACCTTTATTTTTGCTAGTTCATTAATGCAAATTACGATGATATTTTTCACCATTTTTTTTCTTAAAATATAAAAATAATTTGGTCCAACTGTAAAATTTATATAATTTAATTTTCATTTTAAGCATATATTTACTCCAATAAATATAAAGATGATATACAAAATATACACTTAATCATGTAATGAAATTAAAAAAAAAACACTATTTTTTAAGAGAAGATATAACTTGGTTTTGAGTTTTTAATCCACTAGAAATCCTTATGCACTAGTTTTATCACTTGGGTAATTATTTTGAAATTGTTTCCGATTATTGGCTTGATAGATTAATGTAGATATATTAATCCATCATTAATCATAAATAAACACGATATGGGGACTGTATTAGTAGATAACATCGAATTAGAATAGTCGATATATAGTGCCTAATGAGTAATGATGCTTCATTATCCTAATGCATGAACTAGTATATAAATCTAGAATACATGGAATATTTCAACCACTTTTCTTGATTTGGCTTGACAAATGAATTTACATGTCCTTAACCAAATTGAATCATCTGTTGAACTCTCACAATTATATAAAAGGAAAGTTCTGCGATAGGGACACTCCAGCAGGTGTTAGAGACTAAAAATAATCAAATTATTCTTAGTTCTGAAATTTTAAACGTATCTTTGTATATTTATCTAATTAAGATATATACGATATTATTATAATAAAGTAGAATGAAATTCTGTCTAATGGTGCACAACTGAATATTGGGCAAGTGGTAACTGTGCAAAAAATAAAAATAATGCGTTGGCCTCGACCCCAATACCACCTAATATTGCTTAAATTCCTACAATAGCAATTTAGTTCTGCCAAATTGGGATATGCTTTTTTATTCCATATCTTTATTTCATATGTTTAGATCTTTTATATGTGTAATTTACAAATTCACTTATTAAGAGATGTTTAAATATATGTAAATATTCTGACATGTGTCAAACATTTAATACATAAAATAAAAAATGGAACACCATTTAGAACAGAAAATCTTGTCACGTAATATGGTGGGTAAGATTTTATTTTATATTAGTATGACACAAAAATATTCTAGAAGTATTTTGTAGTCATAAGGTGAGCCTTGTTTTCAACTATTCAGGACTATTAATAGGTGAAAATAACTCAAATTTGAACTCGGACTCATGAAATACCCGTAAAAGGAATTCTATTCGGACCTGACTCTGGCCCGGTCAAATACCCAACGAGGACTAAAAAAACCCGCAAGAAGTTTCAACGGAGAAAGTTGTGTTATTGTTCTGGTAAAAAACCATCGAGGAATATTTGACCTAGTCCCGGACTACCTAATACCATCAGATCCGTTCTCTAATCCAAGATCTGTTCTCTAATCCAACAGGTCGAGTAATTTAAAATTAAATGAGTTTAAGTCAAGATAAATCTATAGCATGCTTCTAATTTTCTTTCTTTTCCTTCGAAAAGTTTGAAAAGTTTCCATTTTTCAACTAAGCGAAAAGAAATTATGAGGTAGTTTCGAAATTACAATGCTTCCAAGGAAACTCGTAATGTTTCCATTGTTTTCATCGAAACTTTCAGTGTTTCCATAATTTCCACGAAACACTGAAAGTTTCTTAATTCTTTTCCCGATAGAGTATATAATAGTGAATAAAATTTTGAAAAAAAATACATAAAAGAGTTATAAAATCCAACAATTTACTTAATTAAGTCCAAAACGTAATCAAATAAATTTTAAATAATTAATCAAAGAAATCATAGATAATTTTGTTTATATTCAACTACGCACATAAAAAAACAAAAAAATGTAAGATATTACAATTTTTCTTATAACGATATATGGGTTATTAAATGATTATTTTAACAAACAACATAATATATAATACCAATTATGATGTTATATAAGCAATTTTTCTTTTATAATTTAAAAATATATACCGTAACACTTTCACAATTTTGTATTTTAGAGGTTAAGTTGCTTGAACTCTGTCGATTATATGTTATAAGAACGCTAAATTTAAATCCAATATTATCACTTAGTTCGTTATTAAAATTTTTATCAACTATTGGCGTACATGTATAAATTTTGAAACAAAATATTAATTTTTAAAAATAAATAAAGATAGCATTTGTTGTTTACTTTATTTCACATTGTTTCTGTCTTTTTTCTCATTTTTGCAAGTTTTCTCCTACTTCTCCGAAACGTTTCCGAAACGTTTCTAATATTTAACCACCCCAAACTTAGGTTAGTACCGAAACTTTGAACCTTGACTATAGTTCTAGATAAACAATGAATTTGGGCTTTTTTTTTGGGCCAATACTGGAAATGGGACTAAATTAGCAAAAAAATAAAATTAATTACTTATAAAGAAATAGGCATGTGATAGGGCCAAAAAGTGTGAATTTGCAGTTAGGGACATAAACATAACACAAATAATTAGGATTGAGTATTGATATCTACTAACTAGTGACTAGGGAGACACTTATTTGAGTATATGACTATCTGCTTTGCATTCCCCCTTTCCTCCCTTGCTAGGGACTCCTCCAACGTTCACAAATATATATTTTATTCTCGTCTTTTTGTTTTAAATATTTTTAATTTTTTAGAATGCTCTCAAACTCGAAAATTTAAAATTAGTCCGTGAGGTACGATTCGACCCCTAATGCATCTCTCCTAAGAAAGTTCCATAATTTTAACACAAGATCCCTTACTAAACGACTATAATTTTTTTCACTCGAACAAACTTCTTTTGATTCTTTTTGAATTTCTTGTCAATTTTTCATTGGGTTTTTTCTCTAAGAAGTTTGAACAATTTTTCTGGTCCCAAAATGTACACTTGCATTGCATCAGTATACAAGTCAATGCATTATGCAAGGTTTAAGCAATATGTTTGGGCCTCAAGCTTGGCCCATAATGCTTTAGTAGTCCATGGAAAGATGTGATGGCCAGGGCCAGGCCCAATATGATTTAAAAATTGAGAAATTATTAATTCTCGTATTTCCCCAATTTCTTGTCTCCCAAGAACCAATTAGTTAATCAAACCCTTCAAATCGATTTGATTCTTTTACAAGCTTCGAATTGCTAAAACGTATTTGAATTTGTACACAAACATCATTTGGAGTGTGATTAGCTGAAAATGGCGTTGACGAATTTTATACTGACGGTAGCTGGAGTAAGCGCCGTAGTGCTGCTGTTAAGGAGCGATGTGAAACAATCAGCCTCCATCTTCCGCCGTAACGTCCGTCATATCCGTAACTGGCTCGAAGAGGAGTCTGCCACCGCCGCTAAGTACGTTTTAACCGATATAATTTAATTTATTTCCAAGTTCGGTTATTTCTCTCTAATTTTTTTCCTTTCAGATTATGGTTTTTTTTAGTTTTTTGGATTCGTTCCTACATTAAATTAGCTATGTCCACTGCATAGTATCTAGATGTGAGTTTTTTTTATGGTTGGGATGTTTAAAAAAGGTGAACAAAATCAATGTAATGCTGAGGTTTTTGATGATTCATTGGATTTTGATCTTCTGTATGACCAAATGAAATGCTGACAGAAAAAGGAAATTTCGATTCTAGCTTCTTGTTAACCTTAAGTTTTAGAAAATCGGAAACTCGATTGTAATGTTAAACAATCCTAGGCAATGCTTGGTGAAGAACTAATGTATGTCTTTCTTGCACCTTCGACTTTATTAATCACTATAAAACATTGTTCAGTATCAAGGGATTGAAGCTTTAGAATTGAAATAGAATTTGAATTGATTTTTCATCGATTATTTTTCACGAGCTCAATTACACCCAATTAAACACACTACAAGCTGTTTTGGCTTAACTTGAGTATGATTCGGGCTGATCTAATTGCAGGGAAATAGAGAAGGTAAAACCAAAGGAAGTACCTGGAAAAGATATCCCTAAGGAAGACAAGCACTAAATGCAATTCATGTTTAAGGAACTGCATATGGTTGAGGTTTTTGTACTTTGCAATTCAATCTAGTGCATAAGAATCTCATTATACCCCTGTTCCAGAATAACATGTCCTGTTTCCTCTAACACCCTGGTTCTTGTCATCCCGCTGCTTAATATTTTTGTGTGGGATTTTCTCTTGTAAATTTTTCCAGTCTCTTGTTAGACTGTGGCAGATATATGGAAATATTTTGCGGCGGATTTAATATTCATGTATACAGATTTTTGGCTTGTTCATTTGGTTTCCTGGGTTTGCAAATGCATTCATTTGATTATTAATATCTTGTACTACTTGGTATAGCTTTCTTTGTTTTAACCAAGTCCATGTTTGTAATACGTTAAGCTATATAGTTGATCTACATGCATACTGTCTAATTTCAACAATCTGCTGTAACGGTGTTTATGTTTATGGGTTGGGGTATGCGGGTGTTGATCTGCTATCTCCACCTGCTTTTAAGTTGTACAGACCTGCTTTTAAGTTGTATGCACCTGCTTGTAAGTTGTTCTTGTGGATCATTTACCTGAAGATGTTTTGGTCATCCAGTCACTGTCAGCTGTTCTTATTAGGTATTTGTGTTTAATGTGATGACTTTGAATCTGACACAAACATTGGCCTGTGATGGATTCCACAGAGGTTGTGTAAATTTGACCATAACAAGTTAATAGAGGCTTTATTCACTTCTTGTAAAATCAAACTGTATTACAGCAAGTTCATGATTCTTGGCATCAATAAAGATTATAGAGAATTGTGAACTTCTCAAAATGCATTTGCAGACATTGCCTATATATTGAGTAGTTGATACTTGATAGTGATGAATGATGTTCTAATGAACTCTTAAAGCCTGAATTTTGAGTTGCTAACAATGGTGCAAAATGTTGATAATCAATCAAGTGAAATTTTCTTTTGGGGTGCTCGGATGGGTGATCCTTGGGAAGGACTCCACGCAGTTGACTAACAAAGGAGACTCTAGAAATGAGTTTATATGAATTACTTAACGGGGATTATATGCTTTATGTTCAACGAACGTGTTATTTACTATTAAACAATAAAAGGAATGCTGGATTCATTCCATGAGACTGACAGTTTTAAAGACAAAGGATTGAGCATTTTCTGAATTCACAAAGGGTTTATTCCAGGTTCAGTAATACTAATAGAGTTATTTATTCTACGCAACTATTTTGTATAGTATCCCATCAATTACGTTCATATCAATTTCTCACCCGTATATTTAGAATCTGTATACAATCTGAGTATATATTCCTCAACGCGTTGGATAAATCTGCATCTGATTGAGAATGTGTTCGAAATTGTCTAAGGCTTTCTCCAGGGGATGTGTGTGCCTTCCTTCATATGTTGTCACTACGACACCCTCATCTCTACATGACCGTTGCACTTGCTTCTTCACATTGCATCCATCATATGTGCATCGGTAGTAACTTCTGCCAACAGTTTTACAATCTATCAAATATTACTCCCTTAACTAGTTTTTCTAACCCTCTATATATATATTAATATAAGTTCCATCAACACTCAGAAATCGGTAAACTTTCAACCTTGGCTTATGTTCTATATGCACTATACAAAGCATATATGCAAGTACAACAAATGTAGCCTCTAATTATATGTATGTGTATACATAAAATGGAGAATATTTGCATACACATACACATACCTAGGAAATTTTTTGGTCTTGACAGCCTTTTGACCATATTTTCTCCAGCGATAACCATCATCAAGTATATCGACTATGCTTCGTGTTTGAAAAGCAAATTTGATGGGCTTTCTAATTTGCTTTTCTCGAGCAGCCTTCTTCTTGCTAGTCCCACCAAATGGTTTCATCTCATCAATGACATGTGCTGCATGATGAGGGAGATGATCATTTTCAGCTGTGATCTTAAACCCCACAAATCCATCATTGAAGCTATTCATTATCATGTTTGGAGCAAGAGATGAAGCTGGAGGAGGATGGTTATTCTCCATTATGCAGAAATCAATGTGGAGAAAAATATGAAACTACAAATTTGAAATGATGGCCAACCAACAATTCTAGATGTCAAATAGTGTAAAAATGAGTAGAAAATATTCAAGGATATATATATATATAGGGAGATTTTAATAAACTAAATCTGAGAATGTTAGCTAAAGATAATAAATTGTTAAAAAAACAAAAAAAAATCGAAGAAATTTACAATTGTTAATTTGTTAGTCCTCCAGAGGAATTTTTTGAGTTTGGAAAAAAGGTAATGGCGGCTTTATCATCAAGATAAAGATTTCCAATCTGAAGTGATTATGAAGGTTCATATGTACTTAATTCTTAAACCGTTGGTGTAGAATTACCTCAAATTTGCAATTAGACTTGCTAGCTATAGCCTACATGATTAATTATACCGTATAAATTATGAATTTGCTGGGACATTTTAATTGTCACAATATTGTTATATCTTGATTTTTATGCAATATTTGCATGACCAAATGAAGCTCTGAATGCACGTGCTATAGAAGATTGACCAAAGTTAACTGCATAATGAATTTGACAGATGCAATTCAGATTATTCAAACAAGTATTATATTCTTTGGTTGAAATGTCAATATTCAAATGGTAACTAAAGAAAAAATCGATACCAGATTTAATGTATTATCAATTATATAATTATTATGAAATAGGTAGTAACTCGTAGTGGATGTTGATGCGGGATCAAATAGTGAGGTCACGTGAAAGACACGTGGAGATGGGGTTCGACCCGTCTCACGACAGACCAGATGAGATGTTTCAGATTGTGGGCTGCACTCGAGTGATTCAAGCTGCCTACGTACCTAGTTCAATAGGATCAAGCCTATTCGTGGTTCGAAATAATTAGTTTCTCTAATAATTGAGAGCTGTGGATATTCAAAGAGATTAGGATAATTCTCCAAGATTAGGATAATTCTCTAAATGATCAGAACGTGATTAATGAATTGATGGAAGGGGTATTTATAGACGTTTAGTTGGACCTTGGGCCCTAACACATGGACGTGGGCCTAGGGTGCACAAACACTAGCCCACAGTGCTTATTTCCCATTTCATGGGCTTGGGTAAATTGGGCTTTGGATAGTCGCCTCCTTGGGCCGGGTCTTTATTGAGGCCCATCATATGTAATACCGGATCGGAACTAACATGACATAGAATTTTTGTAAATAAATATTAAAACTCAAAAATAATATGTGTAGAGAGGGGAAATTCTATGTTGGACCTTGCCCAATAGGGCCGGTCCTTCCCCACCACACATTTGTGGTGGGGACCACACATTTGTATGGGTGGTTGTTGTATTTTAACACCCACCCCACCACAAATGTGTGGTGGAGAAGGACCGGCCCTATTGGGCAAGGTCCAACATAGAATTTCCCGTGTAGAGAGTTTTTTTTTTCCATCAGACCTCATCAATTTCATCAAGTGAGTAAACAAATTCGTGAATCTAATTCTAGACCATCTCAGCTTTCAAAACATTGGCAAAGTTGAATTTATGGATTAATTAGCAAATTAAAATCAAATGATGGATCATTTAGAGTCTACTATTGTTGAATGCTTGTTTGCATTTTCTATTCAAATATTATTATGAGGTCTTAAATAATAATAATAATACAGTAGAAACTCGATAAATTAATACTCGATTAATTAATAAACTCTCTAAGATAATATTTTTGGCCGGTCCCGACTCGAGGATAGGGTGCTAAATTAATAATTCGCTAAAATTATAAGATAATACATTTTTGATAATTTCTATAGGTCCCATATAAAATATAAATTAATAATTCCTTATATACTACATATTACATGAATGATTTATGAATTTTTTTTGAAAAATGATTCAATTGTCTTTAGTTTTTTTGTTGAAAACAATTTCACCTTGCAAATCAATTTGCAATTGTCCTTGAATTATCCTTGTTGTGCTTGTATAATTGCTAACATCCATTCTTACAATTGCTTTTGAGTGAGACTTGGATTATCCTTGTTGTGCATGCATAATGCTCTTCGAATCTCATCGGTCATTATTGTTTTTTTCACACCTTTAAGATTAGAAGGCATGTCGTGTGTGTACGATTTATTTGTGTTAGCATTATTATCTTGTATTTATATAAAAAATATTTTTTAATTATTGTACATGCATTGTACTATAATTAAGTGAAAGTTTGAATGGTGTTTGTAAATTGAATATTTTATTATAAATTAATAAAATATTAATTAATGTATAAATTAATAATTATTAATTTATCGATTAATTAATAACTTTTTTAATTAATAAATTTTGATGGTCCCAAGAGTATTAATTTATGGAGTTTCTACTGTACCAATTTTTCTACTTCATCATAAGCATGTACAAATTGAAATTTCCTCAATTGTATGGGAAATTGTATCTTGTTGCGACTGGTTACCAATGACTTTCATGCACCACCATATAATGTGATTTTTTTAGTTATCCACTGCTTTGGTTAAAACTTTATTTATTTATATTTAAAAGTACTAAAAATGTTAGAAATAATTTTCTTCCCGAAATGTTGTGAAAATATTTTTAAATAGATTAAAATAAGTAATTAGTAGAAAAAATTACCAAACCCCCCTTAAATATAACCTTTAATGTAAAAAACAACACATGAGAATACGTACCACCCCTAAAAGCCCATTCATTAAACTTATATTTTTTTTAAAATTCAAAAGTGATGATTCATAACTTTGGGCTAAATTACCCTTCATTTAATAAATTACTATTTGATTAATTAATTTTTTCATCGGAATTTGTGTTCAGAAATTCAAACGTTAAACCGCATTATACGAATTTAACTTTTAATATAAAATATTTTTATATATTATATAATTTATTTTTATTTTAATATTATAATTGTCTGTGAATACATTTTTTTAAGAAGACTTAAAACATAGGAGCAATTAAAATTAAAGTCATATTAGTATCAAATATTAATATACATTGTTAAAAATTAATTATTTTTTAGTCCAAATGGCTAAGGAAAATTACATCCATAAATAAATTTGTAGCCCCACATATTGAGTTTATTGTAGTAAAAAGTTGATGAATAAATTTTTGGACTGAGAAATACTACCATGGATTTGTTTTTGATATAAAAGTTTATTTTGTGGTGGTTTTAGTAATTTTCTCTAATTAATACTCATGTCAATTGTATAACAGATTCACAATACTTGCCAAAAGAATGAATATAAGTTCTTTTTACAAAAAAAGAAAAAAGAAAAACCCAACTAAAAGTATTGTTAAAAAAATAAGTCATGCAGTAGCCAAAATAATGAAAATATTCAAACTGTAAAATGAATATATAGATAACCACATCAGCTTATCAAGGCACTATAATTCCACACAAATTACAAAATATTAGCAATTGACCAACAAAAAACATGTAAAAGTTCAAACATGTTTGGCAAATATTTCAAATTTTAAAGAAAATTGAAAATAGAAACTTAAATACATATTTGACCACACGTGTAAAGTTTTTGCAATTTAATATGTATTTATTTTTGCTACTATTTTATATGTATTAGTAGGAATCCAAAATGTTGATTTAAAATTTTTAAATCATATAAAGAATTTATCGATTTTATTAGCTTCATAATTTGCAACATTTGTCTTACATAATTTGCATTTTCATATCAATTGACATCTTTGATATTTGTCGTGGTAGCTATTCCATTGGTGATGGTAGATGGAAATAAAAATTGCGTGAAAGAAAAAGATTCTTGCATTTTATTATTTAATTATGAGAGTTGACAATATGGCACTGGCTCTCGCAAAAATCACTCGGATTTTACAAATATCATTATTTATACAATAAACGTAACATAAAATTGATTGACATACTAACATAAAAAGAATCAATCATATACTATTATCGTAAAATAATGATAATGGTCTCTAGAATCTAATACATGAAAACTTTTTTTCTTTATTTTTTGATTTAATTTTCAGTCACATTAAATTTTGGTTTTCATATTTTTCAATCCTTCTTCTTCTTCTCAATCATATTAAACAAACACGTGTTTTGTTAAATCATAAACCAGACAAATAATAATATAATACTACCTAAAAGCTCACGTTGTTCCTATAGAGACAAAAATAATAAGAAGGAAACGCAGACGAAGAAAAAATATAAAATCGCCGACTGAAAAGATCCTCGACTGTCTTCTCGTCTCCATCTCGCTTCAGGTACTTTATTTCTAATTTGCAATTTGTATGATATTTTTTTATCCATTGATTTTGTGATATATTGCATTCAGCTGATTTTATCCTTTTTTAATTGTTTGCAATTGTCACCTGTTTCCAGATTGGGCTCAAAAAGCTTTCGATCGCGCAGAATTTCCTGTGATTATCCATGTTTCCAAGTAAGTTTGCAGTCCTATCATTCATTCAATTCATTTATAATTTTCTCAGTTGCGTTCAAGTTTCAGTTGGGTTTCGAGATTGCTGCATATTAGACGTATTTTATTTTCTTTTATTATCTGGAGTCTGGATTTGGACCTCAGATCTTAAGGAGAAAATGCCAAGACTGTGTTTGAACCCTGGATGCTAGTGAGGAATTCATTATGGCAGTATTTTTTTTTGTTCTCCTTTTGGTTTTAGAGGAGAGAGTGGAGTAAATTTGATATCATTATGAGAGATGCTTATTGATTTATCACCAATGCCATCTGTTTTGTCGTGATACTTAGTTACATTTCAAAGGTATCGGAGGAAAATACATTGCATATTTAGTTCTTAATGCATTTCCTTTATATCTTTTTTCATTGTTTATCTGAAACAGCAAACGTGCATGAGTTTTAATGCTTGTGTTTAGACGTATTGTTGCATATTAAGAAAATACATATACTTCTGTTTTGTTTTAGGAAAATATTATTGAAATGCTTGTCCAGATATTTTTATGACAAATGGAGAAAGTTGTAATGCATTTTTATGTCCCTTTACAATAAAATTCAGTAATTCTAAGAGCTTGAGATCTACATACTAGTCTTTTCAAAAGAATCCGCTATATGAACACTTTTACTTTTGCTTTTCAATTTTGTGCACGAGGTCCTACATCCAGGCGGCGGATAAAGAAATGTCTTCCTTCACTTGGTTTTGAAGGACATGAGCAAAATATTGCTAGATACACTTATATCATGTATAGCTTTTTCAATTCCTTTTGATGTCCATCAAGAGTCAAATTTTTTGGTCATGGGCTGTGAACCATAAGAATGTCAATAAACTTGCTTTTCCAATCTTAAGACCTCTTTATTTCCTATGGATTTCTGAATCTGTAGCGGATGTCAAATGAATTTAACTTAAATATTGGATTCATAGGACCACAAAGCATTATTTCCATTCCTTACATACCAATGGCTCAACAGTAAACTAACTGGAGTTATGTAGTTTTTCTGTTTTAGAAATGTCATTGAACATTTGTAATGCTTCATCTATCTTTCTCAGTTGTCACGATATGCATTGTTCTGGAAATAGGGGAAAGTAATGAGTTATTGGTTCATATTTTGTTTTGTTCTTACCAGATAATGGTTGGAAACTAACCAAGGTCAAAGTGAAGAGTACCAAAGCAGTAAATTTCGCAAAGATGGACTTGAAAACATTTATTTCGTTTCATAATCTCTTACTGCCCTAATAATCCAAACAAAAAGGCACAATACAGTTAATCTTATTAGCTTATTTCAATCTGTGAGGCTTATGACACAAACTTGTTGATTTTTTGTTTTTATTACAAATGAAATGATTTTTTTTTCTTCTCTTGGTTCATCCGGTGTTGACGTTGTTGAGTAATTATACTTTTCCAATACTGTAGCATCTGTTAAAGTGATTGTGGTGACCACTTCTCTTCATTCATAATGTTATCTGTGTCGCCTAATTGCTCAGTGCTAATGGCAGCTAGGGAAGTGCTCCTTTGATTCCTATTTTTTGTTTCGGCAACTTGTGTTTTTCAGTTTTTTATTCTTGTGCTTATATTTCTAGGTTTAAGGATATTCCAAAGTGCATGATTGTTGTTAAGAGACATTTATTCCTCCCTCACTTTCTTTTTCTCTACCTGTACCACTCTCGCACAGATAAAGGGCGTCAGTTATTGACCTCCAGGAACCAAGATTGATCTTTTGAATGGAATTAGCTCTTCTCTTCCAGAGAAAATGTACTTTTTCCTATATAAACCAGTGAAAAATATATGGCCCTCCAGCTCTGCAATAATCATGGATTAGCGAATGTTGAGGCAAACAAAAAGTTAAGAACAGAATCAAGTTTTTATTAAGAGCCAAAGTTGAACTCTCTGGAGTTAGCACTTACATTTACATGGAATAAGTAAGCAGATATTCTGGTTGTTTATATATTGAGTGCTCACCTAGGCTTATCTACGGACTACATGGATCCCATGCTTACTGTTTCTGTGTAGGTTGTTCCTTTGGAGAATAATATTGTTTCTGTGTAGGTTAATTCATTCTCTCATCTGCTGGACGATATTTACCTGGAGGATAACCAGAAACTCTGAAAATACAGGGGGATTTATTAGTGTGAGAATTTATGATCTCATCATTTATGTTGTGCGGTATTATTCCTAGCAATTATTGGTCATACACAATAATTTACACAGTTACGGTCGAGAAAATTGAAGTAGGTGCAACCGTTATTTCTAAGCAGTAAGAGTCATCTGCTCAGGTTAAATTTTTTTTCCTTAATATAGAAGTTTGTTGGCTTCCTAAAACCCATTGAAACTCTCTTTACTCCAGCAATTCTTTTTGTGGATTGTGAAAATGAAGCTACACATTGCGAAGATAGGATCAATGTTCTAGGGATCAAGCGCAATGCTTATGATCATGTCATTTTGTTAGTTAGCATGTTCGTAAATAATCCATTGAGTGCCACATCGTAAACTCATTGTATGTTTGACTAAGCCAGCTGATAACTTATCAATTGTATAGGTAAAGCAATTATGACACTGACTACACCTTTTTGACCATTTGTATATGCGCTACATTTGGTCAGTTTGGTACAAGAGTGATTACTTTAACCTAAACAATGATGGCACTGAAATGATAGCTAGTTGCATCTTGAATATTTTCTATTTATGCATAATTTTGTTTGATCTGTCAATGATATCTATCTATTTGCAACCTCAGAGGGTTGGCATCTCTAGTGGACCAGTCTTGGAGGATGGAAATGGGTGGAGTATTGAAGAGCGATTATCTGCCTGTTTGAGTGCATACTTTTTCTCTGTCTAATCAATTAATGATGCTGCAATTCAGGTATGGCTATTCAGTCCAGTACCTGCTTGTGGCATATTTGCATAATGTGGAAATGTTAGTTATGATACAGCTTCCAAAAGAAAGAGTGCTATAATATAGTACAATTTTAATATTAGTTTTGCTTGATGATTGTCTCTTATGTTGCGGAAAAACTGTTTGGAGCCTAAAAAGTGAACAACTGAGAACAATACATATATGGAAGATCTCGACAGTATTTTTGTAAAACTATAAAAGAGAGGTTATACTCTCAACACAAACACTTCATACATTCAGCAGAAATAACTGTGCTTCTTTACATTGTATCTGACTTTTTCAGCAAATGATATTCACTCGTACAATAGAACCAATAACCAAACACAGCATTATCAGCTACTGCATTACTTCACATAAAGCACACCGGGTAGGAGAGACTCCTATTTTATTTTTCTCGAACCTATTAAATATATTCACTATTTGATAATGTCATGGACACACATATGTAAACAAGCTTAAAGTTTGCACACAAACTGCGTAAGACTGCTTCCCTTTGCGAGTAGTGTGTCTTTCCTTACAGCTCCAGGACCAAGTCTATGGTGCAGATCAGAGAAAAAAGGAAAAAAGAGAAAGAAAGAAATCAAAGTTAGACTAGTGTACTTAATTAAGATTCAATAAATCTTCAACTGATGGTTATTTCATCATTTGACGTTTCAACTTACAATCAGAATCCGTTTTAATCCAGTGCCCTCCATTGAATGTCGAAGCACCGTTGAAGATATCATCTGAAGATTGTTTCTTTCTGTTCCTTTTCCCCTTGTTGCTCACTTCCAGAGCAACCACTTTATTTCCATTGTGTCCTCCAATCTGATGGGCATTTTCGTGGGAAATGTCTCTCTTCTTACTCTTTTGCAGCTTAGCAATGTGTTTCTCAGTCATCTCTTCAGGGTAAACTTTCTTTTGAAACATTTTTAGGGCCTGCATTCACCACGCCGCAAAATGGCGATTTAAATTACTACAACTCTTTCCTACTCATGTTCTGCAGTTCTATTCGTTTCTAATTCTCTGTAGGTTGGTTGGGTTTACCTTACTTCAAGAGTACAAGGTCTTAACATTAGATTTCGATGATAGACATGAAATTCAGCATTAGGGTCTGGTTTATGTTAGAAGCTTCATAAATCATACATTCGTTAACCTTTTTTAAGCTATTTTGAAGAGAGACACAGAATGTTATCCTTTAAATGTTTTGTAACCTTATGTAAATTGATAAGTATGATTCTTTTTGTATAAATGATAATAGAAGAGTAAAATTAAGAAAAGTAGCATTTAAATTCTACTCTCTGTATTCAACATGCTTTGGAGTATAAAAAATCTTTATCATGCAAAAATGTGAAACTTGGCAGTTTGTTCCTTAAATTATCACATTGTATGTGTGGAATTTTAAATGGATAAAGTAAAGTCCATGGTCTTCTAGAGGTGATGCTTACAGGAAGAAAACAGATGGATAGCGAATGTTTAATACATAACTCTAAGCCGATATAGTAAGAATGAACTGACCTTAGAGAGTTTTTTCTTAATTGAAATTGGTACGTCAGCACAATTTTTAGAAGACGCCGTTGAGCTTCTTGATGAGGAATGGAGCTTCTTCACCACCTTTTTCATGAAATGAGCTACATTTTTCCTCCTTGGTTGTTCTGCTCCTTTACAATTGCTTGTAGGATCATCATGGACTATGTTGTTCCTCCTAAAGAGCTCTTCAAGAGTAGTTTTTTCTTTCTTTATCTCTTTATTGCTTTCAGCTAGTTCAATTGGAGTGGCAAATAGATAATTTTGTAGAGGACAAGACAGCATGCAGACGTGGCTCTCAGAATCTGCTCCTTCAATCGGCTTACTGCTGAGGGTTATAATGCTTGCTTGACTACTCCTTCCGGATATGTCATTGGCATTTTCTTTCTCTTCAACTTCAAGAAACTTCTCTAGTTCATAGTTTATAAACTTCAGATCATTTTCTGTTATTTCTGACTGTTGATTACTCAAATTGTCAAAATGCATGGGAAGTGTCGGTGTTGGGGGATCTGAATTCAGTAGTTCCATACCAAAGGTGCCAATTGCAAGAAAGTCAAAAGACTCAAATGATTCTTCTTGGAATAGTACTTCCTCTTTGTTGGCTTCAAATTTATTTGAATACTTTTGATACTTGATGTTTGAATGCGACATAGTTTTGGTAGACTCTCCATAGTAATCTTGCTCATCAAACAGTGTCTTTGCCAAGAAATAAGTGGAAGGGTTTCCTGAAATAAGAAAAGAAAATGATAGTCTCGTTAAAGGCAGCTAGCTAACTTAATATGTGCATTCTCTTGCATGTGCATTTCTTGTGTTTAAGGAAACCATGCTTCATGGTGCATCATTCAAACAAGTAAAAACTAGCTATCGACTCCTTATCACAAAAGTGAAACTGCATCGTGAATATGTACTTTGCTGACACGTCTGCTGGTTATGTTTGACAAGCTTTTGGCAAATCAATTCCAATTTATTTTGAGTGAACTCGTCGGTAGATGTATGAGAGCCCGTAAGGAAGTTACCTATTGTGGAATTCTTAACTATCTCTGTGCTGTTTTGCATAAACTTACGGTGCATCCACCCCAGGAACTGCATCAAAAGAAAACATAGTTAAAAATATTGCATCGAATTGCTTTTTGTCATTTCCACAGGAGTTTTGAACTACCTTCATCTTGAACTTTCTTGAGATGGTTCAGTATTGAAAGGATATAGCTGGATATTGTATAGAGGAATCTATGTTTAAAAGGGAAACTTAAAGGACTTGTTAGAAGACAATGGGTTGTAGTAACTTTTCATATTGTTGTTTATAAATGGAAAGCCTCGGTTTCCTAGTTAAGATAGTGCTAAACAGAGAAGAATATTGAGAAAGTTACAAGACTATGGTTGGACAACTTCTGTCAACATTGTATCAGTTGAACAGTGGGCTTGAGACCCACATGTGGGTGATGCTATATTTGCCATGAACCTATGTTATTTATTAAAATTGGTATTATTATGCTCATTTAACTGATAACCATGAGGCATTTCATTATCATGTTGATCTTTGTCCAGATGATTTGACAACTATCATGTGTAACTCCTAGGATGTACATGGCACGTAAGATGGTAATGCAGCCAGGTTTTCTATGGGACATTTGCTAGCTGCAGAAGGTTTTTCCAGAGTTTGTTTACTTGGTTCATGGTATCACCATAATTGGTAGGGATACACTGGTTAATTAGATTCATACTGCACTTACTGATGAAAAGGAAATTGATTTGACAGATAATTGTAGATTAGGGCCACAATAGAGCCCATGCCCCTTCACGAGAATCTGATGTGGCAATCAGTGTCGTGATTATTATTGGGTTATTAATTCTACTTTATATCTGGATTTTTTTCTTCTTTTTTTCTATTTCGTTTTCATCCTTTTAAATTAGAAAATAATTTTTTTATGCAGGAGAGCAGAACAGACACATACATTAGATATTCTTGGCCACATGGATTTTGCTGGGATAAAATTTTGTGCTGAAGCGTGCATGGAAAGTTCGTTCATGCTGCACAGCTGTGTGAGTATAAATTTATATTGCAATTCCAAAAAAACAAAGATTTTCTTGAATAACAGCAAACCTGCGGCGCCCATGCTTCAATCTATAAAGGTGCATGTGCTTATTTGATGTTGGCTTTTCTTTTATTGCAATATGCTTGAAAATTGAAATTTTATGTGATTTCCTTGTGAATATAGCTATTTACATGGGAACTCTAATTAATAGGATGGTAGTAAGGAAGCATTTCTTTTAGCGAATTTCGCTGTTTATGTATATTTCTCTAAATATGTAACCAGTTTAATTTTACTTGCTCAAATTAAATGATAATATGGTATTAATCTACTCCGATGATGATGATGTAACTTGCCCTTTTCCTTTTCTCCATTTGTATTTGATTTCTTTCTTTCGACAAACTTATATTCTCGAACCATCAGTACTAGTACTTTGATTTCACTACTTGACAAGTGTACTTGTCAATAATTTCCCACCATTTATACGGCGATTGTTGAAGCTTCTGGTCTATGCAATGATCTGTTAAGTTTTCATCCCATCAATTTATGCTAGTGCTTTTGGACTTTTATGCTTGACTATACTTGACACTTTATTTATCAATGCTATAGTACAAATGTTAATTGCTATTTGGCAGTTGTTTAGTCATATCTTGTTGCTAATCTTACAGACTTAGTGATCAGAGAGAGGCTTCTTAAGTGGTTATTGCAATGTAGTTGTATAAATCTTTTAACCATGTACAAGCTACGTATCGTTGCAAGATTGGTTTAACTTTCTTTACCACTGCTGGCCTTGCACCCCTTTACCCAAGCTTTGAATCTTCTTCTTATTACTAATGTGAAACTAGTTTATGCAGTATAACTAATGCATGCAATATTAAGAGTAATCAGAAATCATACTGTGTAAGTCTCTAAGTAGATAAATGATAAGTTTCTTAAACGAACATATTAAGAGCACAGTGCTGCTCACTGTATTTTTTGTCCGAGTAAACGATTTGATGTGTGTATTATTGAGTTATGGAATTGGTGAGACAAATATTTTAGTGATTAATGAAAATGGTTGTGGTATGTATGGGGCCCTGAGGCTGTTTGTTCAAAGGGTATCCTCAATTTGAAGAAAGCAACAAAAGGCTATAAAACAGAAAGGTTGCCTTTTTTGTTGGACAAATGACAACAGAAGCTTACAAACACAAGAATCTACAAGTTGATCAAATAGAGCTCTGGTTTTTGAGCATACGGATAATTATGGAGTGGTTCCCATGTGGTGGTGCTGGTTATATATATTATGATGCTGCTCAGATTTTTCTGTGCCGACATCCGTGTGAACGCTAAATCCTGGATTACTACGATTTTTATTTATTTATTCGTTTTTTTTTTTGGGACAGGTGATCCCGGTATATGGTTCATGGTTCGTAGATAATGATTTTATTAGGTTCGTGATGCTTATTGAATCGTTTGTTTTTGCAAGAAATCCTATATTTACATGCATCAAATTGATAGTACCATGTGGGGATGTGGTAAAACTTCGACTTTGTTGTGTATACTAAACACGGATGCGTATTTGATTTATTTTTAGTTTTTATATTTCAGCAAAAAAGTAAAATTTATTTTCACCGGTTGCATTTAGGCCGATGGACGTTCATTTTCTATTTCTCATTTTTCTTAGAGACACTAGGGATTTTGAAGTTTTAAGAAAGTAGAGATATGACATTGATAGTATGTATGAATAAATTTTTCTAGAGAAAGTGTAATGATTATGTGTGTATATTTTGTAAGAATTTTTTTTAGAGGATTTATATGAATGCGTTTTTCTTTCATCCGTATAGACAAATTTAAGTCAAATTTATTGATTAAGTTAATAAAAAAATTATGCAAAATGAATTTTATTTTGTAAATTGCTATGTCCTAATAAAGATGTGTAATTATTTTCATGCTTATGTTAAGAAATTTGTGGAGAAAATTAATTTAGTGGTCAAGTGAATTGTTTAATCATAAATAAAAAATTTAATTTTAACAAGAAAAATTGAGAGACATGTCTATTAGAATAATTTTCAAAGAAATTTGAGATTTTGAAGTAATGTTTTATGTAGTAATTCTCTGAGGTGCTAAAAAATGAAAAAAAATATCTATGAGAATTGAGAGTTTGAAATAAAGTGCTCATCAGAATGAAAGCTTATTCTCTCTCATATACACACGTACCAATTATAGAAGTCTGTGTTTGTAAATTGTAATCATACCTTGGTCTTATAGTACACTATAGTACTATACATCATAAGAGGGGAGCAACTAGCCCAACTCTTTTAGACCAGATCCATTGCATTAAAATAAAATAGATAGAGGAAGATGCACAACCAAATCTAGTCAATATTTCGATTAAAAAAGAGTGATGGGATTGAAAAGAAATAGGATAAATTTAAATATTTTAATATCTTTATATTTAGTATAGGATAAATTTAAATATTAAAATATTTTTATATTTAGTAGGATGACTTGATTAATATTTGAATTGATTATATTTTCTTATTTAGCTTAATTACATTAGTTTAAGTTTATTTCCTCGTATGTCTTTTTGTAGAGCCTATAAATATAAAGACTTCATGATTATTGAAAGACAATTTTGAATGAATTGAATAAAAGTTTTAATAGTTTTTTTTCTTAGAAATATTAGTTTTTAGTTTAGTTTACTTAGTTGTTTTGCATCAAATGGCACCAGAGCCAAATCTTGATTCATTTCGCTTCCGAATTATTCTTCAATTTTGTTATCACCAAATTAGTTTTGCCTATTACATCTATTGATTTTGTATATGTTGGGTTAGTTTATTTATAAGGCCATATAGCTTTTGTATCTATTGGGCCTATGTTCTGTTATGTTCTGTTAGACCTTAGTTGGGCTTTACACCCTTGTATATAAAAGGGTTCTTATCATCTTGTAAAAGCTTATCATTCAATAATAATATTTTTCCCCAAATATGAACTTTCTGTATCGTCTTCTTTACCAATTTAACATGGTATCAAGAGCAGGTCAATTCTGATCTGATTTTTTCAATTCCTCGTTCATATCGTTCGATTATTGTAGGTTTTATTCCTCCAATTGATTCAATTTCTGCGATTATCGCTAATCGCCTAAATCTTTGTTCGTTCTCTCTTTTCTTGATCGAAAAATCATGTTGAAAGGGGATTCTGATAAATCTCCCACCAATGTGGTAATTGATATCAATGATCCACTCTATGTACATCCTTCAGACACACCTAGCTTGCATCTTGTCCCTCATGAACTAAAAGGGGCTGAAAACTGCGGAATTTGGTGCAAAGCGATGAAATTGGCACTAAACTCCAAAAGCAAGATTGGATTCATCACGGGCAAATATAAACGACCGGATCCCGCCGCGCCTGAATCTGAACAATGGGAAAAATGCAACGCCTTGGTGTTATCATGGATACTCAAATGCGTCAGTAAGGAGATTTACAACGTGTTGGTTTACTGTGACACTGCAGCCGATGCGTGGAATGATCTTCATGATCAATTCAGCAAAATGAATCGTGCAAGAGTTTTTGCACTTTTCAAGGAGATAAATTCATATACCCAAGGAGCCAACTCAGTCATCGTGTACTATTCCAAGCTAAGACAAATGTGGGAAGAATTCGACTCTCTCGTCAATCTTCCAGTCTGTGAATGTTCAGCCTCCAAAAGATACACTGCCTACTCTCAAGAACACAAGCTGATGCAGTTCTTGATTGGCTTGAATGAATCCTACGGACCTATTAGATCTCAGATATTAATGATGGAGCCGGCACAGTCTCACAAACAGGCATACTCAATGATTTGTAACGAAGAGTCACAAAGAACCATCAGCAATGTTGGTCAGACAGAGACTCCTGTGACCTTCAACTCGATAGCACATAATAACCCTAAGAGTGCAGTGGTTTGTGACCACTGTAGCATACAAGGTCACAGCAAAGACATGTGTTTCCGAATCATTGGATATCCACCACCAAGAAACGGTTCTAATAGAGGTCGTGGCAGGGGCAGAAACAACAGGGGAGGCAGACAAGGAAGAAGTTTTTCTTCAAACCAAGTGTCTCAAGATCAGAATTCAGACAGCCTCACTCTCAATTATCAGCCTCAATATGGAAATAACCAGCAAGTTGGTGCTCTAAACCAATCGGCTATGCAGACCTCAGCTCCAAACCAATCTGCTATGCAGTCCTCAGCTCCAATATTCACACCACAACAATACCATATGCTTCTGAATCTGATCCAAACATCTGATCCTAAACATGCCCAGCAGGTTAGCTCCAACAGTGCCACAGGTATGCATAATGTTGCCTCAGGTATCACTTATGACCCTCTTGCACTTGCATCTAATATTTCCAATGGTGAATGGATAATAGACACTGGGGCTAATCAACACATGTGTTATAACTTGAACTCTATTTCAAATATTAAACCTCATAACTATGGGCAGACCACAGTAAAATTGCCAAATGGAAATATGGCCCATATTGATAAGGTTGGAGATGTCATTCTAGGAGAGAACTTAACTCTTCAAAATGTCCTATATATACCTCATTTTCAATACAACCTTCTTTCTGTTTCCAAATATAATCAGGACAATAACTGTTATGCCATTTTTTTCAAAAACTTTTGTGTCTTTCAGGACACTGGAATGGCAAGATAAGGATGACTGGTGAAGCTAGGAATGGCCTTTATATTTTACAATCTGTTACAAAGAATAATCATAGGGATTTCAATTTCTTACACAAACTGAATTGTAATGCTATCAATGACATTCCTTTTGATAGAGCTGTCCCTATTAATGATTGTAATGACAAAGTTTCTTACCTTGAAAAAATTGATTCTACATGCTTTACTAGCACATCTATTCCTACTGATCCTTATCTATGGCATTTAAGAATGGGACATATGTCTTTTCAAAGGCTAAAAATGTTACCAGATTTTGGCAATAAACTTTCAAATAATATTTTACACTGCCCTATCTGTCCCATTGCAAAACATTCTAGGAGCCCTTTCCCTCAAAGAACACACATAACTAAAGGCATTTTTGAACTTGTCCATTTAGACATTTGGGGCCCATACAAAACACACACACACACTCTAATCACAGATACTTTCTAACTGTGGTTGATGATTTCTCCAAAGGGACTTGGGATTTTCTGATGCAGTTTAAAACATATATTTTGACCATTTTAAAGGACTTCTTTGCTTATGTAGAGAATCAATTCAATACCACCATAAAAATCATTAGAACGGATAGAGCTTGGGATTTCTTTAAATCCTCTTGTAGCCAATTTTTTACATCCAATGGAGTGGTCCATCAAAGTTCCACTCCTTACACACCCCAACAAAATGGGGTTGTGGAGAGAAAGCATCGACATATTTTGGATGTAGCTCGTGCTTTAATGTTTCAATCACATGTTCCATTAATATTTTGGGGAGATTGTGTGCAAGCTGCCACTTACCTTATTAATAGAACCCCTACTACTCTTCTTCAGACCAAAACACCTTTTGAGGTTCTGTTTAACAGAGCACCCAATCTCCAACATCTTAGAGTTTTTGGTTGTCTTGCCTATGCCAAAATATTGCCTAATGTAGATAAGTTTGCACATAGATCCCAACCATGTGTTTTCTTAGGGTATGCAACCAACCAGAAAGCATATAAACTTTTGTCCCTTACTGATAACACCTTTATTACTTCAAGAGATGTGATTTTTTATAATCTGATTCTCCATTTGCTGTTGTTAATTCTGAATCAAATGATCACCTTCTTGTCACTGATATGCCTGCTTTTTATGAAGATCTTGTGACTCCCTATCAGTCCCAACAACAATATCACCTTACTGATGATGCTCCACATATTTCTGACAACACACTCACTGATGATGCTACACATATTTCACCTGATGATGTAGTTGATTTACCTAGAAGGTCTTCTAGGATTCCTAGTAGGCCTGCTTGGACCTGTCCCACTTTACAGGATGGTTCTAATTCCAGTAATGTTACTGCTGTAGCATACCCTTTATCTTCCTTTTTATGTTATTCTCATCTTGCAGATTCTCACCAAAATTACATTAGCTCTTTACATTCCTTTATTGAGCCTACTTCTTACCATGAAGCTACAAAAGATGCTAGGTGGAGAGATGCTATGAGCACTGAAATTCAGGCTCTACAACTAAACAAAACCTGGGAATTAGTGGATTTGCCACCACATAAGACACCCATTGGATGCAAATGGGTGTATAAGGTTAACTTTACTCAGATGGAACCTTAGACAGCTTTAAAGTCAGGCTTGTTGCCAAGGGCTATTCTCAACAAGCTGGTTTAGACTATAATGAGACTTTTAGCCCTGTTGTTAAAATCACCACTGTTAGGACTGTTTTGGCTTTGGCAGCTTCACTTAACTGGTCTCTTTCACAATTAGATGTCACTAATGCTTTTCTGTAGGGGGACTTGACAGAGGAGGTATACATGACATTACCTGAAGGATTCAGCAATCAGGGGGAGATTTCTAACTCTAAACATCCCAAAGTTTGTAGATTGCTTAAATCTTTATATGGATTGAAGCAAGCTTCAAGACAATGGAATGTTAAATTCTCTAATGCCTTAACTCATATTGGTTATAAACAATCTTTACATGATTACAGTTTATTTACTAAATATGAAGGAGCTAATATTGTTATTCTTCTTGTCTATGTAGATGACATAATAATCACAGGGAATAATCTGACCATGATTGGTGAGCTGAAATCCTACCTGAATGATACTTTTCATATCAAGGATTTAGGAGCATTGACTTATTTCTTGGGCATTGAAGTTGCAAGAAGCAAGAAGGGTATCCAGTTGAATCAAAGAAAATACATAATAGATTTACTGAAGGAAGCTGGCATGACAGCTTGTAAGCCAGCATCAACCCCTTTGGAACAAAACATAAAGCTGACAAGCAAGGATTATGATGATGGAATCAATTCAGAAGAAGATGATCCTGTGTTGGAAAATGCAAATGAATACCAGAGAATGATAGGAAAATTGATATATTTGGGGATGACCAGGCCGGATATTGCATACTCATTACACATGTTATCTCAATTTATGCACAATCCAAAGAAGTCACACTGGAATGCAGCCATGAGAGTTCTTAGATACTTGAAAGGAACTGCAGGATTGGGTATATTTATGCCTAAAAATACTTCTTTGCAATTGACAGTTTTTTGTGACGCAGATTGGGCATCTTGTATGATGACAAGGAGATCCATAACAGTTTTTTTTGTCAAATTGGGTGATTCTCTTATATCATGGAAGACAAAGAAACAGAAAACAATAGCAAGGTCATCATGTGAGGCTGAGTATAGAGCTGTTGCCACAGCAGCATGTGAGGTAATTTGGTTGAAGGGATTGTTAAAGGATTTGGGGTTAGAGTTGAAGCATCCTGTGGAAATGTTTTGTGACAGTAAGTCTGCTATTAGTATAGCCACAAATCCGATTTTCCACGAAAGGACAAAACACATAGAAGTTGATTGTCATATGATTAGAGACTTAATCCAAAGAAAGATAATCAAAGCCGAGTATATAAAGAGTGCAGATCAACCTGCTGATCTGTTGACAAAGAGCTTAGGAAGAGATCAACATCAACACCTTCTTGGCAAGTTTGGACTGTTGAATATATATCAAGTTAGCCAAACTTGAGGGGGAGTATTGATTTTGTATATGTTGGGTTAGTTTATTTACAAGGCCATATAGCTTTTGTATCTATTGGGCCTATGTTCTGTTATGTTCTGTTAGACCTTAGTTGAGCTTTACACCCTTGTATATAAAAGGGTTCTTATCATCTTGTAAAAGCTTATCATTCAATAATAATATATTCCCCCAAGTATGAACTCTCTGTATCGTCTTCTTTACCAATTTAACAACATCAATTTCGTCGGGGTCAATTTGCATTGAAGCTCGTGGAGACAATTCTTGATCGCCTAAAAAAAAGTGGTAATTGCTTGAACTTGATTTAATTTTTCTTAATTCAATGGTATTGTAGTTAATTGCATATTTTATCCGATTTTCTTGGAAAAAAATAGAAACAAATATGTCTTTTCCTAGTCATTTTCCACCATATCCCAAAAACTTCTACGGTCATTTAGGCCCTTATAATTTTTTGAATTAGCTTATTGAGTTGGAGATTATTATAATTTTTACGACATGATTGATTATGAACACATAAACTTTTGTAAAACTAAATTATGTAGTCAAGCCAATCAATATTGGTGTCAAGTTGAGTACGAGATAAATTACTTTCGACGAACACCAATCACTCGTTGGGTTGATATTTTACTTGAGACATAAATATGTTTCTCAAAGTTATTTGGTTCATTTGTTGTCTCAATTAAAATGTCTAAACTAACATAATTTATATGTCGTTGAATACTTTTTACAATGGCAAATTCTCATGCTCTTTTGTGATTTTGAAATGACAGATGAATATGCGATTCATAAATTTGTTTGTGGTTTAAAGTGTGAAATAAAAGATGAACTCTCTATGTCTTGTTTTTATTCTTTAAATGAAGCTTATAGAGTTGCATTAGAACTTGAAAAGCGTTATTTTCATAACAAGACTAGAGAACCAATTAACACAAACACTCCAACTAGATATGAATTTGAGGATTTTTGCAAACATATTCAAGATCAAATTCTTACACTTGAGCCCACTCATTTTGAGTCAAGTGTCCAAGTTCATTTCTAATTTCTTGTACACAGATTGATGACGTCAGTTTTCTTGTTGACCAATCTTTGAAGTATGCTCATAACAAAATGAAAATTCAATTAATAATGAGCAAATTTATGAAATTATTGTCTTGTACTTATCCTTCTAACATTGGTCATCATAGTAAAAATCCTCAACATATTACTCCATCACTCCCATTCTGTTACATTTAATGCTACAATTCATGTTGTCCTAGAATATGGCTCTAATGCGTATTTACTTCATATACCATTGAATTTGAATGTTAAATCAATTTCTTGTTTGGACGAATTAATGATGTACCGAGATAATTTGAAGTCGTCTATGTTTTTTCCCTTGCTGACACAGGTGGTTGCATTCCATTTATCGAGTCTAATTTTATTGTTGGAGTTCGAGGAGTCCAAGTCTGCATTTTCTATTGTGGATTAACAACTTTTGGGGGAGTTGTACAATATTTGACTACTTCTCAGTCATTTTTCCACTTCTATGGAGAGAGATACCAATACCACCTTCACCACTACTTTCAGAGGAAAGATTTTTTTAGCCAGGGAGAAATAATAGGATAAATTTAGATATTTTAATATCTTTATACTTAGTAAGATGATTTGATTAATATTTGAATTGATTATATTTTCTTATTTAGCTTAATTATCTTAATTTAAGTTTATTTCGTTTTATGTTTTTTTGTAGAGCCTATAAATATAAAGACTCCATCATTATTGAAAGGCACTTTTGAATGAATTGAATAAAAGTTTTTTGTAGTTTTATCTTATAAATATTAGTTTTAAGTTTAGTTTAGTTAATTGTTCTACATCAAAGAGTCAACCCAGAATTAAATAAACTAGTACGATACCTTAACTGAATGATTAAGATTAAGTATTCGATGCGTTGCTCTAGCCATCCTCGAGTCCCAGTCCGTTCTTGGTCTCTCTATAAAGAGTTATGACCTACTTTCTCATGAGCTCATTAAAAACAAGATTGTCATGACATTATATCATAACTTTTGATTTTTCCCATTGATGATTTTTCATTCCAAAAATTATAAACCAACTCC
Source organism: Verbascum thapsus (assembly GCA_963669365.1). Taxonomy (NCBI): domain Eukaryota; kingdom Viridiplantae; phylum Streptophyta; class Magnoliopsida; order Lamiales; family Scrophulariaceae; genus Verbascum; species Verbascum thapsus. The sequence goes on along the minus strand of OY770107.1, from coordinate 5,662,271 downwards.
AGTCAATATATTTGATCCAAATTTCTAATTGAGGAAAATGCATATAATATTGAACAGAAATATCATTACATTGAATATTATTCATGTTGGATACATGTAAGTTGCGGTTTTGCCCTAACCCTAGAGAAACCGCCTCCAATTTCTATCCATCCGGTAGTATCACGGAGATGGGTCTTGAAAGAGGTGATGTTGTTGCCGGAGAAGTCGATTTGATCGGCTGATATTGTAAATGATTCGAAATATTGAAATCTCTTTATAAACGGGGTCGGAGTGTTGACACTATAACAGTCGAAACGAAAGAGTCAGCATGAAGAAGTTGAAGACGCCATAACCTAAATCCTAGACAATTAATAGCATATTTTTCACCTTTCACTATCAAAGTTTAAGTCAAAGCAAAAGATATCGATGAGACCTAATAGATGGCTCATGAGTACAGTTTTAAGAGTCCACTAAGATAATTGGGCTCGTTGGTTCAATTTGTTAAACATGATAAGACTTAATGATAAACAATTTCTATACCTTGTAATTGTTCTTGGAGATAAACAATGTTAACGAAATTCCATACTTCTTCATCTAATGATGATTGTCATTCCTTCAGTCTTTTTTCCTTCCTATTTTGTGTTGGTGGAAATTTAGATTAAACCTCGAACCTCAAAATTAAACTCATTAAATATAAATCAACAAAAGCAGTGTGAATAGTGTCATGGACGATATTTTTACCTTTTGTTCACGGAATTTATCAACATCAAGTTTGAAGAAGTACATTATGAATGCACAAACAAGTATAACGATCTTCACAACATACGACTACATACCCCTTGCAATCAATATCAATATGAAATTATGAAAAAAATGTCGAATCCGTATCAAAACAAATAGATTTCAACATTTTATTACAAAAAAATTAGTAAAAAGATAGGAGTGCTTAAAAAGGCGGGAAATATGAGAAGAAGCGATATTCAATTTCACCATGAGTGCATGAGTGTAAGTATTACTATTTAATTATGCGAAAATTAGGAAGAGCATGTGTATCAATTAATAGGTAAACTTAGACAAGCTCGGGTATTAATTATTATTATTATTAACATTTAATTTGTCATTTTCATCGAAAATATTTTGATGCTCGATAAATTTGTTAATTTGCTTGAAGCCTTTTTTTTTTTTTTCCTTTTTTCTTTACTTTTCCTTTATAACCATGATTATTGGGTTGTTGCCTCACCATTGTGAAAAGGTTGATATCTCTTCTTCATAAATCATAACATAATAGCCTTTTCATTAAAGATAATTGACACCTCACAATATCAAATCTTTCAACTCACCCGTTAATTGTGGGGGAATTCAATCATTGGACGTGGCTAACAATTTAATTTTATTGATTATAAATTAATTAAAAATACCCTTGATAAGAATTGTTGTTCGCACGACCTTTTCTCCAAAATCATTTAAATAAACGTGAATAAACGTGATTATTTCATAAAATACTTTTTAAGAAATTTATATAATGTAGTTGTTACGTAATTTAATTACGTTCATAAGCACAAAGACAGCTCCTCCTCATACGATATCTCGATTTAGTCTGAGAATATGATTCCTTTCTACAAGTCAATGAAAATTATTAAACTATATTATGCAAGTTTTCTTCAATGATTTAAGAAACCTTATTTTAATTTTTTTTATTTCCTTTACTTTATAATTGGCACAAACAATTTTTAATCTCAATGCCATGAAATTCTATGGGTCTCTCAACTTTGTAAATCTATTCTATCTTTTTCAATGTGAACCTTGCATTTCCAAAAAATAAAATGACTAATTCTAAACTTGAATGCGGAGAGTGAAATCTGAATCATGAACTCTTGAAGGTCAAGATTGATATACGTATACATAACATAATATTTAAACAAACATATTATATGTCATCATTTTAATATTATTAATTTTTTTACTATTTTTTAATTTAAAAATATAATTATAATAAATTTATTAAAATTAATTACAAGTAATATCTTGCTATTAAGAAAATAAAAAAATTGGTGATATATTTTACTCATTTAAAATCCTGCTTAAATTTGTATCTTTTCCAAGTTACATGGAAGATGGGGCTCTATGCAGAGGCCCCGCCCCATAAAGACTTTTGTGCAATATCATTCCATAATTAAGTCTCTAAACTGTCTTTAATTAGTAGAAAGTTATCATTAATTTATTATTAACATTATCTTTAAGGATGGGGCTAGAGTGGGTTTGAAGTAATCCCACCACCCCCACTCATTTCATTCCATGTGTTGTTAGACTCTCCACTTTGTATATATATATATATATATATATATATAATTTTTTTTTTGTTGTTGTTGAGTACTTTACAAGTGATGGCATCACATATGAAAGTTGGTTGCAATAATGGCAGCCAAGCTACAGAGTCATCTATATCTATAGTAATTACAAGAAATGATGTTACTTATGAGAAAATTCTCTATTAATTTATAGCCATAATTCCTAAGCCCTAACTTAATTGAGTTTGGTTGAATCTAGACTAATTTAATCACATACTAAATGTATTATATTTTTAATATACTTAATGTACAATTTTATTCAATTATATAGTTAGTTAGATATGACCAAACATGATAACAAAAAAATCAATACTTTGACATTCACCTGTATCATTTTGGTAATTATATGAGTTATCTGTAAAACTATGAATATTTATGATATGGATCAAATATATATCACGTGAATTATATGTGGGGATGAGATTCAATCCCATCCACGACAGACTGATTATCGTTTTTAAGGGATTGGGAGTTGCACTTAATAACTTCGAAATGCTTACGTACCTACTTTGATAGGATTAAGTGTCTTCATAGTTCTCAAATAGGGATAAATGCAAAAAAAAATCCTGTGAAATAATTTATTGGCTGAAAACCCCCTGTGAAAAAAAAATAGGCTAAAAACCCCCTGTGAAATTTTTTCATTGCAAAAAACCCCCTCGGTTAGTTAGGTCAGCTACCCCTGTGAAATAAATGCAAAAAAACCCCCTGTGAAATAATTTATTGGCTGAAAACCCCCTGTGAAATAAATATAAGCTAAAAACCCCCTGTGAAATTTTTTTCGTTGCAAAAAACCCCCAAAAACAATATTAAAGATAGTTTTTCATAAAATGTTTCTTTTATTTTTAGTAAATATGCCTCATAATATTTAAATTTTAGATCATTAACATATAAGTACTTATATATTCATTTGGGATACACTTTTACTCATATTTACACAAAAAAACGATATTAAAAATAGTTTTTCATAAAATGTTTCTTTTATTTTTAGTAAATATGCCTCATAATATTTAAATTTTAGATCATTAACATTATTGTTTTTACTATTATAAGGCATATTTACTAAAAATAAAATAAACTCATATTTACACAAAAAAACGATATTAAAACTAGTTTTTCATAAAATATTTCTTTTATTTTTAGTAAATATGCCTCATAATATTTAAATTTAAATATTATAGATCATTAACATTATTGTTTTTACTATTATGAGGCATATTTACTAAAAATAAAATAAATATTTTGCAACGACCGAGGGGGTTTTTTGCAACGAAAAAATTTCACAGGGGGTTTTTAGCTTATATTTATTTCACAGGGGGTTTTCAGCCAATAAATTATTTCACAGGGGGTTTTTTTGCATTTATTTCACAGGGGGTAGCTGACCTAACTAACCGAGGGGGTTTTTTGCAATGAAAAAATTTCACAGGGGGTTTTTAGCCTATTTTTTTTTCACAGGGGGTTTTCAGCCAATAAATTATTTCACAGGGGTTTTTTTTGCATTTATCCCTCTCAAATATTGTATTTCTCGATTTTGAATACTCAAAAAGTGTTAAGTATTTCTAGTTTTTAAAGTGTAAATCAAATAATCTTAATTTCATTGATAAATATGCTATTTATAGTAGCTTTGTTAGGCCATGGACTCGCTTATTGGCCTTCAGCTCGGTCCTCATTGCACGTCTCATGAACGTAAAATATTAATGTTGTTCTTTAATAAATTATTTTACTAAATTATAGGAATATCCCTATTCACAAATAAAACCCATCAATTTAAAAAAATATTTATTTAATATGTTCTTATATAATTTATTATTAAAGGTAAAAAGGTAAAAAATAAATAATGGGATGTTTAATGTATTCAAATCATAAGATAATAAATACAATTTGCAAATTTTGTGACAATAAGATGTGTAATTTTTTTTTTGATAAATAATAAGATGTGTAGTTATTCAAGGACGTCATGGTAAAAAAATATTATTATTTTGTTAATACTCAAAGAAAATCCTTCAGCCATTACAATAGAAACCTATTAGATGCTTATGAATAATAATTTCAATTTTTTTCCCACCTATTAAGTTTAAAATTTTTCTCCAAATTTAAGAGCATTTAGATTTTTGAAAAAAAAAAAAAACTTACGTAAACTGTCTTGTGGGTCTTAGTTTTCTCCTGATTTTCTTCTAAATTGAGTGCGTTGTTTGAGGAGAAGAAGCAGTAGAACCAGGGATGAGTTTTTTTGTTCCCATTTGGTGTTCCACTTCCTGTTCCACAGGACATGTGTCTGAAAGAGTAAAAAATCAAATTTATATAAAATTTTACTTTTTCATTTTTGCCCCTTTCTCTATACGTGAACTATCTTCCTATTTTCTCTCAAACACATTTCTCTCTCTTCTTTCTCTATTCAAGCAAAACAAAAATATAATAATTTAGGGGCCAATTGGTTGGCCATTCAATCTCCCAAAAAATTATTTCATAGTAAAAAATCTCACAAAACTCACTTAGTTGTTATCTCAGAAAAAATTTCTTTAAAAAAATCTCTCAAAATTCATGAAAATTCCAAAAGAAATTCTTTTAAAAAAGAGAGAAAAATTATGTTCACTGTTCATGATTTGACAGTTAACATTATCGATAAAAAGGGTTTTTTCGGTTATATTTCAACTCAAAAAATTAAATTAATCACATATTAAAATGTAAAATAACACAACATTCAAAATAAGATCCATTATGACTATTTTTTAATGTCTAAATTAATGAATTTGACTATAAATATTTAATAAAACTTATATTTAAATATTAACTCAAACAAATTTCTCACAACAAAAAAATATCACATCAACCATAATCATTACATATTTTTCTCTAAAAATATTTCATCTAAACTTAATTATCAAACTATATTTCTTATCCTTAAAATTAAATTTTCTCATTTTTATCACCAAAAAAAATTCTTTGAGATGGATATGTCATCCAATTGGGCCCTTATTTCCCCTTAAACAAGAAAAAAAAATATTTTGAGATGTACATGAAAATCACATTAAATTAAACCAGTGATTTAAAAAATAGAAATGCCAGATTGTATATGTTATTTCCTATCCTCCGTGTAAATCACGTTTATCTGTGTATATACACTCAATTATTCACTCTCAAGGTTAGTTGTATAATTATAATTTACTCTTTTTAGAGTTTGTAAAATTTATTTGTTTTTCAATTATAACTGATGTGATAGTTAATGTAACAATTTAACTTATATCATTCAAAAAATATAGTGAAACATATTGATCATATCCAACTAATTACATAATAATTTTAAGTATACTTATCTCCTAATTCATCATCTCTTTAAAATATTTACTAATCAACCTTTTTGGTGCAATGTATTAAACGAAGATTTTTCCAAACATAAATTTAAAGTAAATACTGTAAATTGTCTTAGATTAAAATATTTTTACTGATGTATATTCTAATCATCAAACATGGGTTCCATACATGTTTTGTAGCTTGAGCAAATGGATCAAAATAAACTAAGTGAATAGCATCTAATTATTTATAGCAACAGCCTCAACATAATTGAAGAGATACATAGCAGTCAAGACTATCTACCCCAAGATTGGTTGATTAGTCATCACGGCTTGAAGCGGGTTCAAAAGATCAACTAATTCCATATTAATCCGAACTAATCCATACGCTCCCATTTTTAATAAGATTCCGGCTAGAAGCATACAAGTACTATAATGAGCTTCTCCATGGGTATCGGAGCGGATAACTGCTGAAAGCATCTAAGTAGTAAGCCCACCCCAAGATGAGTGCTCTCCTATTCCGACTTCCCCAGAGCTTCCGGTAGCACAGCCGAGACAGCGACGGGTTCTCTGCCCCTGTGGGGATGGAGCGACAGAAGTTTTGAGAATTCAAGAGATAGATAGAAGATAGATAGAAATTCATCTTGATCTGAAATCAAAGAAAGATAGTGGAAATGGCTCTTATCTTGTGACTTAAAAGAAGGGTTTCTCTGTATAGGAAGGGAATAACAATTTATTCCCATAAAAAATCTAGGAACAAGAAGATTTAATCGGAAATATCGACAAATTCTTTCGAAGTCCAAAGAAATGAAATGCAAAAAAGGAGGGGGTCAACTGTTCCAATTCAAATTTCATCTCTATCGAATTTTAATATCAGAATAGCGGATATAGTCATAATTAAACGGGTCAGGTCCACTTACTTTTTCTTTTGTTGATTTCGAATCTTTCGAATAGGTTTGCTTGGCTTGAAAGTTTAACTATGATCAGTATTTTCCTGAAAAACTCAATGCAATATAATGCCACAACTCACAAATATATTAGCACAAACTCCATTGTTATCCACAAGAGCAAAGTGAAAGTATAAGTAGCAAAGTAAAAAAGCCAACGATTACGTCTCACAAAATCTATAAGTATAATTAACAAAATTTCACAAAAAAAAATTTATTGGATTAATAAGACCAAAAAATATCAAAAAGATGAGACATAAAGTGCAGAAATAAAGGTCAAGGTCAGGTAATTTAGCAACACAAGAAAGAAAAGAAAATAAAATTTCTAAAATAAAATTGAAAATAAAAAATCTGCAATTTTTTTCCCCACCACTACAGCCTACAGGGGATGAGTTTTCTAATTTCAATCAAAAAGATGAATGAGTTTTGCTTGAATAGAGAGAAGAGAGAGAAATGAGTTTGAGAGAAAATAGGAAGGTAGTTCACGCATAGAGAAAGGGGCAAAAATGGAAAAGTAGGATTTTATATAATTTTGACTTTTTAATCTCTCAGACACATGTCTTCCTCTCATTTGTGGAACAGGGAGTGGAACACTAAAGTGGAACAGAAAAACTCGTCCAAGTATAGAAATAAATTGATTGTATAAATCAAAAGTAGTAAGAAAGCAGTAGTCAAAAGTCAAATTCCCTCAACAGGCACCACATCCCTGATCCAATATATTTTTGACAAAGATCCCATCATTTTCTGCCTTGGGATTTCCAGATTTACTTTTTGTCTATTTTCCACTCAAATTAAATTTTAAAAAAATTTAACCTTTTCCTTTTTCTTCCCCTTTATTTTTTCCCCTCACTTCACCTTCTTCAATCAAAGAACTTTCTACACACACGCAGAAAGATTAACAGACCTTTATTTTTCATACTATACACACAAATGATATTCAATGCTCAAAATTTGAATCCTAAATTATAGGGAACAAAAATAAATAAAATAAAAATCCATTCTTGATGGATCCGAAGAACTTAACCCTCTCCCAATCACCATCTTCGTCAAACCAAAACAACAACGATAACATGGCAGCAGAAAACAACAACAAGACAGCAGCAGAGATCAAAGATTTTCAAGTCGCCATCGCAGAGAAAGATGAATCAAAGAAACAAGCTTTAGCACCCAAACGAACCTCAAACAAAGATCGCCACACAAAAGTCGAAGGCAGGGGTAGAAGAATTCGTATGCCTGCTCTATGCGCTGCTAGAATTTTCCAATTAACTCGAGAATTGGGTCACAAATCTGACGGCGAAACTATACAGTGGCTTTTACAGCAAGCTGAGCCGTCAATCATCGCAGCAACCGGTACTGGTACTATACCCGCCTCAGCTCTAGCAGCCGCCGGCGGCTCTATTTCTCAGCACGGATGCTCAATTTCATCAGGTCTGCATCACAAAATCGACGATTTAGGTGTACATATGGGTGGTAGGTCAGGTTGGCCCGTGATGGGTGGAAACTTGGGGCGAACCCATATAGGCCCAGGTACAGGATTATGGACCCCTGCTGCTCCTGTTAGTGCGTTTGGGTACCAGTCCTCGTCTTCGTCGTCTGGTCCATCAATGGGGACAGAGAGTTCAAATTACTTGCAAAAAATTGGATTTCCAGGGTTTGACTTGGGCCAAGGAGGTAATTTAGGGCATATGAGTTTCAGTTCAATTCTGGGGGGTGGTAATAGTCATCCTGGATTGGAGCTAGGGCTATCACAAGAGGGACATGTTGGGGTTTTGAGTCCTCAAGCATTTAGCCAGATTTATCAGCAAATGGGGCAAACTAGAGTAGTTCATCAGAATCAGCATCAAGATCAAGATCAAGATCAGCAACAGTTATCATCTAAGGATGATTCTCAAGAATCAGGACAATAGATTGTTGTCAAGATTTTGAAAAGGTGAACTATTTTCTGGGGTGGAATTTGAGGGGATGATTGATGTTTTTTGGGTTATATTATTGATGGAGTGATTCTTAGTTTTTGCCCAACTTGTTTTTTTTCTTTTCCACACTTGAAGATTCATCCCACTGCTCTTCAGATAACTGGTGCCCCTGCCTTGGTAATTTCTTTTTTCTTTTCAGACTTTTTGTATCGTGTAAATTATTATAGAGGTTTTGCTCAAAGGTTTTTACCATTACAGAATTGATGTTCTGCTCTGAGAATGTCAAAGATTGGATCTTTATGCCGAACAATTAGTTTTGATTTGGATTACCTTATTTTCAGAGATGTGTTTATCATGGTTTAAGGCATCTTTTGAGTTTTCTATACAAAGATTAATCACTTTGTTGTGGAGAGGTCTATACATTTTCATTTGTGAATGAAGATGCAAAGTTTGAAACCAGAACTGCTTAGTCTTGCTAAAGCACATGGGCAATATTGTGTCTTAGTGTAAAGATTTATCGTTTTTTATGGTATCTTTTTAGTTATCTAATAGTTATATGAGAATTAACGAAAACTCAAGTTTAAGAGTTTGTGTTCTTCTTTTCAGCAGCCAAAGCCACTGTAATTTTAGTCGTTTTGATTCCGATTATGATGAATGTTTTCATGTGTCACTTTTGTATTAATTATTGCGATTAGTAGTTCAAAAATGTAAACTATATGAAGTCAGGTGGGAAAATAGAACAGAATCTGAAACTGGAAAAACAACTGAATGGAGAATATGTATTTGTCATTACAAATCTGGACAAGATTATGATGAATAGCTAGAAAAGTTTAAATGAATGTGAATGATACAGTACATATGATCGTGGTGATGAAGAAAGAAAGATTCCAGTACAAAATAGGTGTTGTACATATCATTATGATCAATAAATGCCAATCCCCTTATCTTTTAAATATGTGGTGCTGCGTTACGTTTTTATTTCCATTTCAAGAAATTTGTTTAACAAACATTATTCCCTTCAACTGTTTATATGTTTTATTTGAGCTCCTAAATCCCCCAATGGACGTGGCATCTTGATTTAAAAAAAAAAAAAAAAAAACTATATTTCAATTAAATATCACGTAAATTGCGAAGCTATCATTTAATGTTTCATGAATCTCAAGTTCCTTTCACACTTTTTTAATTAAGCAATATACAAGTAGTGATGTGATTATCTCAACAAATGTGAGAATTAGTTTTTTTGTTGTCTTCTAATAAACTAATTAGTGTAGAAGGAAGAGTTATTGGGCCACATCCAAATTGAGAATTTGATTTGGATGAATTTATTAATATTTTAATTTATCCTCCGTTTGGGCTCTGTGGATCTAACAATTACTTAAGCAATTAGATCCAAGAATAATAACCTAGTTTAGGCTGTATTTTCTGGCGTTGGGTTGAAGTGCTGTATTCCTCAAAAAAATTATGAAATTCATATTATTAGGACAAATATTATTTCTTTATTTTCTCTGAAAACAGAAATTTATTATTCCTACTATAGAAGAAGTCGCAAAAAAAAAAAAAAAAAAAGCATCAAATTCATAAAACTAAATGCGCATCCTGCTCCCATCATACAGGACAAGTGTATTATTATTAAATGGCAGACAAAAAATATCTAAATAAAGCGCAATGTGGCATTTTCAAATTCGCCCAATTTGCATTCAAACCTTAAAAGAAATGGGACCGGCGTATCTCCAAAGAAGCCCACTAAATCAAGCAATGTCTATCCATATTTTTCATGACCTCGGATTTAATTACTTCTAAAATATTTTGAATAATTTGATTTATTTTATTGCAACTTGACCAAAAACAAAAAACAAATAATACTTGTTGCTTTTTATATTCTAATGGAACTTCACCTTTATGCTTTTGAATATTATCCTCTATTTTTAGCTCTATAAAGGATTATATGTGGGCAACACATTCATATCGACTTATTATGTGATACACATCTTATTTGATTCTTTTCATCTCCAATTTTAAATAGTGATTTTGAATTAAATAGTGATTTAGTGCAATTACAGTAAATTTACTTAAACCTAAAACTAATATTTTCAAACTCAAACCGATGGTCGAACCAGATTAATAACTGGGTTATTTGTCCAACTGGCTAAACTGGTAAAAGAAACCCGGTATATATATATATATATTCAAAATAAGTTATTATATGCCTAAAAAATATTGCATATATTAAAAGGCATATCAAATAATTTTAAGAAATGAAACCCTGAAAAGCATAATGTATTCGGTTTGAATATTTGCACACCCATTCTCATCATTTGTTATTTTATCATTTTAAAAGGTAAAATAATAAAAGTGAAAATGAGAAAAGGAAATGCTTATAAAAAGATCAAACATAATGAGTTACAAAAACACTAGCTTATTTTCAATTTCAATAGCCGCCTATGCTTGTGTTTCTTCTCTCTTCCCCCTCTTTTCTTCTTTTCCTTCTTGTTTGTTTAATCTTCTTGGTTCAATTTTTTCAAATTATGATATGCAAAATATTGCTCCTTAATCTCATTTTTGACAACTTCCAACTAAAAAACAATCTTGAATTTGTTGGAGAGTTTTTATGAGTTCTAAAATGAGGAAGAGGAGAAAAAAAATTAAAAATCGGGTCAAACATGGGTGCAGATCGAACAATTATAAAGTGGTTCGACCGATTGTTATATAGTTCGCTGTGGTTTTATTGCTGGCCGCTCTAATATATCACTCGAATCGGCCTTATGATCGGTTCCCATTTTGATCGGTTGAACCGGTAAGTCCGGTCCAAATTTGATAACATTGTCAGGAACACTCTTGACAACATTAAAAAGAAATATTCCAGAATTTTTTTATAATCTTATAATTTTTCACAAATAAAATCGAAAACTTTTATGTATTGTGCATTTTCACCCAATAAAATATAAGTTGTTAATAAAAAACACAAAAATAATAAAAAAAAAATATTAAATAATTAAAAAAAAAGTTTCTTATTTGTAATTTACTTATAAACTATAATTAATCCATAATTAAATAAAATATAATCAATAGAATATAATTATAACTAATTAATTTTTTCATAGTTAAATTGAAACAATTCGTACTTTATAAATTTATAAGGGACTGCGCTGAAAATAATAGAAGACAAGAAGCACAGGAAAAAAAAATAGTAAATCGTAATTGTTGCGCCAAAAATGGCATAGAGTTGGAGACAATCCAACGTCATTTCATCTTTTCATCGCTATTATAGCGCTGGATTAGAGATGCCCTAATTGTTAAATTATTACACTTGAGTAGAGATCTGTAATTGATTTGATACTATTTTTCTTTAGTTTATTTTTTCCTCTATTATTGTTCACAATAGTTAGGCACTCATTCCTCATAACCTCATTCTTAAATATGTATCACGTGAATTACGTGATGATATATAATTTGATTTAAGCAAGTGGTAGACTTTGTAGTATTTTAAGAGATTGTTGGCTGCACTTGATAATTTCAAACAATATATATATATATACTCACTTTGATAGAATAAAATATTTTCGTATTTATGGAGTATTGTACTCGGCAATCTTAGAAAAAGACTACTTAATTGCTTTTCTTTAATTTTTAGAGTGATGAATAAAATTTTCATTATTTAAAGTAGTATTTATAGTGCCATCTTATATTAATATCGTTTTTATATAAAATTCACTTAATTAATTATAAAAGTACCTTACAAGTAGCATGATCGATCATCAATTTCACTCTATTTCCTCTTTCTTTTTGTTGTATAAAAGTAAAAGACGAAGTAATTTTAAATAAAGGGAAAATAATTAAGGAGTTCAATTATTTAAATAATTGCATTTTGTCCAAATAAAAAACAAAGTAGTGAAAATGAAATATTGAAACACGAGCATGTGTTGTAAAGGAATTCCACGTTTATGTCATATTTATCACTCACTCTTGTAATTATCAATTGCTACCTCAAAAATTGGATAACATTTATCTACAAATTAACACAAAGAGACATTTCCATAGTTATTTTTTTAAATTTCAATTTCTTGGATCTATCTCTATCTTCCAAACCTCATCCATTATCTGATGAAACGCCCCTTCAGATATTGGATTAAGGAAAAATTCCAAATTCTCCCATCACTTCAAAATCTTTGTTATATATTCCAAAAACAAATTTCATTTATTTGTTCCGAAATTAAGTTTTAATTATTTATAGCTTTCCCAGTTGGATGCAAGCCAAGGAGACATCAAATGTCAACACTTTTATGTACAATCTAAGAAACCTGTTAAATATATTTAGTTTCTTTATCTTTTATTTTTCTTTATCCCTTTAATTTTATATTAATTTATATTTAAGTTTATTTTGATGTCTGAGTGTTATAATATGTATAATATTATTCACGATATTTTCTTAATTTAACATAATAAGATCCTAAAAATATGAAAATTCAAATATTAAGGCAGGAAAATTGTAAATTATTAATATCAAATCTAAATCGCCTGTCTTTTAATCATGTACTCAAATTGTTAGGCCTTGTTTGTTTATGTTATCAAACTCCATTTTCAAATTTTTAAATCACAAAATTATAAATTAACATATATAACACACCAAATTTTCATTCAGATTCTCATTTTTTCAACTCTACTTTTTCAATCTTGTATATAACTAACTATCATTCATATATACATAATTTCACACACTTACCAATCAAATCATTTATTATAATCACTTTTTCCATTTTCTCTTTCAAACTTTTACAATTTTTTATCCATATTTTTTTTTATTTTTTTTATATACATAATCATTATATACGTCACTGACACAATTATTATATACATTATCCATTAATCTATCAATATTGATTTGACATGTTTTACAACTTTTAACCTAATTCTAAAAACATAAACAAACACTTACCATTTTCACACAAATTTATATAGTGCGCGATCCCCAAGAAAATTTCAAAATTTTATCTCAAAACATAAACAAACACAACCTAAACTATCTCGTAATCTCTCAAACAAAAAAAGAAGGAAATAAAATGTCAATAATCTTATATAAAGAGATTAAATCCAAATATTTTCCATCAAAAATTTGATTATAAAGACTTGCATACTTAACCTAATCTGCCATGTTACACGTCATTGTTATGGACCTTATGAGCATAAATTATTTATGGGCTTTTAAATAAAATAGTTTGTGTAGTATTACGTGGGCACCAGGCATAAAGCTGATGGACATGAGATAAAGTGAGTTAGGCATTTGAAATAAATTTGGCGCAAAACCCGTCTGCTTTGCCGCCAAATGCACCGGCAAAACCTCGACCAAGCTCCGCCAAACACGACCCGCCGCCTTGCCACATCACCGCCCGTCTATTTCCTAACCCCATTTTAATAATTCATCTTAAATAAATGAAGCACACTGTGCAAAAGATTTTTGTTAAAATTGCTATAAATTAAAGTCTTCAACTAAAATTAAATAAATAAAACATAACGTAGAGAATACAAAAAAGAGGAATAAGAGAAAAAAGGAAGATAAACTTTTGATATGAAATATAACATGAGATAAATTATGAAATATAAAGAAAGAGAGAGAGATTTTTAAGAGAGGATGTATACAATTACCTCACATTTGTCAATATTACAATAATGTAACACCATTATAATATATAATTGTTGGTAGAAAATCTACTTCAAAAATATCATGACTTGAATAATGTCAATATTAAAATTTGATTGTTCATATTGGTTTATTATCACCTTCTAATTATTTTAAAAAATGGCCTTTCAATTTCTATAGACACTTAACCTTAATCTCATTAAATAATTGCAATTGCACAATAACCATAACTCACACGAAACATAGAAATCAAGATTCATTGGAATAGTTCCATAAAATTTTGTTCTTCGGAATATAAAACAGGAGAGAAGAGTAAAATCTGAAAAAATAACAATATCATCAAATTTTGATAAGTCATCAAATTATAAAATAAATTTGAGAAACAATCGTAACTGATTTAATTGAATTAAAAACTTAAGAAAAATAAATTAGGTGGCTTTTAGGTGGGTATGAAGGTTTGTCAACTTTGGACCATGAGGCACAGGCATCAATATATTTATAGAGAGTGGAAGGTCAATTTAGTCATTTCAGGGAAGCAGCCACGTTGCAGTAGAGGCTCTTAAGCCAAGTGAAGGGCCACTTTTACAACTATACAACAAATTCCACTGCACACACCACATCAATCATCTCTTGATATTCATCTTCCTCAGACATTGGAGAATCGAGGAGATCAGAGTTTTGTGTGTTCACATCGCATGCGTAATTCATTGCCCTCTTTCCTTTACGATAATTCAGAAACGGATAATTGTTTCCTCGAACCATGTTTGACAAAATTGAAGAAATGGATGACGTGTTTGCCAAGCTTATACGGAGGATTAATCCGCCCAGGTATATATATTTGTTTCGCTCTACGTGTTCCGCTTCATATATGTTTCGGTATTTCTAGGGTTTTTCCAGGGTGATCATTTCGTAGTAATTGCCTAGTTGTTTTCATCATTTTATTGGTTCGAGTAAGAATTCATGTCCTGCACTTTCCTATGACTTGATATGTTCTTGTGAAATTAATTGTTGTAAGTTTGTGCAAAAACAACTTAATTTGCTTTTTTGTTTTTAAGGTTTTGGTTGGGGAATTTAATTTGGGAATCATCCAAATTATTAAATGAAGCCTTTGTAAAATTTTATTTGGAAGACCTAATTTTGATATGCTTTTAACTTTGCTCTTGTGTGTACTCATGATGAGCCTCTTTGAAGTCAAGTGTGGTTTTTCATTTTTATGTTTTCGACATATTTATCCCCTGAACTGATGAACTTTCTGATATTATTCTACTGCCAATGGCTTGGGATTATCTTTCTTGAATTTATTTTGTTTAGGAAACTTAGCTTTGCTTCTTGTTGCAGGGTTGTAATTGACAATGACTCTTGCCAGGATGCAACTGTGATACAGGTATTCCCTTGTCCATCTGAAACAATATATTATGTTTGAGACTTTACTTTGGAACTAGGATAAAGTTCTTTAATTATCTTCATCTATTCTCTTTTGATTTTTTTTATGATGGATGATTTTTTTTTTCTCTAGGTTGACAGTGTCAATAAGCATGGAATTCTGCTTCAAGTGGTCCAAATTCTGACAGACTTGAACCTAGTGATTACCAAAGCCTACATTTCTTCGGACGGCGGATGGTTCATGGATGGTACGTTTGTTGCATGACCTCAAATTGATATTGTTAAAAACCATGTATTGGGGCGACATGGTAGGGGGCTGGGTGGTTGAATTATGCTGTACCTATATAAATGTTTTAATGTGTTTTTTATTTTGACATAACTGAACTTTGATACAGTTTTTAATGTGGTTGACCGCCATGGAAAGAAAATCAGAGATCAGGAGGTCATCAGCTATATCAAAGAGGTATACATTGCTTCTGGCTTTTACGTTCTCTTGAATCCAGAACACCGTATTATGTTGGTTCTCTAGATTCGGAATGCCAAAAGATGACTAATGAAATAGTTGAACGTTTGCTTCAGTCTCTTATGCTAAGATATATTACTTATTGGTATAATTTTTATGTCGAAAATAATTTCCACATAATTTTTTTAATGTACTGTGAAGTGTGAACTAATTTGATAGTTGTGTCAAATTATTTTCTTTAATAAGCAATTCAGGGATATGCATCAAGCCATTGAGAACTTATTTGATGAGCACTTTTGGACTAAGTGGATAAGATAATGAATAAAAAAACCTCTGTTACATATACTCTTTTTACAGTGTTATTTTGATACAGCTTGGTGCTTTGACCTAAAATTTGAATCCTACTAATGTCCATTACACTTAACTATATGCAGAGACTTGAAAGTGATGATGACTTAGTACCTTCTGTAAAAGGGACGGTTGGATTAGTACCATCTGAAAATCATACCTGCATTGAACTAACAGGAACAGACAGGCCTGGTTTGCTGTCCGAAGTGTGTGCTGTCCTAGCTGATCTCCACTGCAATGTGGTAAATGCTGAGATATGGACACACAATGCAAGAGCTGCAGCTGTTGTTCATGTAACTGATGCTACAACGTGTTGTGCAATCCAAGATCCAAAACGCCTTGCAATAATAAAAGAGCTGCTATGCAATGTTCTAAAGGGAAACAATGATCTAAACACTGCAAAAATGATACTTTCACCTCCCGGAGTTACTCACACGGAAAGAAGATTACACCAGATTATGTTTGCTGATAGGGATTATGAAAAGATCAAGAAATCAGAAGGTGGTAGGTTTCATGACAACAGTTCCAGACCGCATGTGATTGTATCAGATTGTACTGAAAAAGATTATACAGTCATCACCATGAGATCGAAAGATCGGCCCAAGCTGTTGTTTGATATTGTCTGCACTCTAACTGACATGCAATATGTTGTCTTTCATGGGGTAGTCCATACCGGGAGAAGGGAAGCATTTCAGGTACGGATTACTTTTTAAGCGAATGAAAATCAGTTTAATAACTACTTAATTACTTCTTGTCTTAATTGAAAAATAAAAGAAAAATGTAGTTGCATCAGCTGACTATATAAATGTCTTGTTCGTTGAACAATTCAGGAATTCTATATTCGTCATATTGATGGGGTTCCTGTAAGCTCAGAAGCTGAACGAGAACGTGTTACGCAGTGCCTAGAAGCTGCTATTGAAAGACGAGTGTCTGAGGTATGTTCATTGACAACGATTGTACAGCGCCTATCTTATAAGTTCACTCATTGTAATGTTGTGAGGTCCTCCTTGTTTTTGCAGGGACTGGAGTTGGAATTACATGCCGAGGACAGAATTGGACTTTTGTCCGATATCACAAGGGTATTTCGGGAAAACAGTCTGTGTATCAAAAGAGCAGAAATTTCAACAAAGGGTGGGAAAGCCAGGGATACTTTCTGTGTCACTGACGTGACAGGCAACCCAGTTGATCCTAGGACAGTTGACTCTATCTGCGGACAGATTGGACAAGGTATTTTGCAAGTCCACGGGGACACAGATGCTACTGCAAAACCGCATCAAGAGAAAACAATTCGCTTCCTTTTGGGAAGTTTCTTCAGATTCAATCCATCTCTCAGCTCCCATTCTTGATGATCGTTCATGGAAATTCTGTACATTTGATGCTGGCCTGTCAGATTGGGAAAAACTTGTGGAGGGTTAAGGATACTGTAAATAGGTGTCTGTACTCCAAGAACTTGAATATCAGCCCCACACTGTAGATATGTTATGAGGGTTTTAGTCGTGTACATCATTATCTTCTGTTAGTAAACTGTGTATATGTTAATAGCTACCAGGTTGTATTGTAACAGCAAACTATGTACAGGTAAGAGTTGCGTGTATATAAAAATATAAATACAGGTAGGTAATGCTTGTTGTTCAGTATACTCTACGTTTGATTCGGATATTTCACAATTAACATGACCATGTGGTGAATTTGGCTCCTTTTTTCATTTATACCATCATATGTTGTCCTCTTCATTTCTATATTTATTTCAGGTGACAGTAGGAAATTTCAGTGTATATAGAGATGGGTATAATGTTTGGGGTACACTTGCAGGCATAGTTAGTTACGTCAACAGTTGCACACAAAGTTGGATCCTCATAATAAGTTAATGAGGTCAATGTAATATCACAAAATTGATGGATCTATCTGTATTTTGATTACATAAGGTGAGTTTTTCCTTTTGCAATTCTCTCCTTTTCAATAAGCATTGACCTTGTAAATTCACAGATATTCACCATCATTTGCAATTGTTGCAGGAACTTGATAGATTTCCAGCTGGAGCTCGAATCGACTCTATTGTGACAGTCATATATCATGCTGCACTACCTCGAAGTGGTACGCTTGGGTCTTCCCTTACACTCCTACTCCTAAAAACATTGAATCCATTGTCATCTACATTATCGAAGCTCGAAAACTCTTTGTGCTGTTGCACCACTATTATTGTGGAATTACTACTGCCATCTGCTAAAGCAAACATGTTCCCCACTACTCCCAATTCCGAATTTTCTTTCCAAGCAGAAAGACCTAATATAAGTGGTGATCTTGAGTCATGATATTTTCCTACTATTATAACTTCATATTGATCCTCTATGGATCGGATCACAGCAACAGTCCCTGTTCCATCATTTACTACCTCTTCCCTATACATCACCCTCATATTTCCCGCCATTTTGCTTCTTATTTCATGCACAACGTCATTGTCAAACTCTGCCTCCTCAGCATCCTCATAACTGTAACTAGTGTTTGCAAGTACTCTGACTATGGTCAAATTGACGTTCGGTTGACCTGCCATCCTTGCCCCTATAGAAAGCGCTTCTCGATCATCGGGTCCACCTATGAAGAAAACAGCCACACGATACAAACTAAATGCTTCCAAATCCTGCCTAGTGGAATTAATGGTCGATCTATCAACAATAATTGCTACAGTACAAGGTGCCATTTCAAGGATATTATCATTCATGAGCTTGACACCCACTTCAGAGGATTCAACCATCCCGTTTCTAGGTGATCTCCTGTGGAAAGGAGTGATAATTAGTGCTGCCCGCATGTCAAGGGCCATCTCACATACTTCATCATGCATGGTTGCATAAGGAGATATGGCAGTGAAGGGTTGCAATGAGATGGACCCATGATATCTATCCCGTAAGAGTTTGAAGGCATTGACTATGGTTCTTGAAGTGGAGGCTTTACGAGAGTTCACTTTGTTGAGTTTGTGGGAGATGAGAATCGGATGGGCCAGACCAACCAGCTCAACAAGATGCATTAAGCATATACTGATAGGGCTACGTTTGGTTGGATGAAGGATTTCAACTAGGTTGATGATGGTGGGAACATTGTCTTGGTCATGTATGCATGCCACTATTCGGAATTCAGAGTCGGGTCTCAAGTCCATAATTGTTCTCCTCTTGTGAGTTGCACTTCTTCGTAAGGGATTGTATAAGTATCTCAGTATAGGTGTTATAGTAGCTGTCACTATTAACATGGATATGCACGAGACGATGAAGGCTTCTTCCTGTATCGCCTGCATGAAGGTAAAAGATTATACGTAACGTTATCCGATTTTGAATTAGATAATGAGATAGTTACATGCACACCCTACATTTATTTGGTAATTACGACAAGTTTTGCAAATTACAAAGTGAGTATCCTAACGACTTAAAGACCAGGTGTAAGAATGTCATATGCTTTTTATTGACAGTGGATGCATATTTACTACAATAGAAAGCTATGGTAATTTCTCAAATCTCCGGGTTTTCAGGATCTCATGCAGGGTTCCAATGTACTTTGCCCTTATATATTCTTCGAAAACTGAAACAGCTTACGATTATGGGTAGTACCGTACATTGTTTTGCTTCATCATCTTGAACATTCCTAGCTCGAGAACGCCTTGTACATTCATTGCCAAGCCAATTTGAATTGCTTCCCTGGTTGGTACTTTGTTGTAGATTGAAGAAATCATGGCTCCTAGAAACTTGCCAATGCAAGCAAGGAGAATGACAAACTGTATCAACAAATAGTTCTTGAATTTCAGTGCAAATAAATCAACGACCAAACCATTTTTCACGAAATAGAGAGGCATGAAGATCCAAGAGCTGATAAGATGCAGCTTCTCAACTAGGGCTGATCCGAGGGGCGGGCCTGCGGGTATTGCTATACCGTAAACCAAAGGGCCATAGAATATGTGAAGTCCCATAGCTTTGCTGCAAAACCCTGTTACTAAAACACCAAGAAATATAGCATATATGAGGTCTTGCTTTAATGGCTCTCCCTCTGGAGTTCTCTCCAATGCCCATATAATGATCGGTCTGACTACAAAAGCTATCACCACTGCTATGAAAATTGCTGAAGCAAACGTTTGTGCATTTAGGAAGATCTCACTGATATGTTGGCCTATAGTGATTATGAAAGTTATAACAGCAAAGCCAAACAAGTTACTGATCACAGAAGAAGAAAGTGCCACTCGCCCGAATTCTGAATTGACCATTTTGAGTTCAGTGAGATAGTGAGCAACGATTGGAAAAGCGAGCACAGAAGAGGATGTGGCCAAAGCTGGAAGAGAGCTGGTTATATCTGGATCTGTTATGAATTTGCCGTTGAGTAGAATGAATGTGCCTAAGATGCTTAAGACCAAGGCAAGCATTACTGTGGATAACCCGATGGCAACATCTTTCCTCTCGATTTTCTTCAATATCCAAGGATCAATTTGTACTCCAATCAAGAAGAAGTAGAACATACATCCAAATATCGAGAGTGTGTCGATGACAACTAGACTTTTGAAGGGATAAAAGAGTTGTGTAAATCCAGAAATTCTACCCATAAACGATGGACCTATCACCAATCCACCCTGGTTCATTTACATGAACATGTCAGTAAAAAAAGAAGACAAAAAGTATAATCTAAAAACTTTTAAGCTGATTCCTTAAAGGTTTTTTTTTACCAATATCTGTATAACCATGCTGGGTTGGCCAAGGGGCTTGAGGAGACAAGAGGTGGCGAGAATGACGATAACAGCTATAGAGAGCTGGGCCAAAAGGAGAGGGACAGCATAGTCGAAAGAATTAGTACTTTGAAAGAGGCCTTTGGAGTGGATCATACCAATAGAGAGGCAAATGGATGAATTAGCTTGGTTATGGATTTGTGCATAGGATACAATGTCCTCAGGTTCCATTAGAATTGACCCCATTATTGATGATCACCGGATATATAGGCCTTCGCTTTAAAAGCCCAATAGAGGTGATCGGAGAACCAAAACCCCACAGCCAAAAATCTCTCCGACGAAAGATGAGAGAGATTAAGGCAGAGGAGGAAAAGGAAAGTGCTGCAGATGAATGAGCGGTGACTAAGAATTTGAAAATAAGGACCAATTAAATGTTGTGTCCTATTGTTTCGCCCCATCCAACATTCACACTTCCATCCAAGTAGGAAAATGTGAAAAAATACTTACATTTTATTTCGTGTAAATAATGTTTATGAATATATATAAAGTATAGTATACATTTAAATTAGGAAAATTCACTTGTGCTTGATTTTGTCCAAAAGTAGCTAAATTGAAGTAAAAAATTATGAAATATATTCAATGCATTTGATTTATAGTCATGTAAATGCACCCTTTACAAACTATATATATAATCTTTTATTTCAAATCTCTATTTCATATTTCCATCTCATATTCCAGAGTTTTGGTACGTATAAAAATCGCCTTATGCTGATTCTCTTCCTTCCTAATAGGCCCAATAAACTATAAACTTGCTTCCCAATAGGCCCAATCAAATATCAATATGGGCCCAAAATCATCCTTCCCTTTAGGCCTAATATTCATTAACAATAGGCCCAACAAAACATAGCCTGTGTAAGAAAGGAACTTCCACAGGAGAAATACGGCGTCAGTTTCACGAGCTGGTCAGTCATTACTCTCAACAGCTGAAATTGAAAGCGAGTTCCTCTCTCTCTCTCTCTCTCTCTCTCTCTCTCTCTCTATATATATATATATATATATATATATATATATATACGTTTGTCCAATTCAAAGAGACGTTTGGCTAATCAATTCTACTAGCTGTATTTGAAAGATTTGATTGTTCGCCAGAGCTCCGATCCATGGACAACAAAAACGTCGTCGTCTGTGACAATGGCACCGGCGTAATCAGCTCTCTCCTTACCTTGTCCATTTCAGCTTATTCACGATGATCTGTCTGATTTTCCATATTTCACTTTCTGCTGTAAATTGTTTTTGCTCAGCCGATCAATACTACATATTTATGTTATGCGAAATTTGAGTTTTGATTCGCTTACTGCATTGTGTATATTTTCAGTTGATAGTAGGAATTCGCGTGAGCTAGTTTCCTTATTCGGTTACTTGTTTAGGTATCGTGATGAGCTCAATATATCATGTGCGAAATATATTATTCTTTGTTTAACCCTACATGTTCATGTTAACTAGTGAAACTTCTGAGTTCTTTTATTATGATAATTGCAGTATGTGAAGTGTGGCTTTGCGGGTGAGAATTTCCCCACATCGGTGTTCCCTTGTGTGGTTGGAAGGCCAATGCTTCGCTATGAAGAATCTTTAATGGAACAAGAGCTCACGGTCAGCTTATTGTTCCTTAAATAATCAATCTTTGGATTTTTACTTATTTACGGTTTTCAAAAAATATGCCTGAAATGTTCTCCGATCGAGAAGCTCTTGCGTGCAAACTTGTGAAAGTGTATCGAGATTGTATCTTAGTGAATTTTAAACAATCCTTGGACTTTAGGCTACATCGAAGAAAAGACGCAAGAAAAATGTTGTGTCTGCACGAATGAAATTGTGAACTTCTATTAAGTTATGCATCTAGCTTTTAACATGATACTCAACAACACTAAGCTTGGTATTTAGGTAGTGAAGCTCTTACTATTTTATTTAGAAATATTTACAGTTCATTGTATTAATTCCATGAGCTTAATTTTATGATCCAAACACACTGTAAATTTGATCATTGTTTCTATTAGAGGATACCACATGGATTTAGCTCTCAGTGCTTATATACCCTTACCAAGTCCTACAACGAAACAGATTGTAGTGGCACATCCTATATTTGCATCCTAAAGCTGTAGTTATACTTCTTCTGTATAAGAAGGAACTAAACGTTTAGTTTGAGAGTGCTATTGTGTCTATTGGATATTCCAACATCATTCACTCCAATGATGCAATTTTATGTTGCAATGCACCTATTTGTTCTAAATTTCATAGGGTATTTTGTGTGTTCTCCGTAGGATACCCTTGTTGGTGATGCTTGTTTAAAGTGGCGGCATCAAATGGACATATCATATCCTGTTAACAACGGCATTGTGCAAAACTGGGATGATATGGGGCATGTGTGGGACCATGCATTTTATAGTGAACTAAAGGTTTTTTCTCTTGTAACCTCATTTTATCATATATGAAACTTTGTCTGTTGTTAATATTTCTAATGATTGTTAGCATATGCATCTTGAATTTCAATGCTTTAATTGACTTCCCACTGAAGTTTTACCCTGCGTGAAGGTAGATCCTACGGAATGTAAAATTTTGCTCACTGACCCCCCATTGAATCCATCTAAAAACCGTGAAAAGATGGTGAGCTATGAGAACGATACATTTCAGATACTTTAAATTTTAACTTCTTCGTTAACTGATTACATAATCCAATTTAACTTTTACATTTCAGGTCGAAATTATGTTTGAAAAATACAACTTTGCTGGTGTTTTCATCCAAATCCAAGCTGTTTTAACGTTGTACGCTCAAGGTGCTAAAAGAGTGGTATTACAGAAATGGTTCAAGTGTTTTTATTAGTAGACTAATAGTAGACAATGCACTGTGGACTTAGTCTGCATGGAGATTAAGTAAATGTACTTGCTGCATTGTCTGGGAACATCTAAGATTTATTCATTTTAAAAACTGTATTTGATCTGTCTTGTTGGGTTGAGTGCTAATGTGCTCTCCAATGCTATCTTGAAATGATCAGGTTTGCTGACAGGGCTGGTGATTGACTCTGGTGATGGAGTAACTCATGTGGTAAAATTTCTATCAAGTTTTATCTGTGATGTGATTGGGGCTATAAAGATAATCAGATATTTGTCTCTTTTCGCTGTTCGAAAAGAAGTGGATTGGCTATTCTGCTTATTTAGTAAATATCCTGTAACGGAATACTGATAAGAATGAAGCTTTAGGAATTCCAAAAAGAAAGGGGGAAAAGAATACTGAATTGATGTTTATGTAGATAAAGATTATGATAAAATAATCTTACTTCCTTTGAATTCTACGCTTACATTGCTATGTAATTGATACACTGTGAGATTAGGTTTGGGAACTTGCATTTTTTATCTCTGTGGAGTCCATGGGGTAGAATACTGCATTGTATAAAAATTTAAAAGTTCCGTCTTCAAATGTTCTAAAATAATCTTCCTTTGAATTAATACTGTTACATGGCTATGTACTTCATAAGTTCTATGGGAACTTGATTTTAATCTCTGTGGAGTTCGAATGCGTTAACTGTATCGTATTGCTTAGAAAGTTAATACTTATGTTGTCTGACATTTTCGTCCCTTGCATGTGAAAACACCTGTACTTATACTTCCTTTTCTCTAAGTTTTTTTCTTTCTACAATTGCCACTGCAACAATAAGCTTATTTTTCACCAATGTTATAAATTTGTTAAACACCTGACATTACTGCAATTGGCTCATCGTTGTCTTGTTCCCATCAATAGGATATGATTGACTCAAACTCCTCATATTGGCCCAAGATAATCTTGACCATGACTTCTAGTTAAAACATATAAAAAGGAGTCCAATGTTGTTCATTAGTCCTACATCTGTTACAGTTAGCAAATCCCCCCAACCACCACCACCCAAAAAAAAAAAACATAACAACAATACTTATGAAATTTATATAGCTAAAATAAGCAGTTGTAGGTGCGATTGTTTGTGCTCTTGCATGACAACTTTTTCATTTTGGATCGATTTATTTGCTATGTGGTCCATGGCTTGCTTGTGTAGCTGTAAGGTAATTGTTTCTTCAATTTCTGTTATCTTGTGTTTTTGTTTCTCAAAGTAACTAACTGAAGAAGAAAGTGTGATAGGTTTCAGTGAGGGCTTGTATCCGTCTTTGGAGTTGCGTGCACTTAAAAACTTTTTGTCTGTTCACCAGATTGCTTTAAACCGGGATTAGTTACTAACATACTGTGCTATTTTGACAATGATCGGTGATTTGATTTGTGAAACTTGTTTCCCAGGTTCCAGTGGTTGATGGATACTCATTCCCTCATCTTACAAAACGGATGAACATAGCTGGGCGCCACATAACATCTTATCTTGTTGATTTGCTGATGAGGAGGGGGTAAGTGTTCTTAAAAGTTAAAACTTCTTACTCAGGTTAATGCAATATGCTGGCTATGATGACCCTCTGGTACTTAGGCGTTAATGGGTACGTTATTGTCTCTGAAGGTATGCCATGAATAGAACTGCTGATTTTGAGACTGTCAGGAATATTAAAGAGAAGCTCTGCTATATAAGGTGAACTAGCCTTCAAATTTTTCGATGGCTTGTCAGTTGACATACAGATTGTGACATTTGTCTAGTCGACCACAGTTATGATTACAAAAGGGAATATCAGTTGGGACTTGAGACTACCATCCTTGTTAAAAATTATACTGTAAGATGAATCTCCACAAGTTTGTATCTTGTCCAGACAACTGAAATTATATGTAATTGTTGAGATCATTTTGGTAAACAGCTGCCTGATGGAAGGGTTATTAAAGTTGGCACTGAGAGATTTCAAGCACCTGAGGCTCTTTTTACTCCGGTATGTATGTTTTGGCATTTTCAGGCAAGTGTGGTCGATTAGGATTGCAAGTCAGTCAATGCCTTCTCTATTATTTCTTCATCCGATATGGATGGATACTCTCCTCTTGTGGAGCATCTTTCGTTCTTTACCAGTTCATCTTAGCTGAAACACTAAGTTCACTTTGTTATCTGATTCGGCATATTTCTTTCAAAACATGCAATTTGGTTATATGACCAATGAGCTTAGAAGATTAAATTGTCTTGGACAATCATTCAGGAAAAAGCATGAAAGTTTGGTGAGCTCCTTGATGAATTAGTCCTCTTGGCTGTCCAGCTATATCTGTGACCAAAAAAATATTTTCTTTAATTTGTTCTTTCTTCAATTACTGTTTTATGTTACTTACGCCGTGCTTTTGATTGACGAGATACAAGTTGTTGTAATTCATACAGGAACTCATAGATGTTGAAGGAGATGGAATGGCAGACATGGTATTTCACTGCATTCAGGAGATGGATATTGACAATAGAATGATGGTACAGTAGTCCTCTTAACTGCAAGAACTTTATATCAGTATCCTGCAGTTGATCATGCAATTAGAATATTTTATTTTGCAGCTCTACCAGCACATTGTCCTGAGTGGTGGGAGTACAATGTATCCTGGATTACCTAGTCGGTAATACATAATTTTCCTTTGCACTTAAAAAGATCATCATTTTTGTTCTTAATACAGTATATTCTATCAAGAAAATCTGTTTCCTGATTGTTTTTGTTGGTGTATATTATTTTCTTTTTGGGGCAAGGTCAATTATATTAATCCAAAAAATCTACACCAAGATGTGGATAAATCCATGAAGTTACAGATAGGAAGATTCTCAAACGAATTTATTAGAAATTAACAAAAAGCCATCCAAAAGAAACCTACTTGGACCTATAGACGGACATGGGTATATTCCATTCTCTACTCAACCACTAATTAGACATGGTATGGAACTTTGTCCTTAGAAACAAGTCTGCATCTGACAACATCAACGAACACTCCACGGAGAGATACAGTATAAACACTGTCTTTTGTGTAGATTATGTCCCAAAAACTTGCTTTATGTCTTGCTTTCGTATTTTGTTGGATGAAATTCAAAAGTAACAGTAGTCTCTCCTCAATGAAGGCTATTAGTGGCAAGGTTGTGCTTCTACCCACTGCATGCCTGTGTGCGGCCTCTTTTCAGAAAGTCAATACCATGTGGGAAAATAGTGCATGGTTTTTATCACAATTTATTATACTATGTAACTTTGTTTTTGATATTTCAGCCGTAATTTGTGTTGCAGATCTAGGGACTCGTTTGAAAAATTTACAATTTGAATATAGAGTAGAATGCTTTTCTTGTAGATTTAGAGTAGAATGCTTATGCATTTCTTTCTTTAATAAACCTTCTTCTTAGCTTGCTTATATTTCTGATCTTCTTTTGCACAGTTTGGAGAAAGAATTATCAGATCGATATCTTGATGTTGTTCTGAAGGGAAATAAGGATGGATTGAAGGTAATCAACTTTAATCTCCCCCCCAACTCCTTCCCTAGCTGTCTCTTTTTACTTGAAAATGCATAAGCTGCTTCTTCAAGACAAATTTATATACACATCATACGACCATTCATAGAATTAGTGAGATGCAAAACAATAAAGTCTCTCTTAAATTTTGGGAGTCCTGGTTGCTGAAAAAGAGTTGAAGTATTCCTGGTCTTGCTTGGATCGCCGTGCGTGCCACTATGGAGTTGCCCTGTAAACTCAAAAGAGTTGATGTCTTCTCTGCAATGCTATTTAATTTTATTGCGTTTCACAGGAAATAAATGATTGAAGCTCATTGCTTAGCCTGTGAATTTTCATATGGATTTCGAAATTACCATACAAATGCCAGAAACTTAAGAAAAAGTAAGCTTATGCGCTTAGTCCTTATGGCTGGCAAAGCGTAATAGTTAGCGGGGAGGAGAAAGTGAGGGGCCAATTGGATGGCCTCCTCATCCCTAAAAAAAATATTTTGGAGAAAAAAATTACAAGAAATACATTTGTTTGCCATTTACTAAAAAATTTCTTCCAAAAAAATCTCTCAAAATTACATATAATTTGAATTTTTTTTCCAACAAATTAATTTTACTATTCATGATTTGACATTTAACACAATTAATTAAAATGGTTTTTCCGACTATCTTTCAAAACAAAAAATTATTTTAATTACATATTCTAATACAAAATAATGGAACGTTTAAAATAAGATCCATTGTGACTATTTTTGAACGTCTAAATCAACGAGTTTGACTAACCACATTTAATAAAAATTATATTTAAATACTAACTCAAACAAATTTCTCACAATAAAAAATATATCACATCAAACACAATCATTACTTATTTTTTCTCTTAAAAATCTCATCTTCCAAATCACATTTCTCATTTTTATCATGAAAAAAAATTCTCGGAGATGGATATGCCATCCAATTGGGCCCTGAAGTTTTTGAGAAAGATTTTCATTCTTTGTGATGGATGTTCAGACCTTTCCTAGGACCAGTCATGTCAATAATCATTTCTATTTATTGTTGTCTTTATTTTATTCCTTCTATATGAGTGGGTGATATTTCTCTTTGGTTGCGGGACATAGAAACTACGACTGCGGATAGAGGATCCACCACGAAGAAAGCATATGGTGTATCTTGGAGGTGCAGTTCTTGCTGGAATTATGAAGGTGCACATTTTGTCTTTCCTTCCACTCACACATATTATCACAGAAATTCAGAAACCGGACTTCACTTAAAGGCAGTAGTGTTTGTGAACTTTTATTAGTTAGGAAATGAGCATATATATATTTTTTTTATTACAATCTATATATCTCTCTTTCTTTATATGTGTTTTCTGGTTTCTGTTACACCCAACTCTGACTTAGAATTGGAAATTGTATAGTCTGCTGACCACTTGGTTGGCATACTTTTCTTTGTAATGTGTTTTTCCTGCTGGACAAGGGATCGGTCTCTCGTAAGCTATCTGTGTACATGAAATCTAGGAAAGGAATTATGTATGTATCTAGTAAAATTTTACAGATAATGTAAATACATTACAGGACGCACCTGAGTTTTGGATTAACAGGCAAGATTATTTGGAAGAAGGAGTTGGCTGCTTAAGCAAGTGTGGCCAGGCATGATGAACTTTCTGCATCATCTTCTCGTTTCTTGTCAGTTCTTTCTGTTTTTAGACAAAAGCAGAAGGAAATCGATCCATGTCTTTAACTAGAATTCGAGGTTGTCATGAAGTCTGAGCTGGTGGCCCACGTAGAATGACTAGTAGTGATTCTGTAATCGAATATTGAAAATGAAATAATTTTGCTGTGTGAAGAATTTTATGCTTCTATCGACATGCAATTTGCAATCTTCACGAAGTTCAAGTGTATTATCTATTGTGCTATGCCTATCATGTATGCTTTGTTTCAACGTTTGCAATTTGTTTATTGGTTTTGTTAATCTATTCTATTATCTTTTACATCTGTATATTAAATCACTGTTTCCTTTTTTCATCTAGGAATTTATAGGATTAAGACTCTGGGGTATCACTCTTTCTCAATCCCTAAATTCAGTTTCATAAATTCTTGTTGGGTTGTAGTATACAGAGTGAGGAAATCTACTGGATAACATTTTGCCTGTTGACAATTATTTAGGGACTTGTAAGGAGTAAATGAACAAAACCAACCCTCATATATCTGTGTGATCAAAATATTTTGCCATTTCCTAATGTTTTTCAATTTGTATTAAATTTGCAATATTCATACCTGACAGCACAAGGTTTTGTTTCGAACAAGTGTGGCCTCCAAAATGAATCCATAATTCAAAGAAAACGATCATTGTTTATGCGGATATGAATTCAAACATGCAAAATATCGTATCTGATAATTGACTTGTTCATTTATTTGTTTACAGTATTACTCTTGAATGCTCTGCATGTCCACTCTAATAACGAACAAAGTAATATAAAAAAACCCATTCTTATATACCATAATATGTATTGGCAGCACAACCACAAAGCTCTGTATTAGGAGTTGACCATTTCGAAAGAGTAGCTGTCAAATATTATATGAATTTTGGCATGAAATTTGGAATGGTTCGTAACTTTTTGTAATTGGACTAATCTAGCTATTTCGTTTTACCATTTTCAATTATTCATTTAGCTGAGATGTATTAAGGGACTTGGACAATTCTATCGGAGTCAATGAAATCAATAGTAGATTCAATGAAATCAATAGTAGTTGGTGTTTATTTTATCAAAACACACATCAAACAGGTGGGCTCCATTGGACCCAACCTGTTATAGGGCGAGCCCTGTCCACGGGGCCAAGATGCTAGAAGATAGAACCAATCATTCTATTTTTTTAAACCAAAAATGTATTATACTGTCTTTCTGTACCTTGCATATTCTGTTCATTAGCAATTTTCTATACCCTTTTTCCACTTCTCCATGCTCTATGGTACTTTATTTGAGCTCAGTGTGGAGCTTGGACAGCCAACTTTAGAATGGTCTTTATTTCCTCTCCAATCTTGATCAGAACATTGCGGTTATTGTTCCAACAGTTTACTGCTTTAGACAAAATGAGAAAGGTAATGAAAATGTTGGTGAAATCATCAAAGAAGCCTTAGCTAATATCCCACTTGCAGGGCGACTCAGCGTAAGCTCTGAGGGGAAGCTGATAGTGGATTGCACTGGAGAAGGTGCCGTTTTCATTGAGGCTGACACAAATTGTGCTACAAAGCCTGACCATGCAACAACTCTTGGCAAATTAGTTTATGATCATATTCCTGGTGAATAACATTCTGCAGGTACCTCCTCTAGTGGCTCAGGTCAGTAGGATTTTACATAATAAATTAATAAACTGCTCTGCTTTTCATTGTTTCGATTTTCTGATAGTAACGGGTTGAGACCTAATTACGAAGTAACTGCCGTGATAATTGAAAAATTAGCATAACTTCGCCTATCAGTAAAAAGCATATTGCAATTTCATTTCTTACTTTTCAGGTTGTTGGGATCTGGCAATGTTTTTCTTGCTAATTTATAAAATCTAAGAGCGCTCGTTATAATCATCCAATTAATGATGGGTGTAAATGTAATTATCCTCAATTGTAAACTTTCAGGTGACAAAGTTCAAATGTGGAGGCTTTATACTTGGACTGTGTGAGAATCATTGCATGTTTGATGGAATTTGTGAATGCATGGGAAAGAATATGATCACCATGAATTTCTTGAAATACAAGACCTGTCCAACACCTCACCTGAGGTTGATAAAGATGGAAAAGTACTATACCAATCATTCTCTTTCGACTCAGATAGAAGTTAAAGAGAAACGCAATGGAAGATGGACTTATCAAAAAATGCACCAGTTTTGAAGTAGTCTCAGCATTTACATGGACTGCTAGGATTAAAGCATTGAACTTGCCTCATGATCAAGAAGCAAAAAACTCTTGTTTGCTGTCGATTCCAAAAGGGTATTTTGGGAATGCAATTGTAATGACAAAATGCCCTTTGTCAAGCAGGAGAGTTGCTAGAGAAACCTCTGTCAAAAGGGGTTCGATTAAAAGTGTTAATGATAGACTATTTTGAGGCCAGGCCACAAGAGCAAGGCCTTCTCTCAATTCCACTCTACTAATCACAACTTGGTCTAGATTGATCGAAAATTCCAATTTTAATTGACAGCTTTATACACACATGAATAAAGGAGGGAAATGATCTTAAATCAGATGCATATTCTACTTGAGAACTGTACATAGATAGTAAATCTTCAATGGGTACATACATAAAAGAAACAGCTTCAAAAGTTGAGAATTTAACTCTTTTATAAAATTAGAGCTGAGGGCTTGAAGATCTCAATGGACAATTTCTTTTTTTTCACTTTCCACACAAGGAAATGTCTCTCTTGGATGGCCTATAACTCAATGCATTTAGGCTGTAAATGCACATATTGGCTTGTTTGGATTTGATTGAGATCTCATCTGTAGTCATTCGAAAGCCCGGAATACTACACGAAGAAGACGAGCTTGAAATTAAGGTAGCTCTACAAGTGTTGCCCACAGCTTTATCTCTTGCACATTGAACCCCATCAACAGAGGGTACTTCCAGCTTGTAAATTCCATGTTTATTTGTTGTTCTGTTGACTGTAAATGATATCTGTTCTGCTGTTCTTGGAGCAATTGCCTTGAACATGCAATCTATTTTAACTTCTGCACCTGTTTAATTAATAAGTGCCACAAAATATATATACATATCCAAGAAATGTAGAAATAAATAGTACCAATAAGTGTTATCTACCTGGCAAGAAGTAGCTATGCCTGGAGAAGGAATTGTTTGAGCAAATATCACAGTAGACCATTCCCATGACTGTAATTTCTGGGTTGGAGTTATGTTTTGCAGTTTCAACTTGCATAAAGAATGAGAGGATGAAGAAGAAGAAGGAAAATACAAAGAGAAATGTTGAGCCCATGACTGAGAAAAAGGCCAAAATCTCACAAGCTTTTTTTCCTTGTGTTTTGGATAGCTAGCTAAATAATAGTAGACTATTATTATTATGGGAATACATTTACATTTTCAGTAGTTTCTCATGTGTGGATAATGAATGACAGTAGTAATAGCTCTATGAGTTGAATCAACTTTGCATATAAAAACAAAGGCATGTGAGTTTTCTTTGGCATATTGTGGTAGGAGAGAGAGAGAGAGATATAAAGAGTGGATTTATTTTTATTTTTTTCACAAGAAAATGTTGATAAAGTTAATTAACATGTTAAATGACATAAATTTTGATGATTTTTATGATGGTACTTATTGTGCACCGACGGCACTTGCAACCTGTGATATGAATTATGATATGCATGAATCCATTTAATCCCCATCTCTAATTCATTTCTTTCTTTCTTTTCTTCTGTTTTGCTTTATGTCAATTGACATGTTTAGGTACAAATAATACAAGAGTTTGTCCGCATCAAATGTAATTACGTTTATTATGCCACGAGTGTAAACAAATGGAATGACCCGAACAAAATATTGTTCAAGATTATTCCTTTTTTTTATTGATCTTGGAGATTTAGGTTGATTGCTAAATAAATTGAGCTCAAGCAAGTTTAGTTGAGTCAAGATCATATTTTCACTTATTTCTTTATTTTCAAATAGTCATGTCAAGCTTTAAATTTGATTTGAATACAAAATAATTTCCATATTTATATTCCAAGAAGCCAAATTGCGAATCAAGTTAAATTATACCAAACCATAAAGTTAATATTCAGTGTATTTTGCTTAATTTGTCCTTATCAGAGTACAAGTATTGAACAAATTGTTGGACAAACTTCGAACAAAAAGATAGCTTTCAGAAATTAGGAAAATCCAAAGCGAGACGAGCTCTTTCCTTAACACGAAATTGCCCCACTACAAGTGGTACGGGTTGTGCAAACGTGTCCCAAGATACAACGAATTCAGTTTTTCAGTAGGACCACTCCACACTCAAGAACACAATCGAACCTTACTAACTGCTCGAACTCTCGAAAGAGGAAAAAGAATAAACATAGGACGTCTCTATGTTTTGATACATCGATTACACTATGTAGGAGCCCTATATATAAGTACAGAATTAAAGACATAATTGAATACTATTAAATTCTGACATAATGTTGTCACTATAACTGTCGAAATATTTTATTAAAATATAAATACCATGGCGGTTACAATTGACAACCAAGAGTCAAATTTAACGGGTGTAAAAATGTGATCAACATTTTTACCGGTACGATTCTATTCTGTTCGTAATTTCAGACGTCAAAAAATAATAAATTTTCCAACAATCCCCCACACGAATGTAATTAACGCAAAGGCATGTTCGAGAGTTCAATAGAAAATTTATCACATCAGATAAGGTAACTATTGACTTTGAACCTTTCTTAGTGAAATTTCATCGGACTCACTAGGCTTCCCAGTGAACATGTTGTCTTGAACTGGTCAGCCGTTCGTGCAAGCCCAGAAAATGACACTCACCTAATAAATTTTCGACAGTTTTCAGTTCTCACTATTGGGTCCATTTTGGCCTTGGCACCCCATCTTGGATTCATAAGTATTTACTCATACCACAGAGATGAGGCGGCCGCCACCTCACACTTACATACGTGACTTCCTATCAAGAGTAGTCTGCTTCTATCCCACTTCATATAGACATAGACAGTATAGAAATCATTAAAAGCTTAGCTTAACATTTGCTACAACTTTACAGAATGCACTTCTTTATCCTAGGCAATGGGTTAGAGTTTGAAAACTCTTAAGTGCTCCCTTAAACTTGCACAACTAAGTTTTCCTTTTGAACCATGATCTTGGGATCTCTAGTCAACATGGTAGGGTTCCCACTGTGTTCGTTCTTAACTTATAGACTTTAACCCCATTCCTCTAGATATGCAGTGTATTTGATCTCTAGCAATCCTTTCGTCAAAGGATCTGCAATATTCTCCTTTGATTTATATAATCTATGAAAATATCCCATTAGAGACCAACTGCTTAATGGTATTGTGTCTACGATGCATATATCTAGACTTACCATTTGAACAAACCACTTTGCGCCCTACTAATTATCGACTAAAAGTCGTAGTAAATTAGATAGGGGTCTGGTTTTTCCCAATAGGAAATATCTTCTAATAAATTTCATAGTAACTCAGTTTATTCACAAACTTTGTCAAAAAGCATTGAATTCTGATTCCATTTTGAATTAAGCTATGCAAATTTGCTTAGAAAATTTCCAAGACAACGCCTTTCCACCGATGGTAGAATATACCCACTCGTGAACTTGAGTAATCGTGTCAAATACCCAATTCGAGTCATTGTATCCTTTGATTACAAGCGAATATCTTGAGTAGTGTAGTCCATCGTCCTTAGTATATTGTTAAGTATCTAAGACCTCTAATTAAAGTTTTTCAAATGCTTTCAACTTAGATTATCGACGACTCCACTCAACAGCTCATAGAATAAACTAGGTTGCTATGGGTTCAGTTCATGATATATGTCAAACTCCCAATGACCCAAGCAGTTTCTAAAGCAATACGAGGTTGCCATTATCTTGGTGCTTTGTTTAAGTCCACATAATGACTTTACAAGTTTGCACACCTTCATCTCAAATTCCAAAGCAACATAACCATAAGGTTATTCTATTTCTTTATCTAATTCTCACATTTAAAATCCAGACTTAACATCCATTTTATGAATCTCAAGGTTATGCAATTAAGCAATACCAACGCGCAATCTTATGGAGGGTAATCTCATTACCAGAGAATAAACATCAAAGAAATTAAGACCCTCCGTCTCTCGGTATTCTTTTGACTACCAGGTGAGCTTTATACTTATCAATAGTTCCTCAGCCATACACTTTCTTTTTAGAATCCATTTACAGCCTAAAGACTCATCTCCCCAAGGAAAATCTCAAGCATGGTTGTGTATTATAGACTCGATTCCACTATTGATAACTTTTTTCCAGTTTTGTGTATCTGGACTTGACAAAGCTTCCTTAATCGTTCTTGATTCATCTTCTAATGTATAAAACACATAGTCAGACCAAACGGTTTAGGAACTCTTGCCACTTTTACTACGTCATAGTTCTCATCCACAGGATTGGAACTCCTCGCAACGTATTGTTCTTTTAAGAGGACATTATTTTCTTTCTTTACTCGAAAATATATCATAAAAAATGAAACAATCCTAGATTCCATGATAATAGCATCATGAATCATCAAGATTTTTGACTTATGTGCCAAAAAATGATAGGCGCTACTATTACATGCATAATCAATAAATATGCAGTCAATAATTTTATGCCCCCATCTTCACTTGTTTGGGTTCCAGTATTTCGACCTTTGTCAAATACCCCACAACTTTATGTACTTATATGAAGACTTTAAGTTGTTCCATAACTCGTACAAATTCTCAATCCCACTTTCGTGAAAATATAACAGGCGAAGAGGTTTACCTCCCCCCACATTTCTGAGTTAGCCCAACTAAATCAATTATCGCAATCATCATTTGCGAACTACTCCATTTGACTGTGGTATATAAGAAGTTCTGTTTGATTTATGATGCCACAATTTGTGCAAATTTAATCAAACGATGCTTCACATTCTCCACCTTAGTCACTATAGATAGCTTTTTACCCATTTTCCCATAATTCATCGAACCTCATTATTTTAACGACATCTTGGTTTATAAATTATCTAAATTTAACCCATTACCATCGTCAAAATTTAGGGTGAAACTTATTTCTACCAAATGCATAACCCATTACCCCACATTTGACAATCATAAATTTTAAATTTAATTTATTTCATCAATCGAATCCAATTTGATTATAGCGGAATTAAATCCAATTTAATTTCCATGGGCTCTTTTAATTATTTGATTAAATCCAATTTAACCAAATCCATAGTTAAAAGTTAAAACCAATTTAACTTGAAATCAAAATCCTTGATTTTGATGTAAAAATAAACCCAGTTTAATTTTCATGAGAAAATCAACGCGAAATTAATACAACATAATTTGCGTATTAATTCGATTAACTTTGATAATCTCGTAAAATACAATTTAATCGATTAAGTCCAACCGAAGATTAAATCCAATTTAATCATATTGAAATTCAATTTGATTTCACGGACCTAATTAACCTTAAAGTTAAAATCCAATTTAACTCTTATTCAATTTCAATTTTTAATCCCATTTGATTCTCATGTTTAAGATTAAAACTCACTTTAAGCTTGAGAACTCAATATTAATGATTAAGTCCAATATACTCAAAATTGGAATCAAACAAATTTAATTTCATGATATTGCAACTTAATCAAATACTAAAATTAAGTCTTAAACTTAATTTTTCAATTTATTTATCAGCATCACTAAACTATAGTTTTGTTGCATAAAATAAATCTAATGTAATTAAACAATTAAATCACTTCACTCCACAAATAAATACTTAACATCAATTTAAAATTATGTTGGTACTTGAGTCCAACCCAATTAAATTTTGGAAGAAGTCCAACTAGACTAGGCCAAACCTTAGCCATTTTGTTTTAAATTACTTTGAGCCCGACCCAATTTTATTAAAATAAATGTGGTAGGGCAACCCCATCCACCCGAAACGTTTTATTAAAAGATAAATACCATATCTGTTACAATTGACAACCAAGAGTCAAATTTAACGGGTGTAAAAACGTGATCAACATTTTTACCGGTACGATTCTATTCTGTTCGTAATTTTAGACGTCAGAAAATAAGAAATTTTCCAACACAAATCAAACCATGGCAAGCAAGTTTGTTAATATTATGCATATCCTGCTGCGATCGAACCAAAACTCGAAGGGGTAAAAATCCAATCTATCTTCCAAGTTTTTTCTTGAAAACAATACCACGAAGATCTTTCTTTCGGAAATCAAAGATTTTTGATGCGTAATACTACCCTGTTTTATTCATTATATAGAATGTGGAAAGAAATTCATGTGAATAACAAAATTATTTCCTTTTACGTGAAAAGACATATCCGTCCTTACTTTTAATAACATTGAAAAATAATCAATTAGGACTCTAATTATAATAACTTAATTTGTAAAAAGACCTTTTAGTTAGAAGTCTAATCAATTACAATTTCTATTCATGGAAACCAATTATAGTATCACATTTGTAGAATAAATGTGACTAATACTATGTATTATTATATTTATAAATACTAATATATGTATAATTATTACTATATTTATATGTAGAATAAATATAACAATATTGAGACATTTGTAGAATAAATGCCACTAATATTATGTATTATTATATTTATAAATATTAATATATATATATATATATATGTATAATTATTATTAGTCAATAAATATATCTATATATGTATTAATATGTAAAATCTTAATAATTATGATATTTATATGACTGCATCTATATAGTACAAAATAATATTTGTAGAATAAATATAAATATATTGAGATGCTATAAGGTTTGAATAACAAAATTGTTTCTTTCTATGTAAAAAGACATATCCACCCTTACTTCTAATAACATAGGAAAAACAACCAATTAATACTCTAATTATAATAACTCAATTTGTAAAAAAAAAAACTTTTAAAAATATAATCAATTACAATTTCTATTGACATGCACGAAACTAATTAGGCCTCCATTAGGACTCAAGCATTGTCATGAATTTAGTCTTAATTGGAACTGATAAAAGACGCAATTTTTGACGGGGGTATTGTGAAATGACGAAAGGGTCATGGTGGGGTAAGTGGCGAAGTGGGGTGGGTGGGATTTGATAGGGGTAAATTTGGTAAGTGGATGAAAATATTGAAAATCAGATTTAATATACTTTATAGAAGTCAATGAGTTTGAAATGAAAGGTTAAATGATGCACTTACTATTTTGACTTTCAAATCTTCTTTTTAGGGTTTAGGGTTTTTACAAGATGATTAAAATTCATTTTTTCTCAATGCTTGATTTCATGAATTTTACAATGAATGATGCAATATATGCTTAATTTCATTTATTAGCCATACATAAACTCAATACAAAATTATGTTAGGAAGTATGTTCTCTACTCGACTTATTGATGATTTAGGAGTGTCGTGAATCTTATATTGTTCAATTTTTATGTTCAGATCCGATTACACGTTTCTATATCGTAATCTTAAGGTAAATTACACATTTTAGCTGCTTAGGTCCATGAAGAACATGTTGAGAAAGAGTGGCACTAATTATAATACCACCGGCACAGCGGAAGTGATAAAATTCTTTTCCCACTAACTGGATAAAAAATGGGATTAATCAAAAGATATAATTGTAGAGTGAAACGGGCGAGAAAAGAAAAGTGAGACACGAGTTTTACGTGGAAAACCCAAATCGAGAAAAACCACGGGACCGGAGTCGAAAACCTCCACTATATCAATAATGTGCTTACACAATTTCTCCCTAAACAAAATAGGGGATAATCAAATCTTCAAGAGTGTATCTCTTGGATTACAAAATACATCAAGTTTATAAACTTGGAATAGAAATAGAAAAATGGAGTATTTTTCTCTCTTATATTTTCTCCTTACTATTTTCTCTCGTCACTCGTATGAGTGGATTTCTCTCAATCTCTCTCGATTGGCTTTCTCACTTTCTTCTCTCTTATTTCTTATGAATTTCAAAAGAGGAAATGAGCTCTATTTATAGAGCAACTGGAGGATGAAAAATCTTATTTTTCCTCTTCCTTTTCCATTTTTTTCTTCCGTCCCCTTTTGAAAAACTTTTCTTTGTCAGGCTAGTTTGAAGTTTGTTTTTCAAACTCAGGCTAGCCCCAAAGTTTGAAGTTTGTTCTTCAAACTTCTCCACCACCCACATAGGTGGACCCCAGCAATTCTGTCACGCCTCGAGCCCCGGGACCATGACAATCGCCGCAAGTTATGAGAACATCTCAATAACCTGCAAGGCTCACCTATTGATAACATTGGTATAGAGCATCTATACCTAACCGATACGAATAATCTCATCTATAAAAAGAAATACTTCCATTAAAAGAAACTCGAGTCGTCCCGCGTACAAACCAGAAAACTAATACTAATCCAATATCCACAAAAAAAAAAAATAATAATTACTGTCCTCGAAAGAAATTCAAATTAAGATCAAACTGATAATAGAGTCTTGCTAAACTATGAAATAAGATCCCTCAAGATACGTCCATCCAAACCAACGACTTTTCCCCTACTAAGCCTCGATATCTGAAAAAAAGTTTAATAAATGGGATGAGCTCGACGGCCCAATAAGTAACTCCATCACTCAACTAGCCGGATCAAGCAAGATAGGAAAATTATAGTTTTACCTTTCGAAAGCATATATAATACAATAGCTCATGAGTTTCAAACAATTTATAAATCATTTTTAAATAAGTTCACAAAAGCACGTTTAAATGAAATACCACCAAATCTCCACGTACAAAATCACCACGTAAAACCAACACATAAGCCAAACATGGTTAGGGACAGGTTTAACCCCCCTGTCTTAGGTCACTGGTGCAGGCATAACCCCCCTGCACTGGGTCCTGGTGTAGGCATAACCCCCCTACACTGGGTCACTGGTACAGGCACAACCCCCTGTACTGGGTCACTAACCAACCTCACACGGTCTCGGCTCTACATTTCCTATTTCGGAATAGTAAACGATGTAATGGTCTCAACAATGGGTTTTATAAACCACCACCAAAGCAATCACGTTTCTAAAATCACGTTTTTCAAAACCACATTCATTCCACATAATCACAAACCATATCTCACTTTCACCAAAACAATCACATTTCCAAAACCATGTTTTCCAAAACCACGTTCATTCCACATAACAACAAATCATATCTCACTTTCAAACACTTTCACCAAAATAATCACGTTTTCAAAACCACGTTCGTATCACGATTATAACTCGCTTTTCAAAAACATATTTTTCAGAAAATATTGAAATGTTTAACTTTATCAAAAACCATATATATATATATATATATATATATATATATATATACTTGCACGATCCGAATTTTTCAAAATCACACACCCACACCAAAACGATTACATATATATATATAATTTTTATATAACTAGAAAAGTGAAGGATCACTTACACGATCCGAATTTTCAAAATCACACACCCACACCAAAACGATTACATATATATATATATATAATTTTAATAGAACTAGAAGAGTGAAGAATCACTTACACGATCCGAATTTTCAAAATCACACACCCACACCAAAACGATTACATATATATATAATTTTAATAGAACTAGAAGAGTGAAGAATCACTTACCTCGATTAGCCCGATCCTAAGCTAATATATGTACTCGCTATATATTCCTTGATCCGTCTCCAACAAAATCTAAATATTTCAAACATTGAATTAACTGCTAAATAAATTATAAATCCTTGTTTAACTATAAATTTGTCTCCAATTCGATAACTTTCATCTCACTGTCGGTGTAAACCATCTCAAGTTATAAATTAATTAACACGACCATTATGTGTTAATCATAATTTAATCTATAATTATTTCTCCTAATAACCAAAGTGCCTTACATAATGAACTGATAACAGTGTTAGGAAAAACCAATAAGCTAACTCACGCCTTACAATCATAATCCTGCTAATCTATCTTTAATGAAATTTTGCCATGCTAATTACTGCTAACCTATCTTTAATGAAGTTTGCCATGCTAATTACTGCTAATCTATCTTTGATAAATTTTGCCATGCTAATTACTGTTAATATATCTTTAATGAATTTTGCCATGCTAATTACTGCTAATCTATCTTTGATGAATTTTGCCATGCTAATTACTGTTAATTAACAAGAAATTACTTAATGAAGTTGTGTAACTAAAGCTCAAATATGCAATTACCTGATCCCAATTCAATTTGCCACAGTAGCTGCTCCTATTTGTTCTTCACGCAAGTGATATGGGTTGATTAAGGTTATAAGCCTCTATTTATACTTTAATTATACTTACTATAAAACACTTCCTAATAAAAATTTAAAATCAAGCCCTTTTTAAATAAGCTAATGCCATGATGATACATTAATATATCCCCTTTGATTAGCTAATGCCATGATGACACTTTAATATATATATATATATATATATATATATATATAATTATCAGGTATTATTTAACACACAATAATTATCATGTATTATTTAACACACATAAAAGTTCAATTCCTACCCACCATTTGTCACTCAATTGGTTGAAATAAATAAAGCCCCTTTAATTAGCTAATGCCATGATGACACTTTAATATATATATATATATATAATTATCATGTATTATTTAACACACAATAATTATCATGTATTATTTAACACACATAAAAAGTTCAATTCCTACCCACCATTCTTCACTCCAATTGGTTGAAATAAATAAATCCCCTTTAATTAGCTAATGCCATGATGACGCTTGAATATATATATATATATATATTCATTTTTACTAAACTTATTATTACATTTTAGTATTGTGATGTAAATTAATTTACCGGGTATTACAAATTCTCCCCCTCCAACTCATGTGGGGGGTACGACTAAGCCCGCTTTGCTTCGACAAAGTTCAAGCTTTTCCCTTGACAAAGATTTCGTGAGCATATCTGCGCTGTTATCATCAGTATGTACTTTATCCAGGTGCATCAACCTTTTGTCAAGAACATCCCGAATCCAATGATATCTCACATCGATGTGTTTTGACCTTGAGTGAAAAGTTGAATTTTTACTCATGTGGATCGCGCTTTGACTATCACAGTAGAGCGTGTACTTTTCTTGCTTCAAGTTCAACTCTTCTAGAAACTTCCTTAACCACAATAACTCTTTACATGCTTCAGTCATAGCAATGTACTCAGCTTCTGTTGTGGACAATGCTACGCATTTTTGAAGTTTAGATTGCCAAGAAATAGCTCCCATTGTAAGTGTCATTAAGTATCCGGATGTAGACTTCCTAGAGTCTATATCACCAGCCATGTTTGCATCTGTGTACACATCTAAAATAAGTTGGTTATCACCTAACCTCAAACATAGTCTCGAAGTGCCTCTCAGATACCTTAAGATCCATTTCACTGCTTCCCAGTCATCCTTGCCAGGATTAGACAGAAAATGGCTCACTAATCCAACAGAATGAGCAATATCAGGTCTAGTACATACCATA
Source organism: Verbascum thapsus (assembly GCA_963669365.1). NCBI lineage: Eukaryota > Viridiplantae > Streptophyta > Magnoliopsida > Lamiales > Scrophulariaceae > Verbascum > Verbascum thapsus. Next base: position 5,619,657 of record OY770107.1, on the reverse strand, counting down.
ACATACATCAAACTGCCAACTGCAGAAGCATATGGTATCTTCTTCATCTCTTGTTTGTCTTCCTCACTTGTGGGACATTGTGTAGAACTGAGTTTGAAATGTCAGTGGAGTACTAACCGCTTTACATTTGCTCATGTTGAATCTTTCAAGAACTTTCTCAATGCATCGTTCTTGAGATAACCAGATCTTTTTGGCAGATCTGTCCCTTGAAATTTTCATTCCAAGAATCTGTTTCGCCGGCCCCAAATCTTTCATTGCAAAAGACTCCCCAAGTTCTTTCTTTAGCTTGTCAATCTTGTTGCCATCATGACCTACAATCAGCATGTCATCTACGTATAACAGCAGAATAATAAATTCTCCATCTGAGAATTTCTTGAAATATACGCAATGATCTGAGTTGGTTCTCTTGTAGTCATGGTCCGTCATGAATGAGTAAAATTTCTTGTACCACTGTCTAGGCGCTTGTTTTAGACCGTACAAGCTTTTCTTCAACCTGTAAACTATATTTTCTTTTCCTTTGACTCTGAACCCTTCCGGTTGCTCCATATAAATTTCTTCATCTAAATCACCATGAAAAAATGCGGTCTTCACATCAAGTTGTTTGATTTCCAGATTGAGACTAGCGGCAATCCCTAGAACAACTCTGATAGAAGACATCTTCACCACTGGTGAGAAAATTTCTTCGAAATCAACACCCTTTTTCTGATTGAAACCCTTCACAACCAGCCTTGCTTTATATTTGGGTTGTGAGCTATGTTCCTCATTCTTCAACTTGTACACCCACTTATTTCTAAGTGCTCTCTTGCCTTTAGGCATCTTTACCAAGTCATAGGTGAGATTTTCTTGTAAGGATTTCATCTCCTCTTTCATAGCCTCCAGCCACATATCTTTATGATCATGTGATATGGCTTCTGAGTAAGTCTCGGGTTCTCCTCCATCACTGAGTAACACGTACTCATGTGGATTATACCTGGTAGAAGGAATTCTTGGTCTGGTGGACCTTCTAACCGTTGACTCTAGTAGTGGAACTGGATCACCAGTCTGTACAGATGGCAACTGATTATCAGCACGCTCAGCATCAGTTCTATCATTCTGCTCATCTTGTACATCTCCCCCGTGATTCTGAGTCGTACGTGAAAGAACTGGGTCTAAGTCATCAGGAACGACTTCTTGAGAAGATTCTATCATCTTGCTCTGTTTCGTCTCGTCAGATGTTTGTTCCCCGAGAAACACATCTCTACTTCTGATGACTTTTCTGTTCACCGAGTCACATAGTCTGTAACCAAACTCTTCATGGCCATAGCCCAAGAAGATACACGGTTTGGTTTTGTCATCAAGCTTGGATCTTTCATCTTTTGGAATATGAACAAATGCCTTGCAGCCAAACACTCTAAAGTGTTTGTAGGAAACATCTTTTCCCGACCAAATTCTATCCGGAATGTCACCATCCAAAGGAGCTGATGGAGAAAGGTTGATCAAATCAACTGCAGTCCTCATTGCTTCACCCCAAAAAGATTTAGGCAATTTTGAGTGGGATAACATACATTTGACCCTCTCACAAATTGTCCTGTTCATTCTCTCCGCCACACCATTGTGTTGAGGTGTTTTTGGAACGCTCTTCTCAAGCCTGATACCATGGTCACGACAGTGCTGTTCAAACGAACCTTGATATTCGCCACCATTGTCTGAACGAATACATTTCAGTTTTCTTCCAGTTTCTCTTTCCACTTTTGCCTGAAAATCCTTAAAGACCGTTATGACTTGGTCTTTAGTTTTCAATGTATAACTCCAGACTTTTCTGGAAAAATCATCAATGACAAAGTACACTGCACCACCAAGTGTTTTGTCTTTCATGTAGCATACATCAGTATGCACCAAGTCCAGAGGATGTGTCTTTCTAGAGGGATAGAAGCTCTTGAAAGCAACTTTGTGTTGTTTTTCAGCTAAACAATCAACACAAGTTTGAAACTCTGTACCCATCACGTTTGGGAGGAGTTTCTTCCTTGCCAAAAGCTGCATGCCTTTTTGGCTCAAATGTCCAAGTCGTTTATGCCATAGCTCAATGGAGTAACTATTGACTGCTACTGCATTCACCTCTCCATTGGATAACTTTGCCTGCATCAGGTAGAGCGAGTTCGTTTTCTTACCCTTTGCAGCAATAAGAGAGCCTTTGGTAAGCTTCCATTTTCCTTCACCAAAGTTACTGAAATAGCCATCATCATCTAGCTTGCCAGTGAAAATAATGTTGACTCGGATATCAGGAATATGTCTGACATCTCTAAGAGTGAGTCGGCATCCCGTGTCAGTTTCCAAGATAATGTTTCCCATGCCGACAACCTCTGTCACACCATGATTGGCCATTCTGACTCTGCCAAAGTTGCCACTAGTGTATGATGTGAACATATCTCTGTTTGGAGTGATATGATATGAGGCTCCGGAATCAATGATCCAATCAGTTTCTTGGCAAGATGAACTGACACATGCGTCATCACAGATAATAACAACATCACCGTCAGCTGCAACAGCTGTAGTGTCATTTTTCTTGTTTTCATTATTTCCATTGTTTTGATCTTTTTTCTTCTTTCGACAATCTCTCTCGTAGTGGTTTGGACCACCGCAATAATGGCATTTAAAATCTTTCTTGACTTTGGACTTTCCTCTAGATTTGTCTCTTTGGTGCTGAGGACCTCTGTTTTTGTTTCTTCCTCGTCTGTCAGATTTTTCAATCACCAACGCATTTTGCTCGGTACTGAACGCCTGCTCCTTTCTCCTGGACTCTTCATTTAGAAGACAATCTTTGACCACTTGCAAAGTCAAATCTCCATTCGGAGTGGAATTGCTGACTGACACGACGAGTGTGTCCCAACTATCCGGTAGTGAACTGAGCAACAATAAAGCAATCACTTCATCATCAAGAGGTATTTTCATGGTGATGGATTGATTTATTAAGCCCTGATAGGTATTGAGATGCTCCGTCATATTTGCACTCTCCTTGTACCGTAGTCGAACAATTTTTCTAATCACAGAAGCTTTGTTTAAAGCATTTTTCCTTTCAAACATAGCCTCAATATTTTTCCATAGCTCATCCGCTTTTTCTTCATTAGCGAAATGATGAAAAATATTGTGATAGAGAAAACGTCGAATGTACCCGACCGTTTTTCTGTGCAAGATTTTCCATTCGTTTTCACTCATATCTTTTGGTTTGGATGTATCACCAAGCAACGGCAAGAACAAATCCTTGCAATATAATAAATCTAACGTACTCAGTTTCCAGATTGAGTAGTTAGATCCGTTCAACTTAAACATCCCGCCTATAGACGACGATTCCTCCATTTTTGATCCGTTAACTCAATATACACGTGGCTCTGATACCACTTGTTGGGAAAGAGTGACACTAATTATAATATCACCGGCACAGCGAAAGTGATAAAATTCTTTTCCCACTAACTGGATAAAAAATGAGATTAATCAAAACATATAATTGTAGAGTGAAACGGGCGAGAAAAGAAAAGTGAGACATGAGTTTTACGTGGAAAACCGAAATCGGGAAAAATCATGGGACCGAAGTCGAAAACCTCCACTATATCAATAATGGGCTTACACAATTTCTCCCTAAACAAAATAGGGGATAATCAAATTTTCAAAAGTGTATCTCTTGGATTACAAAATACATCAAGTTTATAAACTTGGAATAGTAATAGAAAAATGGAGTATTTTTCTCTCTTATATTTTTTCCTTACTATTTTCTCTCGTCACTCGTATGAGTGGATTTCTCTCAATCTCTCTCGATTGGCTTTCTCACTTTCTTCTCTCTTATTTCTTATGAATTTCAAAAAAGGAAATGAGGACCTTTTCCATTTTTTTCTTCCGGCCCCTTTAGAAAAACTTTTCTTTGTCAGGAAGTTTGAAGTTTGTTCTTCAAACTTCTCCACCACCCAATGCGTGGACCCCAGCAGAACATTGGGATATTGGAAGAAATTAAGGGCTTAATTGGATGGCATATCCATCTCCGAGAATTTTTTTCCATGGTAAAAATGAGAAATGTGATTTGGAAGATGAGATTTTTAAGAGAAAAATAAGTAATGATTGTGGTTGATGTGATATATTTTTTATTGTGAGAAATTTGTTTGAGTTGGTATTTAAATATAATTTTTATTAAATGTGGTTAGTGAAACTCGTTGATTTAGACGTCCAAAAATAGTCACAATGGATCTTATTTTAAACGTTATATTATTTTGTATTAGAATATGTAATTAAATTAATTTTTTACTTTGAAAGATAGTCGGAAAAACCATTTTAATTGATTGTATTAACTGTCATGAATAGTAGAATTAATTTGTTGGAAATTTTTTTTCAAATTATTTGTAATTTTGAGATATTTTTTTGGAAGAATTTTTTTAGTAAATGCCAAACAAAGTCATTTCTCTAAGAATTTTATCTTGAACAATTTTTTTCATAGCATAAGTTGCCAACCAATTAACCCCTAAAATGTCCAAAGTCATACAGATCATCACCCTTGAAGACAGCTGATAATTGCAACATGTATAAAGAAAGTCAGCTTAAGAAAGATCTTCATCAACGAAAAACAAAAAGTTGGAAGATACAGACAACTGTCATGAAGGCTAAAGCAGATAGGGATCCTTTTCGGCCCCTGCCTGTAAACTCCTCTAGTAACAATAAGGCCAACTCAAATCTCTCAGTTAGTAAGGTCGCTATGAGAGGTACTAAATCTCTCAGTTATCCGAAGTATAAAGAGGTTAACTTGATTATGTGCTCAGCTCATGTTAGTTACAGATGCATATGCCAAATGTATTGGGTTTGATTACTAATTGCCTTTGTTTATGTATGAAAAGTTGTGGCAATTGAGTATTTTAAATTGAATGAAAGGGTGTGTGAGTGTGTGTGAATTATATGTCATGAAAAATTGTATCTTGATTATGTGCTCAGCTAATTATAGTTATGTATGCATAAGACAAATGTATTGAGTTTGAGTTTGATTACTAATTGGCTTATTTGAAGTATAAAAAGTGGTGGGAATGGAATATTCAATTGATTAATGTAGGTGACGAGAATGTTTTGTTAGTGTAGCTTCGGCTGCACAAAATATATTGTTGTCACATAAACTTGTCATGGAAGTTCTTAAAAAATGCAATGTGCCGGTCAGTGAAGAGTTCATCAAAATTAGTGCTAATTTGGTGTAAATAATAGTTCTGTGAAAACTATTGAATTCAAGACTCACATCCTCTTACCACTTGTTGCTAACTAGAAATTTATAGCATATGATGATTTTGCAAGAGAAAGGTCTTCTGAAAATAAACCCAACAATGTAAAATTGTCCTCTGGTGTTCTCAGTTCAAGTTTTGATATCGTCCGGCATCTTAAACACATAATGTATAAGAAAGCTTCAAAATTAACTTGGAGAAAAGAGATAGATTGCAATTCTGGGTTCTTGTTAGTTATTACACTCTTAATTTTACAACTTTAACTGGCAGGTCGTGAAGATTAAAGGGCATGAAGTCGCAACGCTTGTAGAGCAAGTTCTGCTGAAGGGATATCGAGCTGTAATTGCTAATTGCTTCCCCAGACAAAGATTTGAAGCAACTGATATCACAAGATGTTCAAGCAGCTTGATCTTCTACACTGAATATCAGATTGCCTATCCATTTTTCTATCTTTTCCAAATCAACATTTGTTGGTGAAAATCCGACACCCAATAAAGCAACCTTCTATCTCGACCTCAAATGCAATCAGACAAGCCAACAGGAATTCTCAACCATTATCATTGGATTCCGGACAATCTGATCACACTCTGATGATTACTTCAGTAGAAACATGAGTTGAAACTTTCGAATTCTACAAAAATTTTCCGAGACATTATAACTTCTGAAAATCAAATATAGCAAATCCTTGAGCTAATTAATAAGTTATGTAACACATTACTAGGATCACCTATCTAAAATGTATATTACAGTATTAGTACTGGCACTATGTTTTCCAGGTATCTAAAATCACCTATTTTAACGCTAGAAATCTTGTTTTGATCTTTTGTAGTGCATCCACAGCTTGTATTGCGTTAATTCTCTCATCAGGTGAAAAGGCTAAACATTGCATTGCCAGCCTAAACACGGATGAAATACATTGCTCTTTTGCAGAAAAATGTCGATCTTCTCGTGTTAGCAAACCAGGGGCCACGATTTCATTTACATCATGTTCTTGTAATAAAGCTTCACTAACCCAATCTTTTAAGCTCATCTCTTCACTAAACATATTGTCTGTCGGCTTCTTCATTGTAAACATTTCCAACAACAATATGCCATAACTGTAAACATCTCCATTCGTCGACACTTTCCCTTCCGACCCGTACTCTGTTTACATGATACGTTCATCATCAATGTGATTAGTGCAAATTCATTGAGGTTAAGTTTTTAAATTCGAATAGAACATCACCTGGTGCTATATAACCAATTGTTGCCAAGGTTTTAGTTTGAATCACAACCTCCCCTTCATCAAATAGTTTGGAGAGTCCGAAATCAGCAACATGAGCAGTCATATCCTCATCGAGCAAGATGTTACTTGGCTTTATATCACAATGAACGACAGGGAATGTATGACAATGATGAAGATATTCCAAGGCGAATGCAACATCTATTGCTATATGTAGTCTTTGTAGAATATCCAAACAATACCTCTCTGAATATAGCCATTGCTCTAGGCTTCCATTCGGCATGTAGGCAAGAATAAGGGATTTGAATTCTGTGTTGCAGCAACAACCTATTATTCGGAGTAAGTTCCTGTGTCGAATGGTGCTAAGTATTTCACTTTCAGTATCAAAGCTCTTGGAATTGAAGATTTTTATTGCAACATTTAACCCATCAGAAAGTGTCCCTCTGAATACAGAACCAAATCCTCCCCTTCCAAGTAGGTTGGCTTCGCTAAAGGCACTTGTTCCTTGTACAAGTTCTTGATACGAAATTCTTCTCCAATCGGCAACTGATGAAGTATCAGTTGGCACTGGTACATCTTTATGGTTTCTTGTTATTATGAGCACAATTATGATCACTTCCAGAATGAAAGTGGAGATGATGGGTGGCAAGATGTACTTCAGCTATTTGGCATTGACCTTGCATGATTTTGGACACAAAGCGGAACATTGAATCGAGTTTCCCCGCAGAGCGCTGAGTTTTGAACAAATGACTGATCTGTAAAGTTAACAAAGCTTCCCCTGGAGGGAATCTCTCCTTCTAATTTGTTGTAAGACACATTAAAGTATTGAAGATATCGAAGACCCTCTAAAGATTCTGGGATCACTCCAGAGAAATTATTGTTGGATAGATCCAATGATCTCAAATTTCTAATGTTCCCCAAGGATTTTGGGAATCTCAATTGTTTGGGAGCCACCAATCGAGCTCGGAATATCACCTGAAAATTGGTTCCATGACAAGTCTACAATGTTGATTGACCTTAAACTTCCAATCTCAGACGAAATTTGACCACTCAAATGGTTTGACGACAAATTCAAATCCAAGAGGTCTGTTAAGTTCCAGAAGCTGGAAGATTCAGGATGTTTGAGCTTAAGTGAACTTCTGTGAGGGATGAAAGTGAGCATATTGCCATCCAGGTATAAAATCACCAAATCACTCATCTTGCAGAGATATACTCCTTGGAGATTCTTCAATTTCCCAAGTGTTGCCGGGATGAATCCTGTCAACTGATTTGAATCTAACGATAGTTGTATCAAACTAGTCAAGTTTCCGATTTCGACAGGAATTTCACCCCTGATGTTGCATTCAGCTGCTCCAAAGAATTGAAGAGAGGACAAATTCCCAAAATTTGATTCACTGTCACTTCCACAGTTTGCAGATATGGGCAATTAGTTAATGAAGAGAGAAATCCCAAATCTCCTGTCAATTTATTGTCCGCAAGATTACCAAAGCTGGGTACAGGGCCACTGAAATAGTTTGTGCTCATTTCCAGGTAAGCAAGCATGGTGATAGAGCTTGGAATTGGCCCCATGAGTCTATTGTTGTTTACATGCAATATCTCCAGGTTAGCAAGATTAGAATGTTCTTGTGGAAATTCACCTACCATTTACATTGTTATCAAGCAAAGTTATATTACCATTTACTGCAAAACTGCCAAAAACTTTTATTAGAGTTTAACTAGTAAATAATATGATCTTGTTAAAATAATTTATACACGTAACTACTTTTTAATTTGATTTTTTTTTAATTCAAAACTGATATAATAATTTAACTAATGAACTTTTACTTGATAAGTTAATTATTTAAAAATAAAATTTTGATGAACGTTAGACAATTAATCAATTATTTAAAGAACTAAGTTAAACATCAATGATAATATAACTAACTACATTTTTACGTAAATTCATACTTCATTAACACTTGTATCTTGTTTAATTTTGAGAAATCAAATGCTTTATTTCTTTTTTATTCCCAATAATTTTTTTTTGTCTATTTTTTTATAATGACTTAAAAGTTGGAGACACGTGTAGCGTTTTTGTTCCTTATTTTAAAATTATTATTTTTTATTTCTCATTTTTCTAAAGTCATGATAGCATATTTTATTTTAACATCATTAAATTTGTCTCACTTTAAAACCTCAATCGCAATCTACTCAGGTCATAGTAGGTTGGTACAAATGATCGTCAATTTTTGTTTAATTTTAACTACTTTTAATCGTTTGTTTTTATTTATTAAATTGATTTTACATGTACAAATAGAAAGAAGAATATATGTGTACATAAAAGCTAATGCACGATACAGATAATAACTAAAATATAATGAGACATTTTTTAAAAAAAATTTGAGAACATCATTTTCTTTGGGTTTTTTATTAATAGGATATTTTATTAATATAAAGTGCGTGTTGACCATATATAAAAAAATATCGTCTAATAACTTTCGTGATTTAGTTTCATAAATATATTTGGATAAACTATAACAATGTTTTTTCTGAATTCACTGTAAAATGATAATTTATTGAATAATCATTTAAAATAATGAAGCTAATAAGGAGAACTTAACAATATATTCAAACTCTTGGATAAAAACATAAAAGAAATTAAGTTATTAAACATTAAAAAGATAATCAATAATTTAATTAAGTAAATGTTATGATCCTAATTGCAAGGTATGGGACTTGAGTCCCACATCGGAAATATGGGGTTCTAATGTGGGATTTATATGGCTTTGGGCTCTTCCACCTCATCAGCTAGCTTTTGGGGTTGGGTTCTCCCAAGGTCATAGTGTTCGCCCGGGGCTAGGAAAGGTCCTAGCGCACAGCCAGCCCGCGTGGGCGCCGGGGCTGCGGAGCGTGGTGGATTGTTATGATCCTAATTGCAAGGTATGGGACTTGAGTCCCACATCGGAAATATGGGGTTCTAATGTGGGATTTATATGGCTTTGGGCTCTTCCACCTCATCAGCTAGCTTTTGGGGTTGGGTTCTCCCAAGGTCATATCAATAAATACTTATCAAATAAATCATAAGTCACGATTTTATTAAATAATTCAATTATATAGACATTTTCAGATTTTATAATTTTATATACTTAAACTTTAGACAATAATTTAATTAAGTGAATTAGTATCAGTTTCTGGAGTCATATTCTCTTTATCGGGAGTGAAAATTTCTTCTGATTCACATTAGAAATAGGACTATTGAAGGATTTAATTAAAAATTTAAAAGAGACTTGGGAGAGCAATTCTCCTTCTCTGAAGTAAGATTTGTTCTTCATGGTCAGGACTAGCAAAAAGATCCTTCAATAAACTATAATATTTAAAGAATAAATATTGATTGACATAAAATATTTAATTAGTATTTATAATATGTCGTAGAAATTAAAGGTGTTTTACTATGTAATCTAAAAGATACTTATAATATGTAGCAGAACATAAAAGGATAGTTGACAGTTGAGATTTAAATATCTCATGAGATGCTTCTTATATTCGAAAGTGACCGAACAAAACAAATTATTACATGTTCTATTTTATTAAGTATTAGAACAAACGAAATTGCAGTCTAATTGTTCATATGTTTAAACTAAATATTTTTAATTAAATTAAATATTTATAGTTAATTTTATCGTAGAGTTCTAATTTGATATATACAACTTTGTTTTATTGATGTAAATGAATTATTTTATTATTCACCTCTTTTCTTTTCAAAAAAATTAATTAGGTTTAGTGTAATTATTCATTTTTTATTTATTTATTAATTTACCCTTCTTCCATTCAATGACATGATTATAATATTATATATAAGTATAGATATAGATTTGTTTTTCATCATAGAGTTTTAATGTGTTTAAACTCCTTATTGTTGTATATATATAAGGGTGTCAAAATGGCCCTAACGGACCGGCCGGTGGGCCAGGCCGGCCTGGACCCCTAAGCTAGCCGGCCAGGCCTAAAGGGGCCCAGGCCGGCCCCTTTAGGCTTGGCAGCCCATTTCGGCCAACAGACCGAAATGGGCCTGCTAGCCGGCCTTAATGGGCCGGCCAACAGACCTGCCTTATTTATTTATTTATTTATTTTATGTTTTTTTTTGTTTTTTCTTTTCCTTTTCCTTTATTGAATTTGGGTTTTTTATTTCCATTTTTAAAATAATCAAATTGGTTTTTTTAGTAATTATAGTTAACTTTTATCTAACTTGTAAAAATAATTTTTCTATAAATAAATGTTTAGTAACTTGTATCAAATATAAAAAAATCATTACAATGAACTAATTTTTGTGTAAATAAAAGTTTAGTAACTTGCATTAAATTAAAAACAAATCATTAAAAATGAAAAATATTTTGTGTAAATAAATTAGTAACTTGCATTAAATTTAAAAAAATTCATTACAAAAAAATGAGAATTAAATTATCCAACTCTATTACAAAGTAATGAAAATAATGTAAATATTAATATAATTTAATGTATTGATATTTTTGAGTTTATATAATATGTGTATAATATTAGTATATCATTATTATATAATTAGCAGTATATATAATACATTATGAGTTTCATTCTGATTATCTGCTTTGATTTAATACATATTATAATATAATATATGGCTACAAAATATTGTAAATATTAATATAATTTAGTTATATTACTTGTATATAATTAGTAGTATATAATTATATATTAATATATAATGCATTTATAATAGAGAAAAATATATAAAAAAAAGACAAATCATTTAATGTAAATGTGGACATTAAATATATGTATTATATCTAATGTAAATGTGGACATTAAATATGTATTAATAGACTAAATCATTTAATGTAAATGTGGACATTAAATGTGGACATTAAAAACAAATCTTGATTTTATTAGTATAATATTTAATATTTATAGAATAAAAAAATAAAAATAAAATAAAATAATAATAATAATTAATAATGGGCCAAGCCGGCCCATTTCATGTCATGGGATGGGCTGGCCTTAGCTGGCCTGCCCGGCCTATTAGGTCTGTGTGTCAAGCAGGCCTTTTGAGGCCTGCTTGACACCTTTATATATATGTACAATATTTTTTATTTATTATTTGTGTATTTTACAATTAAAAATAAAATTACATAGGTATGTATTAGGTATATTAAAAATTTAAAAAAACCTATACTTTCATAATAGAAAAATAGAAAAAGATTAGGCAAGTAAGTGTTGTTAGAATATATATTATAATTTATATATTGTTGTAAAGCTTGTTGTTTTAACAAATACATTTGTTTACATTTTATATAACTAGCGATTGGATTGCGGTTTAGGCGGGTCGCAAATTTTAAACCTACCACCCGACCCAAGCTGAAGGGTGGCAAAAATATCAAACTGCCACTATTATTTAAAAGTTGAAAATAGACAGTTTTCCAGACCAGTCAGTTTGGTTCGAGGTGGGTTTATGTTCACCCCTACGACCGTTTGTTTTCACGGAGTATTACAAAAATAAGAATTTAGGTAATCGTGGAAATTTATAAAATGGCCAGTAATGAGATCTCATACCTCCAAAATAATTTAAACCTAGATATAATCTCTTAAGATTGACCAATCTCCCAATTTGGCTTGGTATGTGACCATTGCAACGGTTGCCACTCAGGTGCAGGTCCTCTAGGCATCTACAGTTTGATATATTTGCTGGGATTTCCCCATAAAGTCGATTCAATGAGAGCATGACTGAATACAGTTTGGGAGTATTGTTGCAGATATCACTTGGGAGCATACCTGAGAGCTCACAATTCCTGAGATTGATTGTTTTTATAGAAGACACTTTGAAGATACCATATGGCAAAGGGCCTACTGCGAACAGGTTGAACTCTAAGTTTATCGTCTCCAACGAAGAAGAATTTCCAATCTCCTGTGGAACATTTCCACCAAGAAAATTGTAGCCCATATCTAAATCCACTAACTTTGAAGTAGTGTTGAATAAAGACGTTGGGATGCTACCCGTGAACGTGTTGTTACTCAGATAGAGCTGTTGAAGTTGAGGTAAAGTTCCAAGCCAAGAAGGTACTTTTCCAGTGAACAAGTTAAACTCCAGGTATAGTTCCTTCAAACGGCGCAAATTAGACATCTCGTCAGGTATGCTGCCTGTCATACTGTTGAAACTAATGTCCAAATATCTGAGAAACGTTAGATTTCCAATATGTGGAGCAACAGTTCCTCTGAGATTGAAACCAGATAGATTAAGGGATGTGACCCTTTGGTGCTTGATGCCGCAAGTGACGCCAATCCAGTCACAAACGGATGTATTAGTAGACCATTCGTCGGCCAAGAGGCTATAAGACTCTGGAATCATGTTGTTTTTGAAGGCAAGTAGTGCTTCTTGATCTGTAATAGAATTCAAAATATTTCTGCCAAAGCAGAGTGTAGTGCATTTTAGTAACACTGAAAGTGTAACAAGTACAGTGCCTAAGCATGAATTATCCATTCAATTGGTATTCTTTTTTCCTCTTCTTAGAACTTGAAATATATACACATATATATACATATATATATTGAATCATGATGGTTTTTACCAACCATGTATGGAGTGGTGGAAGGCCAGTTGCAATTATCATGCTTGCAGGAAGTTTATGGTTCCCTATAGGTACTTTATCGGTTCGTTATTTGGGTCAACGGTACCCCTTATAACGTCGAAACTCGCGAATATGGACTTGGACGCGATATTTGTCTTCCATAAACAAGTAAATCTAACCACCAAACAAAAGTTATTCGACGACATAGAAGTGGTGTCATTATTTTCGTCAACTTTTCTTCTTGACTTGACATAGTCAAGTCTCTGTGGAAATTATTAGCACTGTTCTCGACACTTCACGAGTTAGACAATGCAGTTAGACCTGTGTGATATAAATTTTCCCGTCATTTTGTTACACTTACATCTTTTTTCAAAACCCGTACTATATTAATTCTCAACTTTAATTTCTACTGAGTTTTTCAAAATAATAAATAAATAATCCGGCCACTTAAAATAAAAATTATTTATAACTCATAGATGTGCATAAACTTGAAATTACTGTTCAATGAATACAAGAGATTCAATGTAAAGAAGTTATTCAAAAGCACTCAAATAATATTGAAAATCAAAACTTTGTTCGAGTAATCCTAAATTCCTAATGATGATGATTAATTCCACTTTTTCCCCCATTATAGCTTGACTTTTACTATCTGTGGAATTGTATCATGGATTAAGATTGGTGACATTAGCGTAATGAAAACGGATTCATATTTCATGGGATCATAGAAAGTTCCTTCTGCTTCTTTTTTCTTACAAATTTGTACTTCAATTGTTTTAACTTGGTTTTAAAAATAAAATTACGTTTGGGTTTTTCAGGGTTTATTTCGGTAAGAATTTTTTTGGAACACACACATATATATATATATATATATATATATATATATATATATATATATATATATATATATATATATATATATACACACACACGCGTATAGTGATTTATTTATATAAAGTTAGTGTTGGTGTTTGAATACATCTATCCCCTATATAAATGTGTGTATAATAAAAATTGTTTAGTCTTATATGAAAACACTCACGTACCCTTATTCAAATTTAGAATCTTTTTAGTAATTGGAATTAGAAATCTTTTAGTATTATAACACTATTTAATTTATTAAAAAATAGAGTCTCACTTTACCTTAAAGATCTAATAAAATCAGAAAACTAATAAATAAAATCTAAATAATATAATATTATAAATGTTAATCACAAAACCTAAATATAATAAGTAATATATATAATAATAATATTCCTAGACAACAGTAAAAAAAATGAATTTCCTTTCAATTTGAATAAATTTCACATGCAGATGCATCATTCTAAGAGTATTTGAAAAAGATATTAGCTTAAATTTCAAGGATATTTAAAAGATCAAAGTTGTTAAAAATATTAATTTCATCATTTTCATAATTCCAAATCATATTAAAAAAAAAAATCTAATAAACACACAAAACCTACATAATATAATATTGTAAGTATATTAAGAAACAAAAAATATTATAAATGTTAATCACAAAACGCCTAAATATAATAAGTACTATATGTAATAATAATATCCTACATGATATTCCTAGACAACATTAAAAAGAATGAACTCCCATTCAGTTTTGTTGAAAAGGGTTTAAAAGTGTTAAGAAGGGTTTAAGCTTAAAAGTCTTATTTACCCTTATTCTGTTAAGTTAGTTATATGTGAGCTGTTTATATATATGCCTTAGTGAGGCTACCGAGAGTTAATTTTTACATTATCAGGAACACTCTCAATGTATTGATTAAAAACTCTTGTTATCATCTTGTCAAGATATTCATTTCTTCAAGATTTATATTCATAGAATTCTTCATGGCACCAGAGCTAGATTTTATCTGATAAGTTCTCGATCCATTCCGCTGTGAGATCTTCGATCAGAAATCAAGGTTTCAAACACATATCAGGATCTGCTATTCAAAATCCATTTCGTTGATCAAGAAAGTGTCATTAAGATGACTGAATCAACTGAATCAAAGGATATCACCAGTTCAGTAACCAATTCCATTTCTGCCAGTAAGATCGATTTTCATGATCCACTATATATCTCTCCCTCAGATTCCCCAAATCTTGAGTTAGTAACTGAGAATTTGAAAGGAAGTGAGAATTATAAAATTTGGAGTAGAGAGATGTGTGTGGCTCTTGAAGCAAAGAATAAAATTGGATTAATTAACGGAGAATGCAAGAATCCAGGAGAAAACTCATCCAAAATGTATTTAGCTTATGTCAAACCATATACTGGAAAGATTGATAATATGAAGATGCCAACTGGCTACCAACCCTCAAAATTCCAGCAATTTTATGACAAAGGAAATCCAAAGCAACATGTGGCGCACATTGTTGAAACATGCAATGATGCTAAAACTTATGGCAATCAATTAGTCAAGCAATTTGTTAGATTACTGAAAGACAATGCATTCGGTTGGTACATTGATATTAGTGTTGACTCAGTCAACAACTGGGAGCAATTGGAGCAAGAGTTCCTCAATTGGTTCTACAACACTCGTCGCCCAGTCATCATGCTTGAACTCACCAATTCCCGTCAATTGAAGGATGAACAAGTTATCGACTACATTAATTGTTGGAGAAATTTGAGTCTTAACTGCAAAGATAGATTGTCTGAGTCCTCCACTATTGAAATGTGTATTGAAGGGATGCATTGAGGTCTTCGATACATCCTTTAAGGGATTCAACCAACAACGTTTGAAGAGCTGGCCACCCGAACACACGATATGGAGGTGAGTATGACTAGAGGTGGAGTTGATGAGTCATATATCCAAGAGACTTGGAGACAAGAAATCAACAAAGGGGGCAAGCCATTAACAAATGCTTCAAGTGATGAGCTCATACTTGAAAATAGTGGTGACCATATGGAAAAAAGTGATGTTCAAGTTCACCATCGCTACTTCGACTAAAGATGTTAAGCAAACGCTCATCGATAAAAGCATAAACTGTCGACACTCCTTGATAAGAGCATAAAATGTCTTCAATACTCTTTGATACGAGTATAAAAGGTCTACAAGTCAAATCAAATCAAATGAAGTACTCCTTGATATGGGTATAAAAGGTCCACAAGTCAAATCAAATCAAATCAAATCAAACGAAGTTCTCCTTGACATGAGCATAAAAAGTCAGCAAGTCAAATCAAATCAAATGAAGTGCTCCTTGATACGAGTATAAAAGGTCCACAAGTCAAATCAAATCAAACGAAGTTCTCCTTGACAAGAGCATAAAAGGTCTACAAGTCAAATCAAATCAAATGAAGTTCTCCTTAACACGAGCATAAAAGGTCTAGAAGTCAAATCAAATCAAATTAAATCCTCCTTGACATGAGCATAAAAGGTCTAGAAGTCAAATCAAATGACGTCCTCCTTGACACGAGCATAAAGGTCTAGAAGTCAAATCAAATCAAATGAAGTCCTCCTTGACACGAGTATAAAAGGTCTAGAAGTCAAATCAAATGAAGTTCTCCTTAGCACGAGCCTAAAAGGCTTAGAAATCAAATCAAATCAAATACTTCAACCCTCACGAGTATAAACTGAGGATGTCGTATTTATGAAAAAATTGAACTACGTTATGACTTGGTCCCATTTGATTAGGGTACGTAGTCAACTTAGACTCCACTAAGTTCAGTCATAAATTCAAATCAAACCACGTCTCCTTATAGAGTGGCGTCACTCATTCAAAAGAATTTTTGTTAATAAAAATTCATAATCATGAATGCACTCAAGGATTACAAGATAGAAATAAAGTTCTATTAAGTAATTCCAAAAGTAATGTTCATGACATTGCGTGCATATAAATCCCACAATGATACGGAGACTTGCTAGTGGAAGCCAACAAAATATTTTAGATATTCTTGAAGGAAGAATCAGAGGATTAAAATAGAGATTTGTTCCCCAATTTTTACTTTGATTAATATAAATTTTATTTCTCATATTTTTTGTGTTTTTTTTTATTTTCAGTAATACAAATTTGTTGTGTGCAATAATTATACCAAAACTCTAGAATATATAATTCACCTTTTTGAAAATAAAAGAGTTAAATAATAAAATAAGTTGTTTATATCTACAATAAAAATATGTAAATATTACATGAGGACTCTACGGTAAGATTACATATAAATACTAAATCTTAATTAAAATAGTTAGTTTAACCATGCAAATTACATAAATATTTTTGTAATATTAGGCTACAATTTCTTTTGTTCAAACAATTAATAAATAAGAACATGTAAAAAACTTCTTTCTTTGTTAAGTCATTGTTAAATTTCAAAAGCTTGTCACAAAATATTTGATTATCAATTATCCTAACTGAACACATTCTATTTTAATACATATTATGTATACCTTTTAGATAAAATTGTCAAAACATCTTCAATGTTCTATGCCATATTATAATTATTAATTTAATCTATATGTCAGTCAATACTTATTCTTTAAACACTTTATATTCTGTGACATATTATAATATTTTTTTAGATCACATGCTAGAAACACCGTCTATATTCTACGATATATTATACATTATTAATTTATTTATCATATCTATCAATATTTATTTTTTAAACACATTCTATTCTGAGACATATTATAAATATTTTTTCGATCATATAGTCTAAACACCTTTTATGTTCTACGATATATTATAATTATTAGTTTAGTCTATCATGTCAATCAATATTTATTCTTTAAACACCTTCAATTCTAAGACATGTTATAAATCTTGTTTATTTCACATGGTCAAGACACCTTCTATGTTCTACGCATATTACAATTATTACTTTAATCTATCATGTCAATCAGTATTTATTTTTTGAATATTATACACTTATTAAATTATTATTTAAATTTTGAATATAAGATACTATGAAATAAGGAATTATATATAATTTAATTACTTTAAGAGATCATGACTTATAATTTATTTAGTAAGTATTTACTTAGTTAAATTATTGTTTAGTTTTGAATAATTAATATCTTAGTTTATTTTTAATATTTTATTTAGGAGTTTGAATATATTAATATTTTCTCCTTTATTAGCTTGATCAATCAACTAATTATCACTTTTCAACAAATTCAAAAAAAATGTACAGTTATCAAATATATTTATGAAACTAAATCACAAGAGTTACTTGAAAAATATTTATTTCAATATATCAAAGCACACTTTATTTTAAAAAAAAATCTCGAAATCAAAATACGATGGTGTTATCAAATTAAAGAAAAAAAATATATTTCTCATTATATTTTAGTTATTTCCCATATAGTGCATTAACTTGTATGTATAATATGCAACTTTTTTATTTCATATTTTTATTAAATAAACTCAATTCAATAAATAAATAAAAATACAATCAATAGTAGTAAAAATCAAACAAAAATGGATGCATCATTTATGTCAGCCTACTGTGACTTGCGGAGAGTAGATTAAAGTTTTAAGGTGAGAGACATTTAATGATCCTGAAAAGAAATATGTTAACCTGACTTTAGCAAATAGAGAACTAAAAAAAACAATTCTGAAATAAGAAGCACAAATACTAAACAAGTGTCTAGCTTTTGAGCCATTATAAAATTATTGAAAGTATATAGAAAAAATTACTGAGAAGAAAAAAGAAGAACTGATGCATTTAATTTCTCAAAATTAAACAAATATAAGTATAATTGAAGCATGAATTTACATAAAATTTTATTTAGTTACATTATAATTTATATTTCACTTTTTAATTAACTTAATTCTTTTAAAATTTGATTAATTCTTTCATATTCATCAATATTTTATTTCTCAAATAACTAACTTATTAAGTGCTACTTCATTTAGTTAACATTTAGATTAATAACATCTTTAAATTCAATAAAAACTTTATATATAAATTATTTAACGAGATAATATGCTTCACGTTCAACGAACGTGCTATTTACTAATTTTTTAAATAACACATGGTAATAGTAATTGCAACGAAGAAATGAAATTGCAATATACATAGTAGTAACCTTGGGGCCACTCAAACACAACTCTCTCCTTCAACATATTGTTAGGATTGAAGGTAATCGATTATAAAAAACAAACAATTCTACACAAGTGACCACAAGTCGTTCACTAACAGTATCTGATTAACCAATGAATTTGCATTCAATCAAATTCGAATTCAATCTTACGTTTTTTTTCAATTGACAACGGAAAGCTTCGAATCTGATCCCCACCATAATTGAGTTGACCTCCTTGCAACCGCAGATTGGAATTGAAAGGAATTGAGGAGTGATTGCTCAGTTATGACCACCTCCGGCATCTGTTTCGTTTCTCCCTAAGTTTCTCAAACTTGTTATAAAATTTCAATTTTTCCAAACAGAAAGCAAATTTCCCAAATTCACCTCACACCTACCGGTAACATTCAGATTATAAGTCTTTAATATTTGGTCTTTAGTGTTGATTATTTGGTCGAGTTGGATTTCGAAAATTGAGATATGAGGGTTAGAAAGAACGTTGTCTGATGAATCGCACTGCATTTTGTCAGTCACTTACAACCTTTAGGATTGACCGAATTGAATCGAATATCGTTTAAAAATGAGACTGTCCATCAACATAGTTTTTAGCAAAATCAATTTTATAACCATATGACTAGAAGTGTCTACAGCTTACCAACTCTTAGAATTTTTGGGGATTTGATCTTTATTCTTTGATTGTTCAATTGGGATTAAAAGCAAACGCAGTTAGTTTCAATAGAGTCGATCTAGTGATAAGTAAATAAATTGCATTCATATTGGTCAATGGTCATCCACTAGTGTACATATTTCATTGGAACCAGCCACAGTTGCTTTGTGCCATCGTGGGCTTTTGTACACATAAATTCTGGGCGTTTTTAATGGGTTAACTGTACAATTACATGTACTAAGCCTTCTTATAGGGACTTTGTGTATTCACAACTTTTTTGTATTTTTTTTTTATGACAAGGGAACCTGCAGCCGCTACCGTTAGGTGCGCATTGGGTAAACTCCGCTCTTGTGTAATAGCCTGCAAACCACACAAGAGAGGTAAACCAGCCTAGGTTGCCCATAGCTGACAGGCTCACAGTAGAGAACAACTTTTTTGTATTTTCTTTATAGGGCTTGGATCAGTACTAGATATTGAGCCTTTGTTGCTTCAACAGTTTACCTGCTCGTGGTACTTTTAAATCCTAAATTCCTAATATTTTTTCAAACAAATTCTTCTAAAAAATGCGATGAGAAAAAGTATTTAAACCCCCATGTGATTCTAATAGTTCTATAAAATATAACAACTTCTAGTTTTAAATCTACGTGACATGCAACCACACATCATATATAGTAATTATTGGTTCATGTTCTTTAGGTAGGGAGGTAGGTCTCTAGACAAACTTTAATCTATATCACATATATTGGAAGTGTACAAAAAAAACTTTTAATAAATAAAAATTTAATGTGGGTTATAACTAACTATTTTTCGACATTTCAATTGGTTGTATATCAATGTGACAACAATACATATATTTACATGATGGGCATTTGTGCGTGACTGCAATACATGTATATATTTAGAAATGTAATTGTCATCAAGATAGGACATAAATGAAGAATAATCATTTAAAATATTTATTGGCTGGCTACAAATAAAAGCGACAGAAAATTTACACCTGCTAAGAGTTGAATGTTCCGGGTGGGGGTCTATATATACATACATTTAGAACAAGCTTTTATGGTGACATCTAATGAACGTTACTTCTTCTTTTTTTTTAGTTTTTTTCTTTTTTGTGCTTCATACAATTGATGATTATTCTCCTTATACTATTACACAACTTAATTAAATGACAAGTTTAACAACTCCAACATAATTGGCTTTAATTCATCTCAATCTTAGCTACATTATAATACATCTTTTTGGAACATAAATTGAGGATATTTAATTACGGTTTCATCCGAAAAAAATTTAGTAATTAAGTGAACAATGATATATGACCCGATTATATTTAATTATTTTTTTCACTTTTTTCAATTTGATAAGAAGCTAGTGGTATAAATGCATTTGATTGAATTTTCATAATCTATAGGTGTTTGCCTTATCTTATCATATTAAACATTGATGATTAAGCGATGAAAAATTATGGATAGCATTTCTATTAAGGGCTCGTTTGCTTATTTTGATAGGATATGTAAACGTATGATACTTTTTACAAGAATATGTATCAAAGCTTATTAATCATGCGTTTGGTTATTTGGATAAATTGCAATTATAAACTTCAAATATCTGTAAAACATATCACACCCCTCTTGACGTGATCTAATATCTTGAATATCCAAAAATTACATTTCGTGCTTATTGTGAATCATGGGCCGGATTAATAGCAAGCAAACAACAAAATAAATGTGAGAAGATAATGTTGTACTTTGATATGGTTGGAATTTCATTATTTTATCGGTACGCATACGTATGTAGTACCTTCACACCATGTTATGCCCAACTACTAATTAAAAAGTGTAAACTAAGATGGGAGACCTATGATAATGACCATGACCGACTAATTAAAAATTAGAATTTTTAAGTTTAATATTTCAGTTCCTATTTTGGTTTCGAGAGACAGATTCAAATATATATATATATATATATATATATATATATTATATTTGTGTGTGTATTTGATATGATCGTGGTGAAAACGCATTGGTTATCAGTTTTTTTATATTAATTTGTTAATAATTGCTGAATCTAAAATGTTGTTATTATTATGATTATATATGTATATATGAAGCATTTAGTGATGGAATTTCCAAAGGTGTATATATATCTAAACTAAATCATTTCATGGAGCTTCTCCAATATAGATGAGTTTAAAGTCATACTTAAAGGAAAACATTTATATAATTTATTTAAAAATCAAATTTGATAAAAAAGAACGTACCCTTGAACTATATCTTTCCTACCTGATGTTTTTTCTACTTGTAGGAAGCAAAAAAGACTCTGATATATATATATATTACTCCTAAAATCCTACCTTATTAAATAGACATTATGTCTCTAAAAATGCCAACCTAAGTGAAACTCTAAACCGGTCTATTAAAAATCGTCCAAATTAACCAGTAGTTAAACCGTTAAAATTTGTGAACCGTTCACGGGTTTGCAGAACCGGTTGGTCATAGATACACATATGAGAGGCAGTCTTAAAACTTCTCTTTCTCTCCTCTACCGTTTCTCAGATTTCATATTACTCTCTAATTAAAAGTTACTTAATTAGTTCATTGTTTAAGTTTGTCGATCTTGTCATTTTGATTTGCTTTTATATTCTATATACTTCCAAGTTCCAAGCATACTATGTACATTTTTTTTTTATCATTTTGCAATATAGTTAATATATATTTATTATATAACTATTATCTCAAAACCCTAGTTTACTTGAGGGTCGTATCCAGAACTCTAGACCAACCGATTTTTTGATTTGATGAACGTTAGGTTCAAAACATTAGGTTCGCTGCACAGTATATATAAAAGTTTCATTTGTGCAATATATAATTATGCAAATATAACTACCACTACATATTATGTATAAATCAATATTATATATCACTATTTATAAACCATCGATCTTTTACTTCAGTTAGTTTTGATAAATAGCATAATATTGGAGAAGCATTTTTATACCTACGTGTATATTCAAATAAAAAAATGGCGATAATTTGTGATATTAAACCGGATTATATATAGCATTTTTATACCTACGTGTATATCTAAGTAGATAGTAAAACGCTGGTGATTGACATGCAATTCCTCTTTCATCTGCACATATTCAAGAAATTACAGATAAATAAATTCAGTACTCTTTCCAGTTTCTCACTCTACAAACACAGGCAAGAAACAAATTAAAGAGTTACAGATGGATAATTAAATTCTCACTTTCCTGAAAATAACAGAAAATGAAATCAAATTAAAGCCAAAGTGCACCAGCCTCTTTCAGAAGCGGAACAAGGTTCCCACTAATATGAGACGCCATAACTCTATCCATAGCACCCACCAGTTTCCCGCCGACAAACACCACCGGCACGGCGGAGCCGCCGCCCAGTATCCGCATCAAAGCTTTCTCCAATTCTCCACCTCTGGGGACTTGGTCGAGCTCATAAACCGTCGGGTTCACGCCCATGCCGCAAAACAGACGCTTGACGGCGTGGCACATGCAGCACGTGCTCATGCTGAATATAACCACTGCGCTACCAGCCGCCATTCTTTCGATGCGCTCAAATGGGTCTGTCGCAACGCTGCGTTTTGCTGGGTAGTTGTATGAGTTCCATGAGTCTGTGTGATAGTAATGCATTTTCGTAGAGTAGAAGTACTTTTTTTGATAGGGTTTTTGAGGTTGGAGAAAGAAATGAGACTGATCATGGTATTTATACACAAATAAATATAATTTAAATTCCGATGTTGCCCCTCCAAATAACTAAATGTGTAGTTGGAAATTAATTATCAACCAACATTCATTAAAGCAAAATTTATGTTTTTTCAGTTTCAAATTGTGTGATGATGATTCAAAATTGAACTCCAAGACAACGACATGCAGACAGAACTTTAAGTAATTTAGTATAGTAAATTTATTTTTTGTTGCAATATAATCTATATTATACTACTTTTATCTCTCTGCGTTTTTCATCGATCGCATTAATCTTATTATCCACCTTATTTTCCTACTATTTTATCTCTTCTCTCATCTTTTTTTTTCATCTTTTATTTTTCTTACCTCATATTTAAACTTAAATTTAGTTTATACTTTATATAGAATATCTTATCAAATTAATATATTTTGCACACACATTAAGTGTACCATACCAACAAATAATTAATGAATGCAATACAATACTATACAATAAAATACAGGTTGTTAAATTTCCTCCATTTCTATTTCTATTTTTATTTTTTTCTGCATATTGATTTATGGAAATATAGCTCAAAGACTGAATACTGGCATAAACAAAAAAGATTCTGAAAAACAACAGTCTCCATATTTGGTCACTCGCAATTAGTAGCTAACTGAAATTATATTGATCTAATTTATGAAGAACACATGCAAACATCCATGCGGTCCCGCTTTCCTATTTAAATTACACTGAAAGAAATTAAAATTCTTATACATATATATATATGTATTATATAGTATAGTATTTATCAAGTGAAAAAAGTGGAACCAAGAAATGATTTTTGCAGGGGTATAGACAGTGGCGGAGCCAGGAATTGAAAGTGGGTGGGGCCAAAGTACGATAGACGTGGATCGGTTTATTTTAGGTGGGGCGGCAATGTTAAAAATTTTAAAATATACATGTGTTTCAAAAAATTTGGGTGGGGCGTCCCCGCCACTGGGTATAGATGAGCCGAGTTCGAGTTAAGCTTGGTGATTCTAGGTTCAAATTCATCGCGCTCGGATTCGAGCTCACAAGCTTGAGCCCGACTAAATTTAGGATTGAAATTTTAAAATTTGAATTTTTTTTAATTATGTAATACATATTTATTAATATAATATATTAAAAAATAAAAAAATTTGCGATTTTTTTTCATAAGTGGGCTGGAACTCGTGAAACTCGTCTCGCCTCGACTTACGCCCCTAATCTTTTGCGGATTGATACATATGATACCTTACATGACAAATACTTAAGAAACTAATTAGGACAGAAGAACAAATGAGAAAAATCAAATAGTAAATGTCATATGCATGTCGATAACTGAAGGAAATATTATATCTCGAATTTTTTTACATGCTTTTAATTAAAAAAGTACGGACGTAAGAAAGTCACTAAAATCAATTAATTACAAATTAAGAAATAAAAAAAAAAAAAAACTAAGAAGTGTGAAAAATACATTTATTTGAATTACCTATATATTTATTATAATTATATATTATCATTTTTATAATTAATTATATTAGAGTTAGGTTTTAGACATAGGAATGGAGGGAGGGAAGAGACAAGTGTAACAGGCTTTTCCAGAAAAGGAAATATATTATATATATATGTGGTATTTTTTAGACGGCTGTTTTCGTCCTTCTTGTCGGTCCCTATTTTCATACGACGAGAGTGAGGAACCTGCATGCCATATATTTTTATTATTTATTATTATTATTTTCCCTTTCCCTAATTACTAAGCAAATAAAGTGAGATCAAATTCTATAATACGACACTTGTTAAGTTGAGAATCCTTACTTTTGATTATAAAATGTGGAGAAATAATAAATATATATAAGTCAATATTCATTGATCTCAAAATATATGACTAAAAAAAGGTAAAATTTAGCGAAAAAAATTCTCTAATAGGCAATGAAGCCAATATTAAATGCTTCGAATAAAAATAGCTGAATTAAGACACAAATAAAATTATAGTAAGTTTATCTGAGTTGTGATGCAAGTGGTAATATTGGGGGTATGATCGAATTTGGATAAGGATATGTGCAGCACATGCAATTTTAATTTGGACAGATTATTAGATTTGGACGGTTTGTTTATTTTATTATTTTTATGAAAAGCATGGAAGAATGTTTTCCATACTAATTTGAGCATATATATATATATATATATATAGATATTGAGAACTATGAAAAAAACTTTTAGTTTTATTTGACTTCTATTACAATTAAATAACAAAAGCACCATTTTTATGGAAGAAGAGATAAACATTAGCTAGTATTTATGAAACTTTTTATTCTTATATATGATTCCGATTTTAGAGTAAAATGAAGTAATTACATGTTCCACAAAATGAAGGGTACTATAATCATATTCTACAATAAATAATTACTTTTATAATAAGTAACGAAGTTTGGAACAAACAAATATATAATAATTCATGATATTTTAGCTCGTTCTTTGCTTGACCACACATAATTGTATTTCACAAAATGAATAATTAATCATATGATAACTATATTTATATAGTCACTTTGTGAAATGCATAATGGATATGAGTATATGACCGAGTTGAGAGCGGATTAATTTTTTTTTTCCTTTTGTAGGTATTGAGCAAATAACATTTCTAGTTATTTTAATTTTTTTTTTTGTTTTCGCATAAATTAATTAATAAACGATCGCATCATATGGATAATGACCTAAGTCCTCAAGATCTCACTTAGATACGGTGGTGACATCGTCTTCATCCCAAGCATTTATTTTGTGCAACAAACTATAGGTATAATTAAATAAACTTTATTGATCTATCTTAATAATATATATTTTCTGTTAAATTGAACATGACCAAGATTAATGAGAACGAAAAAAGCATGCATGAAAAGGGAGGGTCCGCCAGTGATGAAATTTATATAAATAAAAAAGACTTGGGTCCCCTACTTTGACATTACTGGTGCAGTACTTACGATACTCTGGTATACCTAAATTTGACGGATTTTTCTATGTTTGTAGAGTCAATGAATCAATTCAACTCGATAACATTGTTGTTCAAATTTATTTTTAATTATAAATGAGTTAATTTAAAAAATTAAGCTTTATTTTGGTTTAATTGTTAATTGAATTGAATAGGAGGTGAGCTCGACTATATTATTTTAGACATATTTTTATTTACTTTTAATCAAATAGAACTTCAAAACTTACTAAATACAAGAAAAAAATTATTCAAGCTTGATTTGATAAGTTATCTTACCAAGTGTTCAAGTCAAGTTTAAAACACTTTTCAACCCTATAGCCGTGAATAAGGGTGTGTGCGGTTGGGTTCGGGACGTTTTAAAGAACAAATCAACCCGATTTGACATGAGTCGGTGGACAAAATGTCAACCCAAAAGTACATAATTATCTTTCCAAAACGAGTGATTTGGTTGGCGGTTTAAGCTTTTTCCATATGTTTATTGTTAACTAGTTAGTAGTAGACTAAAACATTTTTTAGGTAAGAGTAAGAATATATACATTAAAAAAAAAAACTGTACACAAAGTTTTCAACCAACAAACAACTATGTTGTTTAACATATCTAATACTTTAAGAAATCACAACCTGCGCATCCAAAAAACTCAACCTATACACATTCCTATTGGCATATCTTCCCAAGGTATAAAAGGTCCCTAGCTGTTGTCCTCTTCAACTATCACGCACTGATTTTGTATTGCAAATCTCGTTTCATAGTGCAAAAAATGTTCTGATCAATTTCTTTTCTTGTTATCTGAAGACTTTATAGTTTCTTTCTTTCCAAATACAATAGGCAACACCTGCAATTGCTGCACGAATAATATATTGCTTTACTTTCCAAGCTTCGAACACAAATCCAAGCCAAGAGATCTATCTTAATAATATTACTCTTTGTAGATTTGATTAAAAAAATTAAATTGCAGGGATGTCGAAAATCAAGTGGTGTTACAAATAAAAAGCATATAATTATAATTTACAATGAATGAAAACTCTATTTTTAAACTAAAATATAATAAAAAAATTTAATCATAAATATGTGTAAAACATTTTCTTAATTCTGAAAATAAAACTTTGTTCAAATAAAATTAAAAAGTGTTTAACAAGTCAAAAGGTGTGTGGCCGAGTGGTTAAGGGCATGGCCTGGAATTTCCAGGTTTGCTTCCACAAGGGTTCAAACCCCACTGGAGACATCCGCCTCCCCTTTGGGGAGATTTACCTGGTTGGTGTGGTTGCGGGTCTTGTGCCAACCCCCAGGTTTACCCTGTGCGCACTGGTGGTCGGGCTCCGCTAGTGGCGGTTGTGGGTTCCTGGGTTATCAAAAAAAAAAAAAAAGTGTTTAACAAGGTATTTAATTTATTTTTTTTCAAATGAAAATATAATGTGTTATATAAATTAAATATGAACAAAAGTACTACTGTCGGAGAGTATATATATATATATATTATTTTAAAGTTTGTTCTTAATTTTTGAAATATAATTTCTTGTAAATTATATATAACTAGCAGTTGGGTTGCGGTTTATACGAATTGCATTTTTTAAATTCACCACTGAAATAAAAGTAGCAGATGGTAAATAGATCAAACTGTCATTATCATTTAAACTTTTAAAATCGACAAATTTACTAATAGATTGGTTCAATTTATAAGATTAAGATGTGTTATATAGAGGCAATTGTAACGTACCAATTTTCTAATCTATAGTCTAATGCTCACAAGCACATGCATGCGATATCACACACCTTTTCAAGAATATCGTTTACATCTTCCCAAAATTAGTCTGAATAGACAATGACGGCTTTTCTCAGCTTTTGTTTCCTCTTCAACACTTAACTGCTGACGTTTGTTTCGCCTATTAGTTGACTGCTTTTTTCCCACTGATTTTCTAACTTTTGTCTTTTGATTTGATCTTTGTTGTTCTTGCCCTGTTTTCTTGTCTCCTTCATTGGTATTTTCTTTTTATATATATATATATATATATGAACTCATCTCGAAAATTGTGTTTCAAATGTTTTATTCATTTCAAACAAAAGTCTCTTGATTTGTGTTTATAAATATTGGGATCTGACGGTGGGTTTTGTCTCATCTTGTGATGTTCATTCAGGGAATGTCTGGTCTTTACTTCATGACTTTGTTTTGTCAACTGATTTTTAGGCACCAACTCTTTTACTTGCTAAAACATATCATGTTACATACTAAACGGGCCTAGTTGATTTGGGTCTATGGGCTAGCCCTGATGGGCCCTTAGGACTGATGAGCCAAATTGGTTCGATCGCTTTCATTTTGTGGGCTGATTTGGCCCACTTCAATACATTTTAACTTTTACATATTTTTTATTTCAGAACAAAGAATAACATATGTTGAAAAATGTCAGAAACCATGATCAAGGTTCCTAGGTTCAATTCCTCTTACCTACCCTCATTTGGCATGTTTACATACACTATTACGAGTAATTTATGTAGTTTTAATACATACTACTAGTGATTTATGTGCAACTACAATAAAAGATTAAGGTGAAAAATGGGTAGGCTGAATTAGATTTAGGTTGGTCACAAATGAATCAATTTTTCAATGGTTTTATTTTCTATAAAATTAGAACTACGTTCAATTCAAAAGAAAACTAATCTCAATTTTAAAGAAAATTATGTTCAATCCAAAGAAAAATCAAGCTCAACCCAATCCAATATTCATGCATGTTTTTTCTTATAATTTGGACTTTTGAAAAAATTCTATTTGTTATGGGGCAAATCAATAATAATCCAATTTAAAATCAATTTTGAGCAAATGACCCTTCAATTTTTTCCAATTTTAACTACAAATTTTTAATTAAAAATACCCGATAACTCAAAATTAATAAATACATGAATTTAATAACCCTTAGTCTTCAAGATTAAAATATATGTTTAATGAGATCCGGAATGAATCCAAATAAGTAGGAGTAAGTCCGAATTTGTTTGTAAAAAATCGAGACCCGACTAAATCTGTGATCGGATCTGAGTCCAACAGATACACATCACGGTCACGAACCCAAACTGGAAATTGGTCTTTAATAATATATCTTATTATATATAATAGTTATTATTTAATTTACTATTTGAAATATAAAAAAAATATGCTAGTTATTTCAAGTAGCAACTTATATTGATGGTTTATTTGATAGTTGTGCTTGTTTCGAATTTGGAGAAGACTATCTATTAATTTCTATTTATTATGAATGTATTTACATTTAAGTACCATATAATTATTTTTTGAATGTAGTGTTAATTGATTTGATATACTTTTATTTGTTTTGAATTTATTTGTGGGAACATAATAAATAAATAAAAGTTCAAAACCTTTATTCTAGCTACCAAGTTGATGGGGTAGGACCCAAACTCACCTAAGATCCGTTGAGTTTGGGGCGAGTCAGAGTATTATTGATCGATTTGAGTTAAGTATTGGTATTAAAATTATGAACAAGAGGGATATGTATTACCCGTTCTCATTGGCATCCCTACAACATATGAAAGATTATTAAAACTAGAGTTGGTAAATGAGTGTTCTGGTTTCAAGGTGTCAGAATTAATTCAAAAGAGAACAATACTCAACTCAAGCTAATCTTCTGCATGTTTATTTAGAGGGTGTTTGGCTAAGCTTATTTAAAACATCTTATAAGTTCTTACACCTTATAAGATGTTTTAAGAGCTTATAAGATGTTTCGTCTTATTTAAAAAATAAGCTCTTAAGTATTTGGATAAAATAAGTTTATTGGACTTATAAGATGTTTTCAAATTATATACAAGAAAATTTGTGTAATAACAAAAACAAACATTTTTTGGAGAAATGTATTATTGGAAAGGAGAAAATTAACTAGAGTTATTTGTGTCTTTTAAGAATATAAACAACATCCAAAAATTTAGATTTTGAAATAAGGTGGGTTTGGCTAACTTATTTTTTATTTGCTTATAAAACCCAAACATCTTATATTTTGGTCTTATAAGATTTTATTTAAAAAAATTATCCAAACACTTTTAAAGAGCTTATAAGCTCTCAAACATCTTATAAGATGTTTAAAAGAGCTTATAAGCTTAGCCAAACACCCTTTAAGTATGAAAAAAAAATATGATCCAATTCCAATCTAACTCGGGCCCAACTTTAAGCCAACTTAAAAGGAAGTTGGAATGAAACAAAGTCCTTAGGAACCAATCTAATTAAATAGTTGAATTTGATTTGACCGTGTTTGGAACCATCTTGCCACCTCTAACTAACTGTGATTACATGTGGTTAAGGGCTTACGAAAAGCATAAAAAATTAAAAATCCCAAATTTTACAAAACGTAGAATATAAGAAACGGATTTATAATAAATTGCATCAAAATCCCAAATCTAGAATTTAGAATTTAGGGAAAATTAATTTTGGCCCTTAATGGTTTGTAATCTGATATTAAAAGGTGATGAAATTTCGAGCTTAGCTCGTGCATGCTGCTAACGGTTTATAATAATGAAATTGCATAAAAATCCCATATTTTACATAATTAAAAATATAGGAAAATTTTCCAACTATAAAACTGACTGTACTAACAATTGTTTTATCGACCTAATTTAACACATATGCAACATTATGTTATAAAATAATATTATAACTTATATTGCATGTCATGTATACACGACAAGTGTATATAATTCATATATGATTTACGTTCAAATAAATATATAAATAAATATATTATACACATGAAGATCATATATGGAAAGTACAATGGGATGGGAGATTTCAATTCTAAACTGCTTTAAAAGTAGATTTTGTACATAAATTTTGCTTTACGTCAAGGTGTATATTATTAGTATATGTACTTACAGCTGAAAAAAAATTTAATAAGCCTAACACCGACATAATTTGAATATTTTGTTTTACATGACACTTTATCTAGTATTTTATTTTCTAGACTCAATAATTCAAATAGAAGTTATAATAACGGAACAAGAATAATGCCAAAATGGCGGTTACAAACAAGTGCGCTTTTTTAAATCAGCGAGTTTGCAGTTAGGCGCGTGTAAATTACCTCTTAAAATCCCATTATGAAGTTCAGCTCATTATATATATATATATATATATATACTATATACTTGCGCTATAAGTAGTAGAATAGAACCCCAAAGCTTACATACGTGCCCTTTCTACGCATTTGTATTTTCATAACGCCTGGAGAGGATATCGAAGTTGGAGAAAATGGGGCAATGTGCATGCTCTGGTAGAAACAATAATGAAAGAGACGAACGGCGTGCTGCTGCTGCTGCTGCTGCAGGTAATCTAAAGTTCAATCTGTTTCTTGTACGTTGATTGTGCATTAAGGGGTTTCTTTAATTTTGTTTTCATCAACATTATGCATGTGGATTAGGGTTTACAGGTGATTTAAAGTTCATCTGTTTCTTGTACGTTGATTGTGTATTAGGGTTTTCTTACTTTTTCTTTGATTTTCTGTGTTTGTTTTCATCAACATTATGCACGTAGATTATTAGGGTTTTCTTAGAGTTGGTGGTTGAATGAGTGATTCTTGAATAATAGGGTTTTTAATATTACTTGTTTTCTTCTTCAATAATTTTCTTGATCCTACTAGTTTCTGGAAAAAAATTTCATGAGAAGACAGTTA
Source organism: Verbascum thapsus (assembly GCA_963669365.1). Lineage (NCBI taxonomy): Eukaryota > Viridiplantae > Streptophyta > Magnoliopsida > Lamiales > Scrophulariaceae > Verbascum > Verbascum thapsus. The sequence continues at coordinate 5,587,597 of OY770107.1, read as the reverse complement.
TTATGATTGTGATTCTGATCACACTTACCGATTTTCTTGTAAACGATTCATTACTATTTATTCTTCATCTGCGCATGAGAATTTTTGTGTTTGTATATTTGCTGCATTAACTATTAATTATTTTAACTGTTCTTTCTTATGACTTGGAAGAATTGGAAGAACTGAGATCAGAATTAATGTCGGGTTCAATAAATGTCAGAGTGTTCACTTACGATGAACTTGCAATTGTAACTGACAATTTTAATGCTGAATCCATGATTGGAGAAGGTAGTTTTGGCCCTGTATTCAAGGGAAAATTAGAAGAAAATGACCAGGTATTAAATTTTGTCTTTTTCCAACTAATCTTTTTTCTCATAAGTTACGGATTTATTAAGGAAATTAATTCATCTTCAGTTAGTTGCGGTTAAAAAGTTAAACCCTGACGGTATACAAGGTATCAAGCAGTTTATAACGGAGGTCCGAATGCTCTCTCGTCTGCGTCATCCTAACATCATCAATCTGATTGGTTGCTGCATTGAAGGCCCCCACAGAATTCTTGTACACGAATTCATGCCTTTGGGATCTTTAAGAGATCACCTTTATAGTAATAACTTGATCTGATTGTTACTGTATATATATTTATGAATAAACAAGGTTAATTCAGTAATGAGTATATATAAATGCAGATTACGATAAAACAGATGAGAAGGCGCCAATGGATTGGAGTACAAGGGTGAAAATAGCACAAGAACTAATCAAGGCATTGGATTATCTTCATAACGAAGCTCAGCCTCCTGTGATCCATGGGGGTATCAGACCAGATAACATTTTACTGGGCAAAGATTTCCGCCCCATAATTGCTGATTTTGGGATTGCAAGATTGGTCCCAGATGAAGAGAATTCAAGTATACTAGTCAACAACGTGCAGGGTAAGTTTATATATATATATATATATATATATTAGTGATCGAGTGAAATGAATTAATGTTGTAATTTGTTTGTAGTGGTTATTACAACCAAGACAGACGTACTCGATTACGGGGTATTGTTGCTGGAATTACTGACGGGACTAAAGGCAACGGATTTTGGTCGTGAAAGGCACAATCTAGCACACATGGTACATTTCCTGCTAAGAGAAAACAACAACGAGTTTGTGAGCCTATTAGATCCACAGCTGAGGGACAAATTTTACCAACCGGAGGTATTTACCAACCTGATGAAGTTGGGATTAAGCTGTACTGAAACTGATCTGGAAATACACCCCACTACCAAAATCGTTGTGCAAGCTGTTCGACGTTTCACATCAACCGTAATCAAAAGAAAGGTACCCGTTGGAGAAGGAACTAGCGGGGTTAAATAAAATTCCGAGCAAATTGATACTGCAACATTTTTCTTATTTTTTGTGATGGCTATTTCTTAGACTCGTGCATAGTTTAAAAAAAAATAATAAAAGATGACCAAAGGGAAAATATCATGACGTTTTGAAATAAGTTGGAAATCATAGAGTATTTCTTAGAAGCCATTGTCACAGAAGTTTTAAAAAATGTCAAAAACATTTAGCATTAAAAGAAATAATATCATAGATGTCTCTCTTAAATAATGAAGTGGCTGTAAAATCATTATATATGATAACGTAGATGAACAAGTTTTTATACTTGCATTTAATTCGTGATGTGTCATTAGTTGCGTTTAAATGGGTTATGATAGAATAATCAGGGTTATGATAGACTAAAACCTTCATTAATTATATGTTGAAACTTGTAATACATAATTGATATTCTAAAATATTTTGCCTAGATTTAAACCACCAATCCCTAAATCAATTCGAAATCACTAAATAATCTTGCAAGAAGCTTACAAGAGAAATTAGTTGATCCGGGTTAATGTTTATTTCTTTTTTATTTGCCTCTTTACTAATGTTTGATACGAACAAATAGATAACTACTAACTATGCATAAAAAAATATCGAAACAATAAAGAAAAGAAATGAGAAATAATACGTTATTACGATATTGAGAATGATTAAGTAAAATTACCCTCAATCAAATTCTTTTGGTTCATCCTAATTAAATTAATCACTATATTCTAACTCCACTCCTTTGCCTCTGCCATTAAACCAACTATTAAAAGAAAATGCAACAAACTCAAAACATTAAAACATATACCATTATTAAGAAAATCATAATTTCTTTTCCCATGCAAAAATTTGACTTGGAACTGAATATCCTTTACAAATACTACTTTTTACAAACTCATAAAGAAAATTTCTGAATAAAGTACTGTTTTAATAAAATGAAAAATAAAAAATAGCTAAATATTAAAAGTTTCATAAAGAAAATTTCTGAATAAAGTACTGTATTTCATTCATATATACCAGCTACAGCTAGTATACTGGACCGGAGAAACAAAAAAAGTAATCTTTTAATTTTTATTATTTGTTATCATTTCTCGTATTATATATATCAACAAAAACTTGTTAGGAGAGTTGAGATTAGTCTCGTTTTGCCTTTGATTCATGAAATAAGTAATCTTTTTGTGAACTTAAATGTGGAATGGATATTTCAACCCACAATGGTTACCATTTTTATGCATTTTCAACAAAATTATTATATACACCATTCTTATGGTGTATATAATATTTGTAAAAGAAAATAAGATATAAAATATTATTTCTAAGAAGAAATTAAAAATACTCTGGATTTAACACTTTCTCTGTCGCTGGGAGTTTGCATATAAACGCATGTAAAATTACCTGGTCAAAAAACTCCTGCCTGTAACATTCTTTACCTGGTAAATTTTCATTCTTGATCCATTCTTCTGATCTGATAGTTGAGATTAAATTTCCATGCATGTATCATCATCTGCGTCCTTTTTTTGGGTCTCTTTTCTTACTTTTTGTGTTCTTTTTCTTGGTTTTGTTTTCATCAATGCACGTTAGTGGTTGAATGAGTAATTATTGCATCATACATCATAAGTTTACTTGTTTTCTTTTTCATTTTCTTGGTGCTGGATTTGAAATATTTCTAGGGTTCTTCCACTTTCTTGAATTTTTTTTGTTCAAATGGGGTTTTATTTCAAAGAAAGTATTAGTTTAGTTATGTAAAACGAAATTTTGCTTTTAATTATAAGAATCATTTTCTTCTTCTATCTCCATGCCTGGAATTTATTTTATGGCATTAACCCTAAAATTATGTGAATGCAGTTTAAATGAATATGACATCAGAGTCGACGCCAGATTCTACAGTCCCAGAGGATGATGATTTTATGGCAAATATAAATGTCAAACTATTCTCTTACAATGAACTTGCAACTGCAACTAACGGTTTTAATAACCAATCTATTCTTGGAGAAGGTAGTTTTGGGCCTGTATTCAAGGCCGAATTAGAATCATCTGGTCAGGTATAATTAAACCTACAAAATGGAAAATCAAGAAATCATTAATTTCCCAATTAAATTTTCTTTTTGTTTTTTCAGTTAGTTGCGGTTAAAGTGTTAAACCCTGACAGTTTACAAGGTGACAAGGAGTTTATGATGAAGGTCCAGATACTCTCTCGTCTGCATCATCCTAACCTTATCAGTTTGATCGGTTGCTGCATTGAAGGCCCCCACAGAATTCTTGTATATGAATTCATGCCTTTGGGATCTTTACAAAATCACCTTCATGGTATTATATATATATATATATGCATATATATGTATATAGCACAACTGTAATTAATATATCGACATAGTTTCTAAATTCTGATTAATTATAATTACAATTCAGATTTTGGTCTTAGTACATCTGAGATGGAGCCACTTGATTGGAACACAAGGATGATGATAGCTGATGGTGTAGCTAAGGCATTAGATTATCTTCATAACGAAGCTCAGCCTCCTGTTATCTACAGGGATCTCAAACCAGATAATATTTTACTGGATAAAGGGTTTCACCCTAAAATTTCTGGTTTCGGGATTGCAATGTTTGTCCCAGATATTAATTCACGTATTTTCACAGATTCAGTGACGGGTAATTGCGCATATTCTGCGCCTGAATTTTCCGACGCCGAAGAAGTTACAACTAAGTCAGACGTATACAGCTTCGGTGTAGTCTTGCTGGAATTATTCACCGGACTAAGGGCTTTGGATGTTCATCGTGAAAATGAAAAGTATTATCTTGCTGACTGGGTATGTATTTTCAAATCCCATTAAAGATCAAACTATAGATATCGATATGTATAAGCATGCTAGTGTTGTGTTTGTAGGTGCATTATAAGATGACGAATTATAGGGAGGATATAGTGAGGCTAGCAGATCCCAGGCTGAATGGTGAATTTCCAAAGAGAATATTTGGGAAAGTGATATCATTGGGATTGAGGTGTACGGAAGATGATCCAGAATGGCGGCCCAGCATGAAAGATGTAGTGAAATATTTGAAATCATCAATGGAAGTAGAAAGTAGAGGTAGTAGTAATAGTACTGTTTCAGAGTTGGTGCTAACAGAGACGAAGTTGGGTAAGTCTGTGTGGGGGAGGAGAAGAGGGCAATTAGTTTCTTCTTTCAACAAGAATCCATATCAAAAGCAAGGCCAATCTGAGTTGTAGAATTTTTTTAGCACTAGGATTTTGTAGATATTAACTAGAGTGATGATGCATCACCCCGAGCAATTAAGCTTGAAAAACGTATATTTGAGAAAAAATGTAATATTAGTCCCAATACTGTTAAAAGTAGAAGAGATGAAAGAAAACATTCGTATTGTATTGAATGAATATTGTATCTGATCTATTAAGAGAGAGATACCAACATCTCTATATATGCAGCTAATAGAAGCGTGTATCTGAAAAACAAAAGTGCTATTCTATTCTACCATATACAATACTTTATATGTGTTAATACTCCCCCTCAAACTTGATGTGAAAACAAATCATGAATAGCAAGTTTGCCAAGTAAGAAATCGAATTGATCTCGTCCAAGCGCCTTGGTTAATATATCAGCCGGTTGTGCAGTTGAAGGGATGTAGATAGTATTGATCAACCCTTGTTGAATCTTTTCTCGAATGAAATGGCAATCAACTTCTATGTGCTTCGATCTTTCGTGATAGACTGGATTTGCAGCCAATTGGATGGCAGATTGGCTATCGCAGTAAACTTCAACAGGCAAGGATACATCAATGCGAAGATCTTTTAAAACATTCAACAGCCAAATAATCTCACAAGTGACAGAACCTAACGCCCGATACTCTGCCTCAGCCGAACTCCGGGACACGGTACTTTGTTTCTTCACCTTCCAGGAAATGAGAGAGCCTCCAAATTTGATAACGAACCCGGTTAAAGATTTCCTAGTCATGGGACAAGATGCCCAGTCCGAATCGCAAAAGGCCTGCAAAGAGAATTCTTTATTAGCAGGAATCATTAAACCAAGGCCAGACTTACCTTTTAGGTACCGTAGCACCCTGTACATCGCATTGAGATGAGATTGTCGAGGACTATGCATAAATTGGCTGAGCACCTGCACAGCATAACCAATGTCAGGTCTTGTGAGACATAAATAAATAAGCTTACCAACTATTTTCTGATACTCAGATACATTGTCAATAACATGATCATCTTTAACATCAATATGGTCAAAATATTTAACATTCTGTTCAATAGGAGTAGCAATAGGCTTACATCCTAACATTCCGGTCTCACTTAGCAATTCCAAAGTATATTTGCGTTGATTCATAACAATCCCTTTAGGAGACCGAGCAATCTCAATTCCCAAAAAAAATTTAAGTTCACCCAAATCTTTCATGTGAAAAGTATGATTCAAATAAACTTTGCATTCATTGATCAATTCAGGGCTGTTACCAGTCAACAAAATATCATCTACGTAAACTAGGAGAATGACTAAACTACTCCCCCTGGATTTAGTAAATAGGGAATAATCATTCTTAGATTGAACGAAACCATGATCAAGTAAAGCCGATGTGAATTTAGCATTCCATTGCCGAGAGGCTTGTTTCAAACCATAAAGGGACTTTAGAAGATCCTTGAGGAATGGTCATATATACTTCCTCGTGAAGATCACCTTGCAAAAAAGCATTAGTGACATCTAATTGCAATAAAGGCCAATCATTTTTTGCAGCAATAGAAATCACTAATCGTACAGTTACATGTTTCGCAACAGGAGAAAACGTTTCAGTGTAATCAATACCTTCTAATTGTGTATAACCTTTTGCTACTAGTCGTGCCTTATATCTTTCTAAAGATCCATCAGAATTATATTTAACTGTGTACACCCATCTACATCCTATGGGTTTTTTATGTGGGGGTAGGTCTACTATTTCCCAAGTTTGATTAAGAACTAATGCATCAATTTCAGTTTGCATAGCTTGTACCCAATTAGGATCTGATCTAGCCTCATGAAAGGATTGTGGTATGGGTATACTAGAAATAGCAGTTAGGAAAGCCTTATGTTTATTGCTAATGTCATCATAATGTATATACTTAGCTAAAGGGTGTGCTGTCAAACTCACAGAATTAGATTGATCAGAAGGAAAGGGTGTGATATAATCTTTAGCCCAGAATGGTGGTTTAGTGGTTCTATGAGAGCGCCTGAGATCATTATTCATAGTTGAGGAATCAGTAGTGCCAATGGGGGAAGGTACATTTATACTAACAGAACTGTCATGTTGTTGATGTTGCTGTTGAATAGAGTAAGGCAAAATCAAGTCATTATAATATAATTGATCATCCTGTATAGGAAAAGATTGTCTGTCAGTAGCATTAGTAGAAAGAGCAAAAGGAAAAATATCTTCGTAGAAAATAACGTCTCTAGAAATCAAAAAAGTGTTAGTTTCCAAATTGAGCAATTTATATCCCTTCTGTGTGGGAGCATATCCCATAAACACACAAGATTGAGATCTAGTACCAAATTTATCAGATTGTTGTAAACGTTTAGCAAAACAAAGGCATCCAAAAATCCGTAAATGGCTATAATTGGGTGGAGTTCCATTTAAAACATGAAAAGGGGTTTTTCCACCAAGAATGGGTGTGGGTGTTCTGTTGATTAAGTAAACTGCAGCCTGAACACAGTCCCCCCAGTATTTAACAGGTACATGAGAATGAAATTTAAGGGACCTAGCCACATCAAGAATATGCCTATGTTTTCATTCTACGACGCCATTCTGTTGAGGTGTATGTATGCATGAAGATTGATGCAAAATACCTAAAGAATCAAAGAGACTATTACATTCATGGCTGAAAAATTCCCAGGCATTATCACTTCTAATGACTTTGATTTTAGCAGAATATTGTGTATTAACATAAGTCAAGAATTTCTTTAGGTGTTCTATGACCTCTGATTTGGATTTCATCAAAAAAACCCAAGTAGTTCTTGAGTAATCATCAACTAATGTCAGAAAATAACCCTCTTGATTGTAAGTTAAAGTCCTATAGGGACCCCAAATATCCATGTGCACTAAGTCAAAAATAGCATTGCTAAGATTCTGTCTTTTAGGAAAAATCGTCCGAGAGTGTTTTGCTAAAGGACAAACATCACAATAAACATGTTTCAAATCAGCAGGTAGTTGTAACTCAGGTAAAAAACGAAATCTATTGTAAGCCATGTGGCCAAATCTACCATGCCAAAGTTTTGCTTTATTAAGAGTGGAATTTTCAATAGAGTTTTGAAACACATTATTACAAGAAAAATTCAACTTATCAAAAACAGTATTGTGCTGATCAAGGGTGATTGAAGGTTGTAAGTAGTACAATCCATCTCTCATTTCACCAATCCCCTTGATCTTGCCATTCCATATGCCCTGAATAACACAAAAGTTAGGATAAAAGTTGACATATGCTTGATTATCAGCTGTAAGTTTTGAGATAGAAAGTAAATTATGTTTAAAATCTGGAATAAAGAAAACATTAGTGAGTTCAAGACCTGTATTGAGAGTGATATTACCAATATGTGTGACAACACTATGAATACCATTGGGTAATTGTACCATTTTAGCAGGATTACAGGATTTAAAGCTAGCATTCATAAGGTTATGATTAGCTATCATATGTTGGTTAGCTCCTGTGTCCAAGATCCAATCATTAGTAGCAGATTTTTTAATAGTAATATTACCTGCATTACCTGCATTATTAGCTTGGAAATTGGTATTGGTCTGCAGATTGTTCTGTGAATCTGGAGCTCCTGACTGCTTGAGCAATTGCATAATTTGATGGTACTGATTGTTGGTGAACATAGGCTGATGTTGAGTGGTTGAATTCACAGTATTGATATCAAGTTCCTGACCTTCTTGGGAAGTTGTGGCTGTATTCACAGTATAGTTTCTTCCTGAATTAAAACCCCTGCCACCTCTTCTTCCTCCCCTCCTTCCTCCTCTATTCCAACCAGGTGGATAACCCACCAATTGAAAGCATTTATCCTTTGTATGCCCAATAATATTGCAATGATCACACTTAATAGTAGGCTTGGTGTTGGTTCGAGAGGAGTTTGATAAAACAGTGGTAGGATTATTAGACATTAAGGCAACAAAGTTATCAACCAATACAGTTTGCATACTAATTCCCTTTTGTGCCTCTTCATTAGAAATCAAGGAGTAAACTTGGTTGTGTGAGGGTAAGGGCTCCATCATCAGAATATTGGATTTCATATGGTTATAACACTCATTGAGTCCCATAAGGAACTGCATCATTTTTAACTGAGTGCAGAAATCAATGTATTCTTTGGTAAGTGAGGTGGCTGGTGATGGAACTAAACTATCATACTCATCCCAAAGACTACGAAGCTTTGAATAATACTCGGTTACGGTGTTTGTGCCTTGTGTAATCGTATTGATTTGTTTATATAAAGAATAAAGACGCGCACCATTAATCCTATCAAACCGCTCTTTTAAATCGATCCATATCAATTGTGCAGAATCTGTATAAACTATGCCATGCACTAAATCTCGTGAGATAGATCGATGTAACCAGGATTTTACCAGAGCGTTGCAGCGTTTCCACTGTGCGAGATTGGGCGAGTTTGCATCCGGTTGAGCACAAGAACCATCAATGAAGCCTATCTTATTTTTCGCCTGTAACGCAACCAACATTTCACGACTCCACACTTTATAATTGTCAGTTCCGGTCAAGATTTCAGTAACCAGATCGAGAGTTGGCGTATCTGAGGGATGCAAGAACATCGGATTTTGAAAATCGATTTCGTCAGGCTTCGATTGAGTGGATGAAGTAGTAATCGCCATTTGTATGTGAGAGATTGATGAAAAAAAATCGAACAATCTGCACAGATCGCGGAAGCGGAAACCCTAAAAAAAGAATTCCACAGGAATCCCCAAGAAAAAATCTGAGAAACAAGTGAAATCACACTGATTTCAGGAATTGGATGATCAATTGATCAAATCAACAACGTAATTGATCGATTCAAAGAACGAAGGAGCAGATATCGTTGGCTCTGGTGCCATGTTAAAAGTAGAAGAGATGAAAGAAAACATTCGTATTGTATTGAATGAATATTGTATCTGATCTATTAAGAGAGAGATACCAACATCTCTATATATGCAGCTAATAGAAGCGTGTATCTGAAAAACAAAAGTGCTATTCTATTCTACCATATACAATACTTTATATGTGTTAATAAATACAAATGGTCTAATACGATTGTTTTTTTTTTTCTTTCAAGTTTGGTTATTTACATTAAAAAGTGATGTAATTTCAAGTTTGGATTGTGCTGGCTTCTATGGATTTATAATAAATTGCAATAAAGAAACAGAATTTCACCAAACTTGGAATATATGAAGGGTTACTACTTACTAAAAATGGCCTAAAACTGCAATATTGGGTCCTACTCGATAGGGGGCCTAACGATTTCCAAAGTCACAGTTGTGGTCTTATCAGATTCCTTTTTGTTTTCTCAAGTTTGGTTCCCTATGATGTAATTTCATCGTTTGGCTTGTGCATGCTTCTAAGGGCTTATAATGAATTGCATAAAAATTTTCAAATTTCAATAAGACTTATAATATATTAGGGACGAAAGTGAGACGGACCCATTTTGAGTTTGTCTTAATGGGATCGGGAATGAATCCAAATAAGTAGGATTGAGTCCGAGTTTGAGTATAAAAAATAGAGATCCAACCAAATCCGTGAACGGATTCGAGTTCAGATACAGGTCATTGTCACGAACCCGAACTTGAAATTGGTCATTAATAATATATTTTATTTATATAGTTATTATTTAACTTACTAGTTCAAATATAATTATAAAATTGCTATTTTTTTTCAAGTAGTAACTTATGGTTGATGGTTCATTTGATATTCGTACTTGTTTCAAATTTGGAAATGACTCTATCTATTAAATTTGTATTTATTGTGAATGAATTTATATTTAAGTACCATATATATAATTATTTTTTGAATGCAGTTCAGTATGATTTGAAGGTGGAATTAGATTTAATTCAAAGGGGAACGATATTCAACTCAAGCTAATCTAATATTCTGCATGTATATTCAACCAAATTTAGCCATATAAAAAATAAAATATGGTCCAATTCCGATCCAACTCTGGCCCAATTTTAAACCAACTTAAAATGAAGTTGGAATAAAAACAAGTCCTTAGGAACCAAACAATATTTGAACATTAATTTGGAACCACATCTAAGTAATTGTGATAGATAATTCACCTCTGGTTTTTGCATGTGGTCAAGGGCGTAAGAAAAGCAAAAATTCCCAAATTTTACGAAACTTATAATATAAGAAACGGATTTATAATAAATTGCATCAAAATCCCAAATTTAGAATTTATGGAAAATTAATTTTGCCCTTAATGGTTTGTAAAGTTGCAAAGTTCCTGATATTAAAAGGTGATGAAATTCGAGTCTAGCTCGTGCATGCTGCTAACGGTTTATAATAATTAAATTGCATAAAAATCCCATATTTTACATAATTAATATTTAAGAATATAGGTAAATTTTCCAACTATCAAATTGACTGTATTAACAATTATTTTATCAACATGATTTAACATACGAGACTTTCTATTGCAAAATAATATTATAACTTATATTATATATGATCATGTATGCACGACAAGTGTATATAATTATAATTCATATATGAGTACATTCAAATAAATATATTATACACATGATAATCATTTATGGAAGTACAATGAGATGGGAGATTACAATTCTAAACTGCTTTAAAAGAAGATTTTGTACATAAATTTTGATTTACGTCAAGGTGCATATTATTAGTATATGAATTTCAGCTGAAATAAATTAAGGGTAACACTGACCTTATTTGAATATTTTGTTGCAGATGACATTTCATCTAGTATTTTATTTTCTATATGTACGTTGTGTATATATAAATATTGATATGGGTATCATGGTTCCTACCTTTTGTAGGCTACACTGGTCATATATTATGGCGTATGAGTCAATATTATACTCAAGTCCTTGTTGACCACAAATTGCAAAACACAACAAAAGACCCGCATATTTTTAGTAGACAGGTCAAGTAGTATAAAAGATCCAAGAGATCCACCCCTCACATCTATGCCACGTGTACGGCACACCCACGTGCACTGATTTCATCCGTACAGCATGTCCTTGCTATAAATACCCTCATATCATAACCGGGACCGGATTTGGATAGATTTGTTAGTACGTATCCACTCTACTACCGAGCTATGGTGTCATTATTATGATCCTCGCTAATATATTTGAACTACGTTTAGACTTGATCCTTAAGAAAGGTAAGTAGGCAGCTTGGGTGAACCATGAGTGCAGTCTATAATCTCTCGTACTTGCTGGGTCATACTATTAGAGGCTCGACTTGGTTTAGATCTTTTATTTCAACCTAAATCAAATACCTTTTTTTCTTATATATACTATTAATGCAAATCTCATGCTAGTGATAAATATATACAATAAAATATGAGATTAAATAAACATTAAAATATATGTATAAATATTGTGAACCATGATATGACTAAAAAAAATCAAATAGAGGTTATTATAACGGAACAAGAACAAGCGGTTACCAAAAAGAATGCGCATTGCCTTGGTTAACTGTACATGTGCGCTTTTTTCATCAGCGAGTTTGCAGTTAGGCACGTGTAAATTACCTTTTAAAATTCCATTATGAAGTTCAGCTCATTATATACATATATATATATATATATATACTATATACTTGCGCTATAAGTAGTAGAATAGAACCCCAAAGCTCCTATATACGTTCCATTTCTACGCATTTGTATTTTCATAACGCCTGGAGAGGATATTGAAGTTGGAGAAAATGGGGCAATGTGCATGCTCTGGTAGAAACAATAATGAAGGAGACGAACAGCCTGCTGCTGATAGGTCTGCAGGTAATCTAAAGTTCAATCTGTTTCTTGTACGTTGATTGTGCATTAGGATTTTCTTTAATTTTGTTTTCATCAACATTATGCATGGATTAGGGTTTACAGGTGATTTAAAGTTCATCTGTTTCTTGTACCTTGATTGTGTATCAGGGTTTTCTTACTTTATCTTTGATTTTCTATGTTTGTTTTCATCAACATTATGCACGTAGATTAGGGTTTTCTTCGAGTTGGTGGTTGAATGAGTCATTCTTGAATCGTACATCATTGTTTTTAATATTTTACTTGTTTTCTCTTTCAATAATTTGCTTGATGCTATATGTGTAGTTTTTTGGATGCTTCTAGTTTCTGGACTTTTTTTTCTTGTAGACTTCGAGCACAGAATTTCGTTAAGTAAAAGTATCATTTTAGTTACGTTATGTGAAATGATTTATTACTCTAACTTTTTGTTCTTCATCTGCGCATGAGAATTTTTGTGTTAATTGTATATTGGCTGCATCAATTATTAATTTAACTGTTCTTTCTTATGACACTGTCCCTAAAATTACGAGAATGAATGCATGCAGAAGAATTGAATGAACTGAGATCAGAGTTAATGGCGGGCTCAATAAATGTCAGAGTGTTCACTTACGATGAACTTGCAATTGTAACTGACAATTTTAAAGCTGAATCCATAGTTGGAGGAGGTAGTTTTGGCCCTGTATTTAAGGGAAAATTAGAAGAAAATGACCAGGTATAAATTTTTCTTTTTCCAACTAATCTTTTTTCTAAAAAATTACGGATTTATTAAGGAAATCAATTCATTCCCCAAGTCTTTTTCTCAGTTAGTTGCGGTTAAAACGTTAAACCCTAACGGTAGACAAGGTGACAAGCAGTTTATAACGGAGGTCCGAATGCTCTCTCGTCTGCGTCATCCAAACATTATCAATCTGATTGGTTGCTGCATTGAAGGCCCCCACAGAATTCTTGTATACGAATTCATGCCTTTGGGATCTTTAAGAGATCACCTTCATTGTAATACATATCTCAAACTTGAACTGATTGTTAGTGTATATTCGTATATATTTATGAATAAACAAGTGGTATAAATGCAGATTATCGTCAGAGAACAGCTGAGAAGGCGCCATTGGACTGGAATACAAGGGTGGAAATAGCACAAGAGCTAATCAAGGCATTGGATTATCTTCATAACGAAGCTCAGCCCCCTCTTATCCATAGGGGTTTCAGACCAGATAATATTTTACTGGGCAAAGATTTTCGCCCCATAATTTCTGATTTTGGGATGGCTAGATTGCTCCCAGATGAAGCTAATTCACGTGTAGTAGTCGACTCAGTGACGGGTAAGAATTTGACTTACAATCTTTTGATGAAGCCATTACAGTTTATATAATTAGTGACTGATAAAATGTTGTTTTGTAGTGGTTCTTACAAGCAAGACAGACGTACACGGTTACGGTGTAGTGTTGCTGGAATTACTGACCGGACGTATGGCAATGGATTTTCGTCGTGAAAGGCACTATCTGCAACACTGGGTAGAATACATGCTAAATGAAAACAACGGCGACTATGTGAGCCTAGCAGATCCAGTGCTGAGGGATAAATTTCAACCGGATGCATTTACGGACCTGATGAAGGTGGCATTAAGGTGTACTGAAGTTGATCTGGATATACGCCCTACTACCAAAAATGTTGTGCAAGCCGTTGAACGTTACACATCAAACGTGATTAAAAAAAAGGTACCCGTTGGAGAAGGAACTAGCGGGGTTAAATAAAATTCCGAGCAAATCGAAATGTTATACTAAATAATTGCTCCTCAGGTTAAAACTTGTTTGATGGGAATGCCAGAAAGAAGCCATAAGAAACTATTCATTGTCTTGTACAAAACAAAATGCAGCCATTAACTTGGCCAAGTAAATGATCAGGGTCCTGTTTTTGTTGTTGTTTATAGTTTCCAATTTTCGACTTCATATGTTTTAAGTGACAATATACTGTGTTTCATTCATATCTACCAGCTACTCTCTTGGAACATACAGAGACTAATTTCATGGCTAATTTTTGTATCAGATACAATCTATTTCAAAATCTATTTATCAATCAAAGCATTAACTGGATCGGCGAAACAAAAAAAGGGAATGGTTCACACATGATATGATCACACTCTTTTAATTTTTATTATTTGTTATCATTTTCTCGTATTATATATATTAATGAAAACTTGTTACATGAGTTAAGATTAGTTTTGTTTTGCCTTTGATTCCTGAAATAAGTATATCAGTTTATGAACTTAAATGTGGAATGGACATTCCTGAAACAACACCCTTATCTTTTGTTACTACTGTGTCTTATAGTGTATATAATATATGTAAAAGAAAATAAGATATAAAATATTATTTCTAACAAAAAATTAAAAGGACTCTGGATTTAACACATATCTACATCACATATATATATATATGTATAAACCAGTTACACAAATTTTATGTACAGAATGTATAAATATGAAATGGAATATGGGAGGAATGAAATGACATTTTTTAAATGGAAAATGAGAATGAAATGAAATGCGCACATTGCCTTGGTTAATTGAAGAAGACATTTTTTAAATTTTCCATGCATGTAACATCATCATCTGTGTCGTTATTTTGGGTCTCTTTTTTTACTTTTCGTGTTCTTTTTCTTGGTTTTGTTTTCATCAATGCGCATTATGGTTTTCTTAATACTGTTAGTGGTTGAATGAGTAATTATTCCATCACACATCAAAATTTTACTTGTTTTCTTTTTCATTTTCTTGGTGCTGGACGTGTAATATTTCTAGGGCTCTTCCACTTTCTTTGAATTTTTTTTTGTTCAAGTGAGGTTTTATGATCATCATTCTCATGACACATACAATTATATATGTCAAAAGAAGATTCAGTTTAGTTATGTAAAACGATTTTTTACTTTTAATTTTAAGAATCATTTTCTTCTTCTATCTCCATGCCTGGAATTTGTTTTATGGCATTAACCCTAAAATTATGTGAATGCAGTTTAAATGAATATGACATCAGAGTCGACGCCAGATTCTACAGTTCCAGAGGATGATGATTTTCTGGCAAATATAAATGTCAAAATATTCTCTTACAATGAACTTGCAACTGCAACGAACGGTTTTAACAACCAATCCATTCTTGAACCAGATAATATTTTACTGGATAAAGGGTTTCACCTTAAAATTTCTGGTTTCGGGATTGCAATGTTCGTCCCAGATACTAATTCACGTATTTTCACAGATTCAGTGATGGGTAATCGCGCATATTCCGTGCCTGAATTTTCCGACGCCGGAGAAGTTACAACCAAGTCAGACGTATACAGTTTTGGTGTAGTCTTGCTGGAATTATTCACCGGAATAAGGGCTTTGGACGTTCATCGTGAAAATGAAAAGTATTATCTTGCATGCTGACAGGGCATCAAATGCCATTAAAGATCAAACCATATATATATATACATAGTTGTGTTGTGTTTGTAGGTGCATTACAAGATGACAAATTACAGGGAGGATATAGTCAGGCTAGCAGATCCGAGGCTGAATGGTGAATTTCGAAAGAGAATATTTGGGAAAGTGATATCTATGGGATTGAGGTGTACGGAAGATGATCCAGAATGGCGGTCAAATATTTGAGATTATTAACTGAAGGATAAAGTAGAAGTAGTACTGTTTCAGAGTTGTTGCTAACGGAGACGAAGTTGGGTAAGTCTGTGTGGGGAGGAGGAGAAGAGGGCAATTAGTTTCCTCTTTCAACAACAATCCATATGATAAGCAAGCCCAATCTCAGTAGTACAATTAGTTAGAGTACTGACGAGAGCAATTAAGTTTGAGACATATGGATATGGGGCATTATATTTGAGAAAAAAAATTAATATAGGTCCCAACAGTTTTCAAGATTGCAAAAATGGTCTTAATAAGGATTTATAATAAATTGCATTAAAAAAACAGAATTTCACAAAACTTAGAAATTAGAATATATGAAGGGTTACTAAAAATACCCTAAAACTGCAATATTGGGTCCTACTTGATAGGGCCCTAACGATTTTCAAAGTCGCAAGAATGGTCTTATCAGATTCCTTTTTGTTTTTTCAAGTTTGATTCCTTATCTATATCTATATCTATCTATTTCTATTTCTATTATAAAAGTATGAGTGTTTCTATGAAATTTTGATTTACTTATTATGCCTTTATATAAATCACAATTTAATGTCAAAATAGTCAAATAAAAATATATTGTATATATCTATAGTAAAAATATTATATTTGTATAGGACTCTACAAGTGAAATATCAAATCTTAATAAGATAGTCTTACTCAAACACCAATACATCATAATTGCCGTTAGTTTTGTATTATAATATTTATTCTTATAAAAACCCACCAAAGAAAAATATGATATATGAATCCATTAGTAGCTTAATTATAATGGGTTAATCCGTAAATATATGAATCCAAATTCACATTTTCTTTTCATGAGTCAGGATTCATACATGTTAATAATATGATATTAATGTTTCCTTGAATCTCCAAAAATCAAAATTGAATATATATTGGACTCCTTTTGAACAAAGTGAGAAATTAAATTATAATGAAATTACCCCTATATACTAACAGGAAATGCAGATTACCAAATTTTTATTTAAGAAAGGGCAATCATTTATGCATATATTGTGGAAAAATATCAAAATGCTACTTCAAAATTTGCTATATTAATTATTGTTTTTTGAAAATCAGATGACAAACTTTTCTTAATTAATAATTGAGTTAAGTGAACGAATATAATTAGAATTAGGATAAATATAAACCTCTATAAATATGTGATCACAAATAATTCTATAAATATGTGTTTACAAACAAATCAGACTTAAGTATATCCTATTACTTGATTTGCACCGACTACTTCCAATAAATTTGGATCATTATATTATGTAAGTATGTAAATATTTAATGTTATTCATTCAATTTATGTTTAAGCTTTGAATTCTGCATCCAAAAATTTTTTTTGCCTGATGCGATTTTAGTATTAAAATTAATTTTAGTATATTGATTTGTAATCATTGAATATGAAATATGAAATATCAATTGCCCTAAAATTAACATATGTAGCTTTCTATGGCAATACGAGTTTTATTTACTATATTTTTTGCGCTATATATAATATTAACCATGTATAAAAATATTGATTGTTTGTGTACCTTTCTCTGATGAAATTAGCATTAACAAAGCATAGCAGGAAATTAAATAATCATTAGCAAAGCATAGTGTTTCTGAACTAATACGGATAATCAAGATGCCAGAAATTTTGGTAGCCATAGGATATTATAGTGTGTTGCAGAATATGTCTGCTCCTGGAAGTTTACAGAGTAATTCTGTACGAGGTTTGATGGATATTACAATTACATATTAATAAGAACATTGTAAAAATCTTAACCACTTGTAATTAATGTAATTAGGTCTTCTTATATGTAACACCCCATTTTTGAAAAATCTTGCATATCATATTTTTGGCATATAAATACATTTTTATTTATTAGTTTATTATTGCTAATTCATTTAATGTTTAACTGAGCTTTACGTTTAAACGATTATAACGAGCTAATATTTTCTCAAGTTTGTTTAGTCTTGCAGAATAGCTACCCGAAGAGATCGAGTTCGATCGTGATGCACTCGACACGAAATGTTTTTATGAACGAACGAACAAAAAAATAGATAAGCTGAATATGAAATAATTTCAATAATTAATGTATATATATATTGACTAATGTGTTCAATAATCAAATAGGTTTCTTTTGTTATATAGTTTATGTGCAATAATTATGTGGCCTAGATTAAATTGAATGAAAATGCATACATAACTACCATAATTATATTTGAATAAGCATGACACATTAGATGAAAATCACACTCAACCTCCCATACCCCATCAAATCCACATAAGACTACTACTAATTAAATCATTACATATCTTTATATATATATATATATATATATATATATATACATATATATTGTAAGAATAAAACATTATACATGTATAATATATATATATATAATGCAAGATATATATATATATATATATTGCAAGAATAAACCATTATATATATATATATATGTGTATATATAATGCAAGAAAGATACATGTATTATACAATTCTTTTATACACTATATATATATATATATGCATATATGGTCTTTACACCTTCATTTTACACTTTAACTCTCTCTCTCATCTCTACAACTCTCTCCCTTCTCTCTAAACTCTTCACTCTCTCAACAAATCCTTCATTTTTCTCTCAAAATCAAAGAAGCAAAATCATAACAAGTGGAAAGGGTAAGTAAGCTCAAAGTGTAGTAGTCTTGATTTTAAGCATAGAAAACTTTGTTGAGCTTTCAAGAGGTAGTGTTTTATTTCTTTTGCTAAACTTCATCATTTACTTCTTTAAAATCATGATTAAGTTGCTAAAAATTGATTGCATGTATGATCTAAAGAGAGATGCCTCCTATGTGATGAGTTTTTGTTGCATGTGTTGTTTTATGTGGTTGATTATCAAAATATATCTTTATTTGGAGTAAAGGGTGCAAGTGCATGTTGAAGGGGTATTGCATGTATGATTTCTTTACATAAACTATTGCATGTATGATTTGAGAGTGATCTCCTAAAAGTATGATTAAATTTGTTGAATATTTTGTTAAATGTGATAGATCTAAAAAAAATGTCATTTTGAGTGTTCATTGTGAAATTGCATATTGAAATTGACTCTGCATGTTTGATTATCATGTCTAAACTTGTTGCATGTGTAATAATATGATGTTGAGGTGGTTTTTATTGAGGATGTTTGGTTATAAAACTTGGAAGTGCATTTTTATTTTTAGGAAATATGTGAAGATGAGCAGTTTGTGAAGAATCCTGAAATTTTAGTCCACTTTGTCGATTTTTATAAATTTTTGTACTTCAAATTTAAGAAAAATGTTTTAGTATGTTGTTATATATGATGTTGGGAGTCTATGGTTAAAATTTGGTGTTTGGATTTGTGTATGAATTATGATGAATTTTCAAAAGTAGTCCCGCTTCAATTACAGTTTTCTATGGTAGCTTTTCAGTGTTGTTTAGGTAATCAAATGGGAGAATTTCTTCATGTTAATTTTTCTGGAACCTAAACATCATGTCTAAATGATATATAGAAAATTTTGAAAAGTTTTGAGTGTGTGGGATTTTGTAAAATTCGTTTAGTATAGACTGTCAGGTGAGCTGCCAAAATTTTAAGGTTGCGCGGTTTTGTATTTATTTGAAATCGATTGAGATATTTTCTTATTCTGAAAATTTTACTACATTCTCATGTGTGTTTTGTTAAGTGTTTCATAAAAGTTTAGAATTTTCTGAGTAATAGAATAATTTATAAAATTATTTTAATTCGTGTTATCTGGTCTAAAATTATTCATGACAAATCATATGTTTTGTAAGTAAAAGCCAAATTCATAAGTTTAATTGGTTTTAGAAATTTTGTGGAAAGTTTTACAAAGCTTATGTCTATGTTTCTATAAGGTTTGAATTAACAAAAAAAAATATGATAGTTATGAGTGTTTATATATTAAATGTTAATTTGTTATTGTTTAACCACTTGAGTTTAATGGATAATAATAAACTACCTATATTTAAATATATGTATATACATGTATTTGAAATACATACGTTTTAAAATCTAAATATTGATAAACGGTCGAGTGTAGTACGAGACGACTGTATACTTCAAGAGCTATCCCCGCATCTTAGCGAAACGTCAAGTGGATAACGTTTATTTCCAGTTATATTGTTTGGAATAACTCTTATATTAATTGAAATGAAATGACATGATAAAGTATCAGGTTGACGAATTTTGGAGTATACCAGGTCTTCGGACCTTGGAGTTAGGCCAGGTTAACGAACCTTGGAGTAGACCAGGTTTTCGGACCTTGGAGTTAGGTCAGGTCTTCGGACCTTGGAGATGATGCTTTTGGCATACTGGTTAATCTTTTCAAGTGACAGTTAATAACGTTATCCACTAAGATTTCTTAAATCTTACGTTGCTCAGTTTAATTCTTTTTCAGGTCCAGCTTACGACGAAGCAGATGAGTAGCTGGCTGTATGGACTTCCCCCTAGAAGCATATATATATATTACGCTTTTAATATATGTTAATCCATAGAAAAATGATATTTGATATTTTGGGAACTACTTTATTGGATTAAGTAAGAAAATTTTCATTTGTTCATAACCAGATTTTGATTTAAAAATGTGGGTATAACGCGAGTTCGTTATGCATGATTAGCTTTTAAAGTTAAGTAAAAAACAAGTACTCGTATTTTTATAATAAAGTCTTCCGCTGTAATTATTATGAAATGTATTATATTTCCTATGAAAAAAAAATGAAAAAAAAATCTTTTTCACGCTTACAATCATGGTGGCAACTCGACTCCTATTAAGCTGGGGTTGGGGTGCTACATTGTAATAGTTATTTATCTTATATATCAATATGTTTAAAGTTTTATGCCATAATTTTTCTTATATCAAGTATTTTTATTTATTATATACTTATTACTTTTCACATGCAATATATTATTGCAAAAGATCAATAAATGACAATTAATTGTCTGGAAATAAAATAAAAGGTATTTACAGTACGATTGAAGACCTTACGAATTGGATTTGAAACAAGTTGTGGGAATAATCTTACTACACAACTTAAAAAGATGATAATGGTTGATGAAAAAGTAAGTAAAGTATGCTTAAAATTTTTTGATACTACTAAGAAATTCTAACCGTATTAAAATAACATTACTTACAGGGTGCACAAATTGGAGTTATAATATTCAACGATAACATCCAACAATTCAATGGAGTATTTGAATTGCATAAAACTTATGTCATCTCTAATGGTGAAATTGTGAAGACTCGTCCATTGTTCCCCAATGCACATCCACAAAAAGAGTTGGTGCTTCATAAATTTAGCACAGTGAAGAATGCTTTTGAACTAACTGAGGACAAAATAAATTATAAATTTATTGAGTTTAAAGCTCTTGAACTTCATAATAATGGACCAATTGGTAAATTTCTTTTTCTTTGTCTTATTTATTTTATGATATATTAGTTTATATAGATTTCTTATTCTTAAATTACAATGATGTAGATATTTGTGGAGTTTTATAAAAACAAATGACTGTCGAACAACAGTTGTTCTAAAAGGAGGTTTCAAATCAGTGAGAGAAATATCAATCATGAATAAAGAGTAAGTTTTCTTCATATTAAATACTTCTTTGATATATGAGTTCTTTAACATGAAAAATAACAAATTTTGTGTTTACAACAATGAGGTGTATAATCATATTAAGACTATAAATAAAATATTATATATCTAAAAGTAATATTGCATAGTTAATATTCATTATAGATACTTCAATTTATTACTTATTAAGAATGTGGTAATTTAATTGATTTTTATTTGAACATATATCAACCATTAATAGTGTGTTTATGGGAAGACATGGCAAAAAATAAATATATATTGCAAGAAATAGTGAATCAAAATTCAATAATAGTTATTTCAAAAGTTTTGACAAAGCGTTATATGGGTAAGACTCATATTACAATATAGTATATAATTAAAATTATTTATCATAGAATATTTAAATTTAAAATTAAATATTTTTCTTTTTTAGGTGAACTGCAGTTACTAATTACATAGGTTTTACAAATAAATCCGACTTCTAAAGAAGCAAATTATATGCAACAACGGTATACAAGAAAATGAAAATATTACTAATTTTGTTAAGCAATTATGGTATAAATTTATTTATTTAAATCTTATGCAGGATTAGTACAATTAATAATTCGCTCAAGATGTGTGAATTATTAATGAAGAAGAGGATGAAAGATGCGAAAGAAGTGACACTTAAAGAAATAATACATAATAGAGCATCATTACTCGAGGTAATTCAAACAATTAGAATCTTATAATTAGGTAAGCCTTACAGAAAAAATTTAAACTTAATCACACTTTATTTTGTAGAATACATACTACTGTTTCAAAGGTATTGTTGAAAAAGTTCAAAATAAATCATCCTTATGCAAAGCATCGGTTTTCAAGGTTAATGATGATGTAATATGCAAGAAGTGTATTGATGAAGAGATAGAAACAACACCAAGGTAAAAGTATAGAAGTTCCAAATTTTATGCATTGCAAATTTGACTTACTTTTTGTTTATACATATGTATATTAACTTTTGTTGAATTAAATGCAGATATAGGTTGGTTGGTTTTAAATGTTAAACAAGGAGGTGACAATGTTTACATTACACTATTTGAAGATGTAGCAACAATGTATGTTGGTTGCCCTCTGAACGAATACCTCACTTCAATTGAAAAAGTAAGATAGTCATTTATTTTCAATTTACTTTTGAGAATTGTTAATCTACTTTAAAATTATAATGTTTGTATGGGTGTATTGTTTCAAACAACTTATAATTAATTGTTGTAAACATAATTGGTTCAAGTTACTTGATAACTTATTATATTTCTTTCTATTAACTAATCTTTGTACTTGAATAAATTTTGATAATTATCTTAAAAACATGTTTCATTTATTTCAGGGTGAGAATCAGTCAGAATATTACAAGAGATTGAGACTCCAATATTCAATGGAATTCTATTTTCTATTTGCCCTAAATAAAAGTGCAGAAGTGATGAATGGAAAATTGAATGTCGTAGCAGATGCAATCGATATCCACAAAAACAAAAAGGAAATTAATATCTCCACCAAACAAATGTGACCTCGTACATAAAACATCACTTCAAAATGAAGACAACTCAAAATATCAAAACATCAAACATGATGGAACAAAGAACAAGTGGATAAGGAAGAAAATGATAGAAAAAGACCAAAGTTCTAAAAGAAAAGTTGACAAGGAAGAGATACATGTTGAAGATGCTTTAGCGAATGGAGAAACAAAAAAAAGACGAATCATTAAGAAGAAACAAGGATGCTACTGATACAGTGGATAATGGAAAAAGTAAAAAACCGCAGGGAATAAAGATGAAACAAGACGATGTCATATATGTTGACACTTTGAGTGATGTTGCAACATTAGCAACACTAAAAAAAAAGTTGTACAAAGAACTCGAAGGGAGGGGAAAAAAATGAACGTGCGTGCAGTTCGAATTATAGTAGAGAAAAAATAGATTACTTATCAATTCACATTAGAATTTTTTAATTTTTTATTTGCCACTGATTTTTACTGTGATTTTAGTTTTCTTTAAATAGTTTTATGTCTTTAATAGCAATAACCATTCAGTTTTACTTATCTTTACTATTAATATATTTATTTTTTATATAATCATTGTTGCATTAATATAAATTCATAATAGTACTAAGTATCAAGGTGATATTACTTATTATTTGAAAACATAAAAAAATGGTAGACTATGAACATATTCAATTATTCAAATATGTAATAAAACTTCACCTAATAAGTTATACTTTAAATCATAAATAATGAAAGCATAATTTAAAAATATATGTATAGATAAATAACATTAACGAGATTATATGACTCATGTACAACGCATATGTTGTTTACTAGTAATATAAAGTGATGTAATCTCACGTTTGCCTTGTGATGCTTCTAAGGCCTTTATAATGAATTGCATAAAAAATTCCAAATTTTAAAAAAACTTCTAATATATTAGGGATGGAAGTGCACGGACTTATTTCGAATCTATCTTAATGGGAACGGGAATGAATCAAAATAAGTAGGACTGAATCCGAGTTTGGGTGTAAAAAATTGAGACCAAACCAAAACTGAGATTGGATCTGAATCCATTAGATACATGTTAGGGTCACGAACCCGAATTTGAAATTGGTCATTAATAATATATTTTATTATATATAGTTATTATTTAATTTACTATTTCAAATATAATAAAAATTGCTAAGTTTTTCAAGTAGCAATTTATAGTTGATGGTTTATTTGATATTTATACTTGTTTCCAATTTGGAAAAAACTATCTATTAAATTTATATTTATTGTAAATGAATTTATATTTAAGTACAATATAATTTTTTGAATGTATTTTACAAAACTTAGAATATAAGAAAAGGATCTATAATAAATTGCATCAAAATTCCAAATTTAGAATTTAAGGAAAATTATTTTGGCCCTTAATGGTTTGCAAAGTTCCTGATGTTAAAGGTGATGAAATTTCGAGTCTAGATCGTGCATGTTGCTAACGGTTTATAATAAATTGCATAAAAATCCTATATTTAACATAATTAAGAATATAGGAAAATTTTCCAACTATCAAATTGACTGTATTAACAATTGTTTTAGCAACATGATTTAACATATGAGACCTTTTATTGCAAAATAATATTATAAATTATATTATATATTACGTATTCACAAGTGTATATAATTCATATTTGATTTGCATTCAAATAAATATATTATACACATGATGATCATATATGTAAGTACAATTGGATGTGAGATTACAATTCTAAACTGCTTTAAATTAAAAGAAGATTTTGTACATAAATTTTGCTTTACGTCAAGGTGCATATTATTAGTATATGAATTTCAGCTGAAAAAAAAATTAAGGTGTTTAACAGTGACATAATTTAATTTGAATATTGTCAAGATTCTTGTTGACTCCATTGATATGCAGATCGAATTCAAGAAGAAAAGAGCAGATAATCGGAAAGGGAAAGAACTCTTCATTGATTGATTATAAAATTGTATTGTACAAAAAAAGGAAAGTGTGTTTACCCTTGCCTTTTATACAAAGATATAAAACACAACTATAAAAGCGTATAACCCAACTAACACTTCTAATACAAAAAACTCTTATATTCATAACACTCCCCCTCAAGTTGGTTGGCGGTACAAGTCATAGACACCCAACTTGGATAATAAACGAAAGAATTGGTCCTGACCCAAAGGTTTTGTAAAGATATCGGCCGGTTGCATTGTTGTTGGAATATAGGCAGTTTTCACAATCCCTTCTTGGATTTTGTCTCTAATGAAGTGACAGTCAACTTCAAGATGTTTGGTTCTCTCATGGAAGACCGGATTTGCGGCAATTTGGATTGCGGACTTGCTGTCTGTGAAGATGGTAACAGGTTTCAATTCTTGCAGTCCCAAGTCTTTGAATAAGGCTATTAACCAAATAATTTCAGCAGTAGTAGTGCCCATAGATCGGTATTCCGCCTCGGCCGAGCTCCTAGAAACAGTAGCCTGCTTTTTTTACCTCCAAGACAACAAGGAATCCTCAAGCATGACTGCATACCCCGTCAAAGATTTCCTAGAGATTGGGCAAGAAGCCCAATCACTGTCACAGAATGCTCTTAACTCCAATTTACTATCTGCTGATAATAACAGCCCCATACCAGGGCATGTCTTTAAGTACCTCAATATCCTGATCACAGCATCATAATGGGATTCTTCTATTTATATGGCAAAGACCCCTCATACACTCATCTTAAATGTTTTGGATGTCTATGCTTTGCAAAAGTTTTGCCTCATTCTGATAAATTTCAACATAAATCAAAACCATGCATTTTCATGGGCTATTCTACAGTACAGAAAGGGTATAGGCTGTTGGATATATCCACTCAAACTTTCATTGTGAGCAGGGATGTGATTTTTCATGAGCATGTTTATCCTTTTAAGGTTGAAAAAATCACTCTGATTTTATAAGACATGATGCTCATTCATACTATGAAGATTTTGTCAAACCATACTGTACTAACCCTGTTTCTGCAGACAGTGTCCCCTCTCATCCTAATCCTAATAATGGTGATATCCATAGAGTGAGTGAAGTTCACCCACAGTCACCCTTGCACAACACTCATAGATCTGATGATACCAATCCTCCTCCTGAGGTGGTTAGAAGGTCAACTAGGGTTATAAGGTGTTTTTCCATTTAAAACAGAAGATGGGATTCTATTGATCAAGTAAATGGCAGTTTTGACACACTCTCCCCAGAATTTTATAGGCATATTAGACTGAAATTTCAAGGCCCTAGCAACCTCAAGGATGTGTCTATGTTTTCTCTCAACAACTCCATTTTGTTGAGGAGTATAAGTGCAAGAACTTTGATGTGTTATGCCCATATTCAAAAATAAAGTATTGCATTCCTTGTTAAAGAAATCAGTGGCATTATCAGTCCTTATAGTTTTTACCCTCTTATCAAATTGTGTTTCAACATAAATCAAGAAGTTTTTTAAGCAATGAAAAGTTTCAGATTTGCATTTAAGGAGAAATAACCAAGTACTCCTAGAATGGTCATCAACAATAGTCAAGAAATATCTCTCATTATTAAAAGTAGCTTCCCTATATGGCCCCCAAATATCCACATGTATAAGATCAAAAATAGACTTAGTATCCTTATGTCTAATAGTGAAAGAATTTCTGCTATGTTTGGCCAGGGGGCAAATAGTACAAGAATTTTCAGCTTTATTTACATGTATTCTAAGGTTGGGAAGAAACTGAAAACTGGTAAAGGACATATGTCCAAGCCTTTGGTGCCACAGGTTGGCTTTATTAAAACTAGCAGTGCTAAGGGAATTGGTAGTTACACTATTACAAAAATTGATATTAGTTTGAGTGTTGCAGAGGATGTACAGCCCATTATGCATCATACCAATCCCTTTGATCATTCCATTCGAACTGTCCTGTATGACACAAAATTTTGGATAGAAGCTTACATAGACATGATCATCAGCCATAAGTTTTGAAATGGATATCAGGTTATGTTTGAAATCAGGGACTAAAAGGACATGTTTTAACTCCATATTGCTTCCTACTCTAATGTTTCCAGATTTGAGAATCTTACTTTGATTACCATTAGGCAGGTTAACATGAGTTGAATGAGGTCTGTCATGATCATAAGTAGAGAAAAGATTGGAGTCTGATGTCATGTGCTGATTAGCACCAGAATCAAGGATCCAATCTTTTGAATGACAAGACTGCATAGTGGAGTTTATAGGTATACCTGTTGTGTTGACAGTGGCTGTATTGGTGGAAGTATTATTACCCCCAGGATCTTGGTGCTTCATTCCTCCTATTATGTCCATGATCTGTTGATACTGTTGTTGACTCAAACCGGAATGCAATCCCGAGTTTGGTTCATTTCCATTAGTGGCTGATTTGTTCATGGCATGTTCATGATCTGAATTCTTTGATGCATTGTTTGCTGTGTATCCTCGGCCACCTCTTCCACTAGATCTTCCTCTGGAATTTCCTCTCCTCCCATTGCCTCTTTTACCTCCACGGTTCCAATTTGGTGGGTACCCATGTATCTTAAAGCAGGTTTCACGGCTATGTCCATTCATATCACAGTGGTCGCAATACAGGGATTCTTTATCCATTGTCTTTAATTTGCTATGTTCTTGATAGGAACTGCCCAATAGGGCTATACTTGGTTCCCCATCATTGCTCTGTATATTGATCCCACGCTGGATTTCTTCGTTGGACACCATGGAGTATACTTGATTGTGATTGGGCAAGGGAAACATCATCAAAATCTGGGAGCGTATCTGGCTGTAACTTTCGTTCAATCCTAATAAGAACTGCATCATTTTTAACTGTGCAAGATGATCAACATATTCCTTTGATGGTTCTTTGGCCGGCGATGGAGTGAGGGAATCATACTCGTCCCAGAGTTGTCTGAGTTTGGTGTAATAATCAGAGACGCTATTCGCACCTTGAGTGATGGTATTGATTTGCCGGTATAAAGCGAATAGTCTGGCCCCGTTCACTCGATCAAAGCGTTCTTTGAGGTCCGACCAGATTTGGCATGCGGAATCGCAGTAGACCACCCCATGTATCAGTTCTCGGCTTAGCGACCTGTGGATCCAGGACTTTACTAGATTGCAGCGCTTCCAGTACGGATATTCCGATGATTCTTGCGACGGTTCTGGGCAAGTATCGTTGATCATGCCGATTTTATTTTTCGCCTCTAGGGCGACGATCATCTCTCGACTCCAAACATTGTAATTATCCGATCCTTTAAGGACTTCAGAAACCAGATCCAAATTTGGTGTATCTGATGGATGTAGATACAAAGGATTCTGGAAATCAATTTTTGTGGCTGCTGTAGTTATCGCGCCTACTGATGGATCCATATTATCGAATCGGAAAAAAGAAAATTAGGGTTTGGTTGAATCGCACGAAAGATGAAAAAAAAAGGGAAAACTAAGACAGGTATAATCAAAGCAGGAAAAACCTGCTCTGATACCATGTCAAGATTCCTGTTGACTCCATTGATATGCAGATCGAATTCAAGAAGAAAAGAGCAGATAATCGGAAAGGGAAAGAACTCTTCATTGATTGATTATAAAATTGTATTGTACAAAAAAAGGAAAGTGTGTTTTCCCTTGCCTTTTATACAAAGATATAAAACACAACTATAAAAGCGTATAACCCAACTAACACTTCTAATACAAAAAACTCTTATATTCATAACAAATATTTTGTTACACATGACATTTTATCTAGTATTTTATTTTCAACTATTAATTCAAATCTCGTGCTAGTGATAAATATATATATAATAAAATATGAGATTAAATAAATATGAGTAAATATTGTGAACCATGATATGACTCAGAAAATTCAAATACAGGTTATTTATTATAACGGAACAAGAACAAGCGGTTACAAAAATGAATCCCGCATTGCCTTGGTTAACTGTACACGTGCGCAGTTTTGATCAGCGAGTTTGCGGTTAAGCGCGTGCAAATTACCTCTTAAAGTTCCATTATGAAGTTCAGCTCATTATATACATATATACATATATATATACTATATACTTGCGCTATAAGTAGTAGAATAGAACCCCCAAGCACCCACATATACACATACATATACCCTTTCTACGCATTTGTATTTTCATAACGCCCGGAGTTGTAGGATATTGATAGCTGAGTTTGAAGTTTGAGAAAATGGGGCAATGTGCATGCTCTGGTAGAAACAATAATGAGGGACAGACTGCTGATAGGTCTTTAGGTAATCTAAAGCTCAATCTGTTTCTTGTATGTTGACTGTGCATTAGGGTTTTTTTTTTTTAATTTTATTGGTTTGTTTTTTCATCAACATTATGAATGTAGATTAGGGTTTTCAGGTGATTTAAAGTTCATCTGTTTCTTGTACGTTTATTGTGTATAAGGGTTTTCTTACTTTTTCTTTGATTTTCTATGTTTGTTTTCATCAACATTATTCACGTAGATTATTAGGGTTTTCTTCGAGTTGGTGGTTGAATGACTGATTCTTGAATCGTACATCATTGTTTTTAATATGATTCTTGTTTGCTTTTGGATGCTTCTAGTTTCTGGATTTTTTTTCATGAGACAGTTGTTATGATAGTGAATCTGATCACACTTCCTATTTTCCTGTAGACTTCGAGCACAGAATTTCGTTAAGAAAAAGTATCATTTTAGTTACGTTATGTGAAACGATTCATTACTCTAACTATTTGTTCTTCATCTGCGCATGAGATTTTTTGTGTTTGTATATTGGCTGCATCAATTATTAATTTAACTGTTCTTTCTTATGACACTGTCCCTAAAATTACGAGAATGAATGTATGCAGAAGAATTGGAAGAACTGAGATCAGAATTAATGTCGGGTTCAATAAATGTCAGAGTGTTCACTTACAATGAACTAGTAATTGTAACTGGCAATTTTAATGTTGAATCCCTGATTGGGGGAGGTAGTTATGGCCCTGTATACAAGGGAAAATTAGAAGAAAATGACCAGGTATAAATTTTTCTTTTTCTCATAAATTACTGATTTATTAATTAAGGACAAATCAATTCATTCCCAGAGTCTTTTTTCTTCAGTTAGTTGCAGTTAAAACGTTAAACCCTGACGGTCCCCAAGGTAACACGGAGTTTATAACGGAGGTCCGAATGCTCTCTCGTATGCGTCATCCTAACATCATCAATCTGATTGGTTGCTGCATTGAAGGCCCCCACAGAATTCTTGTATACGAATTCATGCCTTTGGGAACTTTAAGAGATCACCTTCATTGTAATACATACATAAGACAAACTTGATCTGATTGTTACTGTATATTCGTATATATTTATGAATAAACAAGTGGTATAAATGCAGATTACCGTCAGAGAACAGCTGAGAAGGCGCCATTGGATTGGAGTACAAGGGTGGAAATAGCACAAGAGCTAATTAAGGCATTGGATTATCTTCATCATGAAGCTCAGCCTCCTGTGATCCATAGGGATATCAGACCAGATAATATTTTACTGGGCAAAGACTTTCGCCCCATAATTACTGATTTTGGGATTGCAAGATTGGTCCCAGATGAAGCTAATTCAATGCGGGGTAAGAATTTAATTTTGATGATAAAGATGACTGAAATGTTTTGATAAAGATGACTGAAATGTTGTTTTGTTTAATTTGCAGTGGTTTATACAACCAAGAATGACGTATTCGATTACGGGGTAGTGTTGCTGGAATTAATGACGGGACGTCTGGCAATGGATTCTCGTCGTGAAAGGCACTATCTGCAACACTGGGTAGATTACATGCTAAAGGAAAACAACGATGACTATGAGAGCCTAGCAGATCCAACGCTGAATGACAAATTTCAACCGGATGTATTTACGGAGCTGATGAAGGTGGGATTAAGGTGTACTGAACGTGATCTGGATACACGCCCCACTACCAAAAACGTTGTGCAGGCCGTTGAACGTTACACATCAAACGTGATTAAAAGAAAGGTACCCGTTGGAGAAGGAACTAGCGGGGGTTAAATAAAATTTCCTTTATAGTACTAGTACTAGTCATGCAATGCAATAACCGAGCAAATCGAAATGTTATACTAAATAATTGCTCCTCAGGTTAAAACTTTCTTTTTTCCGTTCTTTCTTTCATTCATGAGATTGATTCGGTAACTGGTATGGTAGAGTAATCTCAGACTATTGCAACATTTTTCTTATTTTTTGCAATGGCTATTTCTTAGACTCGTGCACAGTTTAAAAAAAAAAAAAAAAAAAAGATGACCACAGGGGAAAATGAAAAAAAAAGAGGTCCTACCGGGAGTCGAACCCAGGTCGCTGGATTCAAAGTCCAGAGTGCTAACCACTACACCATAGAACCGTATTTGATTAAAAGACTTGTGCAACCATTTATATAACTTTGAAATCCACGCTAGGGAAATCTTGTATTTCTTATATAAGGTTTATAAACCATTGTAGATCAAACATAAGTGTCAAAATTATTTAGGATGAAAAGAAATAATTTCATAAATATCTCTATTAAATAATGAAGTGGCTATAAAAAATCGTTGTATTTGATAAGGTAGATGAACAAGTACCTAATGAATAATAAGTTTTATGCTTGCATATTAATTCGTGATGTGTCGTAATTCTGGATATTCTATTATAAATACTAATATGCACGTGGATTTGTTATAAATTGGTTATGAATTATGATAGAATAACCAGGTTGGTCATTGAAAATCTATTGACTAAAGTGAAGGTTAAAAGAAGCCCAAGCACTAATAGGAAGATTATTCACTCTAACACCTTCACTAATTATATGTTGAAATACATAATTGATTTTTTTTTTTTTGCCTAGATTCAACCACCCAATCCCTAAATCAGTTTTTGCACAACATCAATTAGAAATAAATAATCTTGCAAGAAGCTTAAAAGAGAAATTAGTATGTGCCCGGTAGGTTAGATCAGTAAAATAATTCTAGTGATTAAATAACTAGTTCACTAAATTCATTTAACATGATATTGTTATTAAACAAAAGGAAAATATTCAGAGAAACGAAATTTATATTTCAATAACCTATAAAGAAGGAATAGATTCAAAAAAAGTTGCATTCCCATTTTAAATATTATATACTTTTAAAAGTACGTATTATATTACCAAAAATGTTTATATGTTTTGATGAGAATGATGCTAATGTCATAATTCGATCTAATTATAATCATGTAAAGTTATAGTACCAATGGCATCAATTTCGATTTAAACTTGAAAAGAAAAACGAAAAAGGGGTTAATGTTTATTTCTTTTTTATGTGCCTCTTTACTAATGTTTGATATGAACAAATAGATAACTACTAACTATGCAAAAAAAATTATCTTAATAATAAAGAAAAGAAATGAGAAATAATAAGTTATTACGATATTGAGAATGATTAATTAAAATTACCCTCAACCAAATTCTTTTGGTTCATCCTAACTCCCTATATTCTAATTCCAGTCCGTTGCCTCTGCCATTAGACCAACTATTAAAAGAAAATGCAACAAACTCAAAACATTAAAACATATACCATTATTAAGAAAATCATAATTTTTTTTCCCATGCAAAAATTTGACTTGGGACTGAATATCCTTTACAAATACTATTATTTACTCAGAAAGTAAATAAAAAATAGCTAAATATTAAAAATCTCATAGAAAAATAGTAGTACGACACTTTGAAGTAAAAAAGAAAGTTGCTCATAATGGAACAATTGAAAACACCACCAGTTAAAAACAATTATAAAGAAGAATACAAACTACTAATATAATGAATATAAAACTTATCACAAATACAAATAATTAATTATCATAACTTACTAAAAGATAAAAAGATTATCTTGTAAATTACTCTGCTCCCTGTAAAGAAAAACATATCAATAATATATATGTATAAACACTACAAATACATCTTCAAAGAGAACAAATTATTATTAATTACCAAATATATGATAATGCAAGAGTAGAAAAAAAGAAAGACGAGAATAGAATTAAAATAATATGTACGGACTTCTTTATATATATATATAAATAACAAAAAGAGATAGAATTAAATTTGATTTAAATTTTGATATAATAATGAAATCGTATTCCAAAATTAATATTTTTACTGATACAATTTTTCCACTTATTAATGTAAAATAATAAATTTTCCAATAGAAAGATAGGGTGAGATCATATATATAATATATATATATTGATCATATGGTATGATTCCTACAATTGGAGGCAAATGGGAAGAGATGATTTCGTCCCTAAAAAGGAGCACAACAAACGGTCCACAATCATGGGACCCACCTCCCACTCTAACACCCAATAAAATAGCTCCACGTCAGTTTAACCTTTCTGTAAAGCGTGAACCCTTACAGCGCATCCCACTGAAAAAGCAGAGAAAAATCTCTTCTCCCCAAACACGCCCTCCCCCTCATGGCTTGTCCGCCGGAATATTCTACGCTCACTTAATCTGATTATAATTTTATCGCCGGAGAGTTCAAATTTCTAAGGAATTTTATTGTTAATTTTGACTACTTACTGTAATTGTTAATTTTGTTTGGTGTAATTACTGATTGTAATAGGGTTTGTAATTATAGATATCAGCTTGAGTGGTGGTAAATTTTCAGAAAGCAAAATGTATGTGGTTCCTCCACCTAATCGATCAGATCCATTGTCCGGATCTACAGACGGGTCGGATGAGCTCCGGATTTACCAGGCTTGGAAAGGCAGTAATGTGAGTTTTCTTCTTTTTTCTTCAATTTCAGTTCAGCCTTTTCAGCTTATAACTTGTAAATTTGCTTATTTTTGGCCGAATTTATGTAAGCCTGAGGTATAAAGCGTTATTTTGAAGTTGAACAATTGGTATTGAGCTAATGGGATGCTGATTTCAGTTTTCTACGAAAAAATGGTTTTTGCTTGGAACTAGAAATAATTAGCTTAGGGCAAGATGATCATTCCATTCTACATTTTCTCACATTTATCTGGTCTGAGTTGTTTTTAAAATTGTTATCTGGGTTCAGTTGGTTTATTCGATATGTATATTGTTCTTGACACACTTATTTTAGTTTTGAAATGTGAGATTGTGATAACAAACGGAGTTATCGATTAGGGTTCATAGTTAATTTAATGTAGTGCATAATGCAGCTTGTTAAAACTTGAAAGTTGCTTTATAGATCAATGCACATCTTTTGGTTGGAAAATCCGAAACTTTTTATGTCTACGTTTATGCAAGTTTGTAATAGGTGTCATCTACGTTTATAGCTCGCACCCTGTTTTGATCCCTATCAAGCACGTAGATATTTTCAGTTGAAGATCATCAATTCGTGGAATGGGATGGGAAATTTTCCGTACGTCTATCCAGCTCATTTAATTGCGGCATTCATGATATATTTGTAATTTTTTTGGGCCACTAGATAGAAATGATAAGTATGCTAAAATATTGATTTTGAATTTGCTAAACAACAGCTCATTCAGTCATTATATTGACTGTAATACCTTTGTAGTTTATCTAGTGCTTATCATATTTTTTATGCTCTAACTGTTTGTGCTTTTCTGGTTGCAGAAATTTTTTCTTCAAGGAAGGTTTATCTTTGGGCCAGATGTAAGGTCGCTGGCGCTCACAATTTTCCTAATCGTCGCCCCTGTCACTGTATTTTGTTACTTTGTTGCTAGAAAGCTAATGGATGATTATTCTGATCACTGGGGAATATCAATCATGGTTATTGCTGTTGTTTTCACATTTTATGTACGTATCTCCCTTTATATAATCTGATGATCAAGTCAATTCCATGACTATAAGTTCATTTCATACCGGACCAAGGCCGGAATAGCGTTATATACATTGTTAAGGGTTCATTCAAGCGTATCTTGAAGTTACTGGCAAACTGCTGTCGCACTAGATTCTCATGATGTTTATTTTGTACTACTGTATTCGATCTTGATCGGTTGTAAGAACAAGGTAGAGGTGTCTAGAGAGGCATTTATTGCACACGGCCTATAAAGAGTCTCTTTAAGGTATTTCTGTTGATTATTCATTATGTATAATTCTCAATGCTTTCTTGTCTTGATTTTCAGGATTTGATTCTTCTCCTGCTAACCTCTGGAAGAGATCCAGGTATAATTCCTCGAAATGCACACCCGCCGGAACCTGAAGGCTATGATGGGGGTGCAGAAGGAGCTCAAACACCACAGTTACGCTTGCCTCGCATTAAAGAAGTTGAAGTTAATGGCATCACCGTAAAAATTAAATATTGTGATACCTGCATGCTTTATCGACCTCCTCGTTGCTCTCACTGTTCAATATGCAATAACTGTGTTGAACGATTTGACCATCACTGCCCTTGGGTCGGTCAGTGCATAGGACTGGTAAGATATTCATGTATCTGAAAGTTGTAAATGGATGTTTTTTTGCCTCACAGCAATAATTGACATGATAATATCAAATGTTCTTCATTTTTCGTGGCCTCAACCTGATTGTTAAGATAAAAAAACATTATAATTTATGTAATTTGTTGACAATTAATAGCGGCAATTTCATTTTCTTTCTCGGCGTTGGCCATCTAGAATGCGCCAACTTTTTTAGTCTGCAATAGCTTTAGATTGGTGACAGAAAAAAAAAACTGACAGCCAGTAAAATGGACAGTTGTGAATAATCATAATGAACTAGAATTTTGTTAAAGGTGATCTTTGTGTGACATTTTCAAACCTCGGGCATATGATATTTGCACATCCAATTGGACTTTTAGTTCTGAATTTGCATAAGGTCTTGGGATATCAGTTATATGGTTGTCTTCATGTTATACATATTTATTCCTAGCAGAAACAGTTACATGTTTTTATTTTGAGAGTTCCAGGAATTTAAACTACTGTGTAGCCTTTTAGCAACCCCAATTAAATATCCGCAGTATTAACTCTAGCATATGTGTTATAGTCAAAGTAAATTTTTATATGATATATTTTGTTTCTTCCTGTTGTGTATGATTCTGTGATTATCCCCCTTGACAAATTTATTATGCTCTACTGTTCAAGCTACAATCAGCTACTTTCTATCGCTTTCGTAATCTCAGCTTACTGTTTTTGCAATTTCATTGCAGAGAAACTACCGGTTCTTCTTCATGTTTGTCTTCTCGACAACTCTACTTTGTATATATGTCTTTGGTTTCTGCTGGGTTTACATTAAAAGGATCATGGATGCTGAGGGGACATCGATATGGAGAGCAATGACAAAAACCCCTGCTTCTATTGTTTTAATTGTGTACACCTTTATAGCTGTTTGGTTCGTTGGTGGCCTTACATCATTCCATCTTTACCTAATCAGTACGAATCAGGTAATAGCCTGTGTTTCTCATTAAAAACGAAACATTCTTTCTACGAAACATTCTTTCTATGTAGTTTTGCTTTTTATTAATAAAATTGCTATTCCATTCCAAGCAACAATAAAAAATTCATTGTCCTGTTTGCAGACTACATACGAGAATTTTAGATACAGATATGATCGGCGTGCCAATCCATATAACAAAGGAGTGGTAGAGAACTTCAAAGAGATATTTTGTGGTCCCACAGCTCCATCAAAGAATAATTTCAGAGCTAAGGTACCTAGAGAGGCGAGTTTACCAGGTCGGTCTGTAGGTGGTGGTTTTGTTAGTCCTAACATGGGTAAAGGTGTGGATGACATTGAGATGGGGAGGAAAGCAGTATGGGGAGATGTTGGTGCAGTTTTAGATCATCATGAAGGTCAACTGAGTGATAATGATGGCTTAAACACTAAAGAATGTGACCGTGAAATGTCCCCTGAAATAAGGACAACTGTAGATGAGGGTGATCGACACCCAAGACGTTCGAGTTGGGGAAGAAAAAGTGGGAGCTGGGAAATGTCACCTGAAGTTCTTGCTTTGGCATCCAGAATGGGTGAACCAAATCGATCCGGTGGGACTAGCCGTGCAGTGGAACCCAAATTATGACAAGACTAAAACGGTTTTTCAATGTGTTGGTGTTTGGTATGTGGTGATGGTTTGAGTTGTGGTAATTGAACTTATACGATGTGTTGTGCATTATATTCGACTTCTTTGCTTTGATTGTTGTGGCCATTGCTTAGAAGGAATGTTTTACCCTATAGGGGTGTGGCTGCTGGTTTCTTATCTCTAATCTGTGTATTGTATTTGTTGAATTAGTTATAGTTTATCCATTCTCTCTATCGCTATCAAACAATCTGCGTGTATAAGTATTGCACCTACGAGTCCATGTGTGATCTAAGCTTTTGCTCTGTTGTGGGATCAAGAGCTTTGTGTAAGGCTCGCTGATAGTCGATTCACTTTCTTTCCAGTTTCAGAGGCAAGATTTTTCCCCTTTTTTTTTTTTAATTATATGGTGGATTAAGGTCTTGATAAATCAAGAACCTGATGAACATATCTTTGGTCAATGAAAGAGTTGAACATGTAAAAAATGTACCATACAATTGCAATTGTGTGATAGGATAGCCCACAAACTATCAAAATCAAATTTTTAAATAAAAATCTAAAACCGCACTTATTACTTTGTAATTTCCCCAGCGGTCTCTTCTTCTACTGCCCAAGCCAACATAAATGTTACTGTGCTATGTAATAAATATCATACTATTACTAATTCTCTTGGGAGTTAAAAACTGTAAATGCTCATCAGCTTCTTTTTTGCTTCACTTCCATAGTTGGTTCCGTTGGAGAGAGAGATAAATACAGTAAAGTAGGTGATGACCCTTCAATATCCTTCTCATTTTCATTACATTGCTCTTTCTTAATGTTTTTTTATTTCTTTCTTGTATTAAATGTCATCAGACAGACAATGTACAAGAACCAGCTACAAGAGCTAGCTCAAAGAAGCTGTTTCAATCTCCCTTCCTACGCTTGCATCAGAGAAGGCCCTGATCATGCCCCCAGATTCAAAGCTTCTGTCAACTTCAATGGTGAGATCTTTGAAAGCCCATCTTATTCCACCACCTTGAGGCAGGCTGAGCACGCCGCGGCTGAGGTGGCTCTCAATTCACTCTCCGCTAGAGGCCCTTCAAGGTCTTTAACTGCAAGAGTTCTTGTAAGTTTTCACATTTTCTTTAAACAGCAAAATCAGTTTTTCAATTATGTAATGTGTGTGTATATAATATATGTATAGGATGAGACTGGAGTGTATAAGAATCTTCTTCAGGAGACTGCTCATAGAGCTGGCTTGAAACTTCCTTTATACACCACAATCAGATCAGGTCCTGGACATGTCCCTGTTTTCACTAGTACTGTAGAGCTTGCTGGAATGAATTTCACTGGTGAATCAGCTAAAACCAAGAAGCAAGCTGAGAAAAATGCTGCCATAGCTGCTTGGTCTGCATTGAAGAGAAGTGAGTGGTTTTCAACTTCCCCATTTCTCTACTTTCTTCATAATAGTTTTTTGTGCTCTTTACACGATCAAATTGTTTTCTTTTTCCTGTTTTGCAGTGCCAAATTTGGGTGGTTTATCACAGATGAGTAAAGCAAGTGAAGACCAAGATCATGTAATTGTGGGTAGAGTGCTTTCGACTCTTGGACAAAGCAGAGTGGTTAGAAGAAGGGATCAATTTCAAGCAAGAGGAAGAATGCAGAAGCCTCATAGAGACAACAATGGCACAAATAGTTCAGCCCAGAAACTGCAAATGAAGTTCATGTATCCATTTTTGGAAAGCTGTAGGCAAAAACAGAGCAGCTTTCTAT
Organism: Verbascum thapsus; assembly: GCA_963669365.1. Lineage (NCBI taxonomy): Eukaryota > Viridiplantae > Streptophyta > Magnoliopsida > Lamiales > Scrophulariaceae > Verbascum > Verbascum thapsus. Next base: position 5,548,748 of record OY770107.1, on the reverse strand, counting down.
CATTGCTCCCTCCACCACCACCTAGAACAATGTCAAAAATCCTGCCACCAAATTTTGCAAAAGATAGTCCACCACCACTCTACCAATCAAAATCAAGTATTGCAATACTTAATGAGCATCATCAAAGGGGTGATGATCATGAATGGATTAACAAGATATCAGAGGCAATCAACAAGAAGCCTGTTGCATTGGAGGGTTCTAGTGGAAAACCCATTTACAATCCATTTCCTCAGCCTAAGCTTAATTTTACATTGACAGATCATCATACCGGAGAAAATTCAAGAACCCAAATTGCAAATCCTCAATTCAAGGGTTGTTATAGTTACGGATGCAGCAATGAAATGGGAAGGTCAACATTTAGTGGAGTGTACCATCCACAGATGATTGCACCAGCAGTTCAAATTAGGTCTGTAATTCCAGTTTGTGCAGCTCCACCAGTAAGGCTAAGATCAAACCCACCACAACAGTCAATGAAACAATCTGCTTCATCATCATCATCATGTTCACAGCAACTGGCCTCTACTTTGAGCAGGCTTAACTTATGAAAAAAAGGAAAATTAAAATTTTGTAAGTCCCTACTAATTAAACCCTTTTTGGTTTTGTTAAGCTTTATGTAATTTTTGTATAATCAATCAATCGAAAATTTTGAAAAGTGGGGTGCATTAAATGCAATAGTGGAAATTAATAAATGAGATCTGGGGAAGTGGGTTGGGTTTGTAGCGCAATGAAGAGGGCCTGGAACTATATGCACAGACATTTGCAGTGACAAACGCAACCCACCATTTAATACAATACGTCACAGAAATTTATGAATTAGATATTTATATATCTCTGTCTCTCTCTCTCTTCTTTCAATGGATTTCTTGACTTATGAAGTATATTTTGGTTGTCCGTTGTGCATAAAATGCTAAATGCAATGAGCCTAGATATCCAAGTTTTAGAGTGTAATTTGATTTTACAGCGTTGACCTGGATGGGAGATTTGTGGGGTCTGGGGAAGAAGAAGCAGAAGATAAGGTGGTGGCCTTCAATTAGATATTGAGATAATTTTTTTCAAGACAATTTCAATTTTCAATGGATCTATAATAAGAGGAAGAGGTTAATATGAGAGAAAATTTTGGGTTTTATAGGACCAATGTGACATATAATTTAGAATGGGTGATTTTTAAGTTTAACGATTAATTTACAAATATATTATGGTTTATGATGTTTGAAATTATGTGTTATGTTATTTATATGAGATATAGGGGGTTGATGGAAAAGGTAAATTTTTTATCAAAAAAGAAAAGGTCAAATCACACAAGTACCGAGTTTCCAAATGTGTCCGACTTCATGACCTTTACATTTACCGATTTGGAAACATTGGATACCTGTTACTTTCTGTGCTGTATTAATTTCATATTCATCTCAATTCTCACGATAGTATTTTTTATGGAAAGTGTTTAAGAAAATGAATAATGCACATAACAATAAAACATTTAATATGTCACATTTTGAATCCATCATTATTGACCTCATTGAGGATTTTGTTTTGGGCTGAATCTGTAACATTGTCAATTTGGATCTTGTACGGGCCTCTGGCCTTTCATTGATATTTCTGGGATTTCCATTATATAGAATTAGTAAAAACCACATGTGTTGAATGTGAATAATATAATATCGTTGAAACAATTTAATGAATTTAGATATTTAATCGAGTTAATATTACTATTTTTCAAAATTTAATCAATATAAACTTAACTAAGTGAAATCAATACTCATTACCTTCAAGTATTTAAAACATTAAATATGGATTGCCATGCAACACTCGATTAATACATAAAATAATTACATATTAAAAACAGAACCTAGATAATAATAATAATGTAAATAAGTAAACATTTAGCGTGCGTTTGGATCGAGTGATTTGAAATCCATTTAAGTTCATTTGGATGATGATGGATTTCAAATCCCTCGCCATTCATTTTGAGCTATTTTCTCCACAACTACGGTGGATTTCAAATGATACCATTTTAGGTGTCATTTGAAATCAACTCCTCAAATCCACTCCTCAAATCCAAATTCATCGATCCAAACGCACCGTTATATAAATTCATACTTAATTTGTTCCTTCGTGAATGGAATGTTAATTTGGTATCATAGTCATGGCTTCAAATCTTGGTCTCTCGATCTTTTGTTTCCATTGTCCTCAAGTCGCCAAACCCGTCCGATGCACCTATATTTTTCTAATGTATATTCCTTTGGCCACCCCTCTCTCTGGCCACCGTTCGCCACTGCCAACTATTTTTGGGGTTGTCATCGCCGTTGAAATTTCTCCTCATCTCCTCTATATCCCCCTATCTTGGTCATCGACAACATCATCTTCTCTTTTAAATCTCTCATTAAAAAAAAAGAAAAAAGAATTTGTCGCCACTGCTTTGGCGCGCCTCTCACGGCATCTCTCTCTAGCGACATTATCCTCGCTGGCACCATAGTACCGACCACCTGAGCCATCGTCCTGCCTCCTCCATACGGCGCCCCCTCTCTCTTTTCTTTCTTAGAATTTTTAAAGGAATTTGTTTTTAGATATCGTCTTCACCAAAGGAATTTGTTCCGACTCTTCTTGAACTTTCAATCCATTTTCAACGTTCAAGAATCTCTCTTTCGACTGTGGGGGGAATATTAGATAATAAACATATTAGTTTAAATTATGCATATCTTTTATTATCTTGCAGTTATTTAAATTTGTTTTATTTGTTTAATTGTAGGTAGGTTATGATTCATTTGATTTCCTTATTATATTTATAATTCATTATCAATAATACAATATTCAAAGTTTACATTGTTCTAACACTTTCTTTATAACTTTATTTATATCAGAGAATCTAGAGTATTCAATATCCTTACTCATAATCGTTTTCAACGAATAAATGTGGAACGATTTGCAGTGAGAAAATCAAACGTAAAACCTTAAGATATAAATGGGATCGTTTAATAGAAACATCCTCAAGAGATTAAATCAAGACCGAAAATCAACATTAGAGAACTCGATATATACAAATAATAAAGTAGAGTCTATAGGAGAAAAGTCACATGAGCTGATGAAACATTATCCATATGTCCTAAAATAGTAAACTCAATAGCTTATCCGTAAAATTTTATATTGGATTGAGAATAACAATCTCAATTCAAAAAGCACCATATATTTATATCAAGTGGCGGGTTTTTTCGGGATAATTGCATTCATCTCACTTAAATTTTAGATATTTGGCATCCACACCCCTCAACTTTGAAAAATTGACATAGATTCCTCTTGGTACTTTTTTCATTATTTTTATTTTTAAAAGATTAAAATACCCTTCAATTTTCACTTATAATTTATTAAAAATATCAAGATGTCATCAAATGACATAAGGAGAATGAATAAATGATAAAGGGACCATAATTGAAAATTCTAGAGAATATGACTCAAAACTCCTAAAAAAAATGATATTCATTAATAGTTAGTTCTCTATTTAAATAAAAATCTTATCGTTTAAGTATGCTAATACATTTGACATAAACATGTACATTACTAATATCATAAGTAATTAATGTACATTACTAAAATTTAATTTCTCATTTTATAAAATATTATTAATAAATAGTACGTTACTAAATACTAACAAAAATCTTTATATGCCCAACACTATATATATTGAAATATGATTTTTCATAATATATTCAAAAACTTCTTCTAGTGTGCGAAAATAGTGTATTAACCTATTGAAAAAATTAGTTGAAAAAAAAGTAAATGCAATTCTATACTACTTTGTTTTTTTCAAGTTGACAATTGTGTTTTAATAAAAGTTCAAATCTAAAAATTGCTATTTTAACTAAAATCTATTTGGTACATACATATTCAATATTAAAATATTTTTTTTACTAAAATCTAAGTTTAGAAATATGAACATATTTTGAAGAACTTTAACTTTGAGATGCTATCTTATTTTTCTAATTTATGTCATTTAGTGATACTATTTCATCCTCCAACTAATTATACAATTTAACCATTTTCTAGTTAAAAGTGGAAGGGGCTTTTTTATCTTTTCACTAGAAAATTTAGTGAAAAAGTATAAGAGGGGGTGTTGATTCCAATTTTTCAAAATTAAGGGGTGTGGATGCCAAATATTCAAAGTTCAGGGGAGGGTGATGCAATTCTCCTCGATTTTTTCACATGAATAAATAGAAAATAACAACTCCAATTATAAAATATATAATTTACAACATACTTAATTTATTAAACTCATTATATTATAAAAATTTCGATTTACCTACTAACAACTTCCAAAATACAAGGAACTATGTCCACGCTTCTCCATTACGGACCAAACGGATTAACATTTATGTGGGCCACACAAGTCTCTCTTTCTACATCATCATCTTTTCAGCCCATAAAACAGTTTCAATTGTCAAACCGATGAGTGTAATCTGTGCTACGCACGAACTGAACTCAATAGAAAATTGATTACAAAAAGTTTTTTGAATTTTAATAGCCTCTATTTGATTGTATTTTTTTCAACAATCAAGATGTTGATCATAAATGGAATATTACTAATATTCAGCATAAAAAAAAATTAAATACACATAAAACTAACAAAAATACATTATATTATTTATAAACACTATATAGTAATTCATAAATGTCTCTTAAAATTTGTAACAATTGATATATTAGTGTGTAACTCGTGCTACGCACAACCTAAATTCCATTACAAATGCATTGTAGAATATGATATAATGTCATTATGTGAGGTGATTATATTGTTTTAGCATAAAATTAAAGATTATTTTCAGAAATATCTTTGCGCATTGTAATTACAAAATCAATGAAAAATAACATATACTTGTAAGGAGTGTATCCATGTGCCCACTCGAAAACTCTTTTTCAAAGCCGCCAAATGAAATGGGTAATTGACGTACTCAAGTAAAAAGAGGTTATGCAGCCTATGCTTTTATGTATCTAGATAAAAGCAAAGACGATTTTTAAAGAAGATAGAAGAAAAGAGTAAAACATAATCAAATCCGCACTACACCAATTATTCAGCCAAACAAAATGAAAAATATCATTATAATAAAGAACCACATCCAATTTCAATGTCAAATCTTAATTACGTATATATTGATGGTTTTTTGTTGCATGTAAAATGGCGGGGTCGCAGGTATACGAATAGTTTTTAGATTTTCGTATCCTATACTTACCTCTGTATAGAAATAATAAGCGCATCATTCTGCTATTAACTTGCTTGTTGAATTGAGCACACAATATTCTCTTAAAAACAAACTTTTAATGGAGAGAAATTGGCGAAACCCGATCATGTAATATAAAGTTTCATGCGTTCAATCTGAGTACAAACTTTTAATAGTAGTCAAAACTTTCATTTTCAATGTATAAAATGAATAGTTTTAAAATTATTTAAAGACATCACAATTCAACTAATAAGGAACCTAAATATTGGAGTATTTTTTGAGTGAAAACTCAATAAACAAAATGAACAAAAAATTGTTGTTCTATTTTTGGTGTGAGATATGACTAATTACATATGTGCTTGGCTAATATCAAAATTAAAATAATTTAGATATATTATTAGTTCATATTAGTTCATTCGATGTAATTAGTGCATAAAACGGGTTATGATTGTCAGGAGTTATATATAAGAATAATGTCTACCCAGATTATGAAGATGTTCTCGGGTGAATTATCAAAACCTTGAACAAATAAAACAATAGAAATTGAGTATAAAATTTAATGGATCAGTGTAATTATATTATATAGTAATTATAATAATAATATTTGCATACCTTACTTTATAAAGATGATTTAGACGAATGGTCTAACAGGTCCAATACTGAAACGAACGAAAACATGGAGAAGTTGATTAGTGCTCGCTTTTTCTTAATTATAATATGATTAGGACAAAAAAGACACATATCTGATAATTATGTAGATGTTCTCGAGTGAATTATCCAAACCTTGAACAAATAAAATAATAGAAATTGAGTATAAAAATTAATGGATCAATGTAATTAGATTATATGATAAATAGTAATCATAATATTTTATAATAATATTGAGCATACCTTGTTTTATAATGCTCTAACAGGTCGAATACTGAAACGAATGAAAATATGAAGAAGTTGATTAGTGCTCTTTTGATCTCAAATTATAATATGATTAGGATAAAATATATATATATGATAATAATCAAAATTTATATAAAATAAGGTGCATACACATAAATTGATGAAATAGTAATTGTGTTATAATAAGATAGAAAATAATAGATAGCAATGATTACAAGAAAATGAAAGAAAGATAGTAAGAGGTGTGCATACCTCCAAAATTCTGAATTAGGTGAATGCTAATTGGGTGTCTCGTTCGTCTAATCATTATTTAAATTATGTCATTATTTGAATTATGATTTTGATAAAGATTCGTATATAAATGTTAATTGGTTTCGAAATTAATATTGTGTTGAATAATAAATTTAATTAGCTCTGGGAATCTTATTTTTTCCTTGAATAATGAATATAACTGATAGTTAATAATTATTTATGGAAATATCATAATAAAGGGGAATCTTGTTTTTTCATTGAAATGGAAATAATAATCATAATAAAGGAAATATATTATACATGGATTCTTAATTAAATGTTAATTGGTTTCGAAAATATTATATTTTCCTTGAATAATGATTTTAATTAGTTCCAAAAATCTTATTTTTTTCCTTGAATATTGAATCTAGTTGATAGTTAATAATTATCTATGAAAATAATCATAATAAAGGAAATGTATTATACATGGAAATAATAATGAAGGAAATGTATTATACATGGAAATAATCATAATAATAGGAAATGCATAAGTAATGGATTGGATTCTTATTTAAATGTTAATTGGTTTAAAAAATATTGTGTTTTCCTTGAATAATGAATTTAATTAGTTCCGAAAATCTTATTTTTTTCCTTGAATATTGAATCTAGTTGTAGTTAATAATTATCTATGGAAATAATCATAATAAAGGAAATGTATTATACATGGAAATAATCATAATAATAGAAAATGCATAAGTAATGGATTGACCAAATTTTAAAATTTGATTGACAATTGCCATAAATTAATATCATCATCATAAATTAACCAACAATAAATTATCAGGATTAAAATAATTCAAAATTCTAGAAAATTAGAATTTGAGTTCAATAGTCAAAATTAGTCAATGACCGCTTTGCTATAATATATGTAATGATAATGATATTGAATCTAGTTGATAGTTAATAATTATCTATGGAAATAATCATAATAAAGGAAATGTATTATACATGGAAATAATCATAATAATAGAAAATGCATAAGTAATGGATTGACCAAATTTTAAAATTTGATTGACAATTGCCATAAATTAATATCATCATCATAAATTAACCAACAATAAATTATCAGGATCAAAATAATTCAAAATTCTAGAAAATTAGAATTTGAGTTCAATAGTCAAAATTAGTCAATGACCGCTTTGCTATAATATATATAATGATGTTGCAACTATACCTCTTAATTCTCATAGTAGAACTTAATATTTTTGTACTTTAACTATGTTTATATGTGTTCTAATTTCATTTTGAGCATCATCTCCTAAAATGTGTAGAGAAAAGGACAGTTGTTATTTTTAAAAATTATTAAAATTAATTTGATGACGTATAAAATGATTGGGTAGTCTTAAGTAAATAGTAGATAAAATTATTGAATATATATAAGCAAAAATGCAAAAGAAAGCGACTCTAAAAAATACTAAATTACTCAAAATGAATTATAAAATATGCACAATCCTTTTAATACTAAGATTATATATTTTATTCCAGTGTAGCACCACATGTGTAGCCGGAAATATGAATTTGTATAAGGAGATGCTTAATTGCACCACATGTGTAGCCGGAAATATGAATTTGTATAAGGAGATGCTGTATTGCACAGACACTTTAAAAAATCATAACGTGTTGTGTCGGACACCTGATCGGACACGACACTCATCCGACACTCTCCGACACCATGTCCATTATAAAAATAAATTTGTCTACTTAAATAAAAGGAAAAAAATAAAATATGAACACTGTAATGGATGCAGTTAGAGAGTATGTCTACTATGTATGCATTATTTGTGACACTTGATGTTATTTCACTTATCTTTTGTGATTTTGAAAATTGAATTATTTATTTTTCTTTCAAACATATATAACTTTACAAATAAAATACAAATATATAACGTACAATAGTCATTCTTATAGTTTATTTATCTAACCAGTCATTTAAATTAAAATGAAAAGACTAATTTATATATTTAACGTAAATTAATGAACATATATGTATATTAATTTATATATACACATTTTATTAGCAGTTTCGAGGTCGTATCGTATCCTAGCATTTTTAAAATGCCGTGTTCCGTGTCTGTGTCGTGTCGTGCGCCGTATCCCGTGTCCGTGCATTATAGAGGAGATGTGATAGAAAGAAAAAATATGAATGTGATCAAAAGAATTGTTCTCGAGAGAATGTGAAAGCAAAGATAAGAATAAGTCTATTTTTAACTAAGAATGGCATAAATTGTGTATTTTAATTTTTAAATGAGAATGAAATTGAATATAATATATATAAAGATTAGATTAGGCATTACTAATATTTTATTACTTCATTATTAATTTAATGAAGGGAGGTAAGAATGCATTGCAATGCCAGGCAATTTGAACGGCTGAAAATCGTGGAATCCACATCAGCCAAGCAGAATTTGGGACCAATCTGACGGTGCACGACACCCTGTCAGCTCATTTTGTGGCATGTGATTCAAAGTCCACATGTTCTCTTCCTAACTCTATTTTCAATTATTATATTCCATTTTTAAAAAAGATAATATTTGTATTAGAATCATAACGATATGCTAGTTTTTTATTCATACTTAGAATTCATGTTTCGTGAATCATCTAATCTTGATTTAGATATTTTGGTTTGATTGAAAATGTAAACGAGCTACCGATCCAAGTGAAAATTAGTTGAATATTTATAGTTTTGTATTTTAAATTCAATATTTGTGGAATCTTAAACTGTCGAATTTACGCACTGATCAAGCTGTGAGAAATTCTGAATTTGTTAGAGTTTGAAATAGTTTAGCCGGTCAAGTAGTTGTGGTGTTATACAAGTGTCCACATCAATTTCGATCTTCTTTGTTTAAAGTGAAATACATGTGTGTATACTGTATACAAATTAAAAAGTGATGTTAATTATACAAAATAGTAAATTCAATTTAGAGGACCCAAAAGTTGGCAAAAGAAATACGTGTGTTGTAATATGTAAGAGATGATGACAAACAATTGAGAAGGCCATAGATCCTCTTTCGTGGCTACACATCATATCGCGTCAACTACTTCTTATCCCGGTGGATTTTATTTGTTTTGGTCAACGTTACAAATGTTGAAATGAAATAAATAGTTCAAATTCAAAGCTACCAAAAATTAGCACATGTGTTTCAAACTTTCAACCCTTATCTACGATGTAAACATAATGGACATTATTTATACTATTCAAAAATAAATATAAAATCAATCAATAATATTTTTTGTCCCAACCAAATGAACACAAGTATATTTCCTTGACATTTTATTTTCCAACATCAATTTGTGTTTAATATTAATCACGTATTCATTGTCCTCATCTATTTTCGTGACATTTTAATAAAACAAAAAGTCTACTAACATAAATTAATTGTATTAAATAATTTAATTTTACAATGGATACGTGTTCATAAAAATTAAGACAAGTTTATGATTTTAAGAAGACAATTTCATTTTGAAGAGGAAAAGAAAAAGAAAAAGAATATCCAAACGCATAAAACGGATTTATAAAGCGAATATTCTGGTTGGATGATCCCGTTCTCCTAGGCTCCTTAAATACCCTTCCATAAACTATTTTTCATCACAATAATTTCTTGAATCCTCAATAATACTTTTGATCTCTATCAGCAATGGCCCTCAAAGCTGTTCATGTTTCCGATGTTCCTAATCTTGATCAGGTCCCCGAGAATGCTCTTCATTCTCCCCGTCTCTCAAAAGGTATACATATACATATATATATATATATACGAGAATAATTGTCATCAAGATTTTCTTTAATGGGTGGGATTTTGTGCAGGAATAGGGAGAACGGCGTCGTTTAAAGTGCCGAAATTTGTGGTGATTGGGCACAGGGGTAATGGGATGAATATGCTGCAGTCTTCAGATTCGAGAATGAAGGCTATTAAAGAGAATACAATTCTTTCTTTTAATAGTGCGGCTAAATATAACCTTGATTTCATCGAGTTTGACGTTCAGGTACAAATATAATACCTTCTAATTCTCCGGTGGTGTTATTGCAATTTCAGATTTTTTTTCATTTTTTATTTTTCTTACCGGCGTTTTGTCGCCGCGTAAAAAAAGGGGTTTTTATTGTCTTTGTTTTGTTAAATGTAAGAATCTCTCTACTCTGTTAAAATTGGCTTTTTAACTGTTGCCATATAATCACGACGAACATAGATTAGGGTTTAGCTGATCGATTTAGATATTGGTTGGCTTAATTTGAGTATTCCCCTTTGTTCATTTCAACTTAATTTTACCAAATAAAGATACTGATTAGTTTATTTTTTTCCCCTTTCTTTGGCCCCCCATCAAAATTCTATCTTTATAGTCTTGCTCTTTGAATGAAAAGTACTATGTACTTTTTAGACAAGAGGCTTAGACATCGAAGTGAGAAACGACTCTGAATTTTGTAGGTGACTAAGGATGGCTGCCCCATCATTTTTCACGACAATTTCATCTACTCTGAAGATAACGTAAGTTTTATTTCTTTTAATAAATTAAAGCCTTTTATATTGAAATTATTCGAGTAAAATTACTGCAAAGGTTGAAAATTTCTGAGTGGGGGGTTTAAATTGTGATAATCTCAGGGTACAATCAATGAAAAGAGGGTTACAGAATTATCTCTGTCTGAGTTTCTTAGCTATGGCCCCCAGAAAGAAGAGGGTTCAGTGGGAAAAACTTTGCTGAGGAAAACAAAGGATGGCAAAATCGTAAAATGGAGTGTTGAATCCGACGATCATATGTGCACTCTGCAAGAGGCGTTTCAGAAAGTGAACCCTTCTCTCGGGTTCAACATCGAATTGAAATTCGACGATCATGTCGTTTACCAACAAGAGTATCTCATTCATGTTCTACAATCTATATTGGAAGTCATTTTCGATCACGCCAAAGATAGTCCCATTATATTTTCCAGCTTCCATCCCGATGCTGCATTGCTTGTCAAGAAGCTTCAAAACACATACCCTGTAAGTTCGACATTTAAACATCACATTAAACGAGATTATGTTGTTTTTCAATGCTCTGAAATTTGTTGCATATTATAGGTATATTTCCTCACAAATGGGGGAACGGAGATTTTCGAAGACGTGAGAAGGAATTCGTTGGACGAAGCAATTAAAGTATGTTTAGAAGGTGGTTTAGAAGGGATTGTTTGTGAAGTGAGGGGTATATTCAGAAATCCAGGGGCTGTGAACAAAATCAAAGAATCAAAGCTATCTTTATTGAGTTATGGGAAATTGAATAATGTAGATGAAGCAGTGTATATGCAACATGTGATGGGTGTTGATGGAGTGATAGTGGATTTGGTTCGAGAAATATCGGAAGCTGTTTCGAACATGGTAAAGCCATCATCATCGGTGTTATTGGAGGAAGGGGATGAACAAATTCAAAGCAGGCCACAGTTCTCACAAAGGGAGCTGGCTTTCTTGTTGAAGCTCATTCCTGAATTGATACAACATTGATATATTTAGTTCCATACTGTGTAACATTACTTTTTATTTTTTAATCTTATTTTATTGGGGGTTAAGTGTGGAGGGACTAAAGGTTTTACATAAATTGTACATAGATTTGTTACTCAATGTGAACCTATATTTGTATCACTATTACTTAATTTCAGTTTCTTTATGCCTTACATTTTTTCATTGCAGGTAGAATGAGTCAATGATTGTGCAATATTGTCTCATTTAGTTCGACTTTGTGGGGATGGAAAATTACACTTTCCGTCACACACAGTGGCGGAGACAGGGTGGGGTGGGCAGGGGCGGCTGCCCCACCCAAATTCTTTGAAACACAAGTATATTTTAAAAATTTTAACATTGTCGCCCCACCCAAAATTTTGACCCCACCTATTTTCAATTCCTGGCTCTGCCACTGGTCACACAACTCCTTATTTTATGTGTGTCTCGTTTATTCTCTTAATTTTTAAAATATCTCATATTTAGTTTCAATAAAAAATTTAATGATCAACTCTGTCAATTAAGATTTTTTGTATAATTGACATGACATTGAAAAGAAATATTGTGTTTTGAATATAATTATATTTTGAGTAAATTCGTTTATGAATTCTTACCATAAAATTGAGTGAAATTGTTGACTGACATAGTTGATTGCTAAATTTGTAAGATAATTTTTTTTTTAGAATTAGATGTGAGATGTTTAAAATGTTGTGAGATTAACTGTGAAAAATCTATAATAAATGATACCAAAGTTAAACACAGATAAATTAGAAATACAATTTTCCCCGAGGAGATGACCAAATTTTTGGCAGACACTATTTGAAACGAATCAGTAAGTCCATATATTTGATAAATGCACTATTATACTGAACGAATGATGTGGGGTTCTACAAATTATTAGGAATATACTGCACCGGGACCGTCAGCCACATATTCTCCCAAAGGGGATGGTTTTTTCACCATAGGTGGGGTGAAAAAAACACCCCCTTTAGAAGAATATGTGGTAAAAACTGGACCCGGCCGTTATAGAATCACCCAAATTATTATAACTTCTCAAAAGCTCTAAATTGTTAAAGTAAGATATATAAAGAATGTCCATAAGTTTTGAAATACATTAAAATTATCAAAATTAAAACCAGAGCAAATTATTATCACTTTGTACAATTTATCTTCCCTACTTTATAACATGGTTCCTGATTTAGCTCATAACAAGAGGATCCATTAAATCAAGTTGGGACTCACTTGTATGCTTAACGAGTTCGTAAAATAATAGTAGACTGCATTCGGGGTCCATTAAGATACCTGCGTACCTTTCATTAGGATCAAGTTTGATCATAGCTCAAGTTATTTGTTAGGGTCATATCGAGTTATCTTTAGCTCGGGTAATAATATACGTGGGATTATACTGTTGGATCTATTCGAAATCGTAAAGTGCAAGGACAAATTATCTATACTATCTATTTTCTCTCATATATTTATAATTGGTCTTATTTATAGGAGTGACACGTTGTAGGGATGGTAGAAAGACATGTGTGGAATACCGTATATGTGTCTTAGATAAGTCTGCTAAATTATCCGAGTCCTCTATGTATTTGACCTGGTTTTTAAATAACACGCAAGTTTGATAGTGTTCTGCAAATAAATATTTCTTATTCAGTGAATCTCATAAAAATATAATTAACTTTTTGGGGGGTGGTATGCAGCATGCTTAGTCAGTACAATCCTAAATAACGAAATATATTTCTACACATCAGTTCCATTGAAAATACAAACCCTCAACCGTAGACATAATATTTCAATTTACAAAAAGACAATTTTGATTTTAAAAAGAGTTGAGACTTTAAACTTTTGTTCCTTCAATTAAATACACCAATTCACTAGCGATTACAAATAAAAAAGTTGTTAGCGAAATATGTTGTTTATTAATTATATGCAAAAATAAAAGATTTTATTCAATTTTGACCGAGACATCTTCTATAGAGTATGAAATCATATTATTTGACTTTAGAATATAATGCGTGATCAATGAATTTAAAAATAAATGATCAATAACTATTATTTATAGGAAATATATATAGAGCAAAATTAATTTTTATATGAATTCAAATTATGTTTGTGACTGTGCTATTCTTAATTGTTAAGTACGACTGTTATAAATAAAGGTTGATCGTTTGTTCTTTGTATATTCAATATAAGGAATTATCATCAGTTTCTAAATAGTAACGGAAATGAAGGTTCTGAAGTAATTTTGATTTTTGTCCTTTGTGTATTCAAAAAAAAATGTTATAACTAGTCTAACGACCATAAGGTCTTTGTTGTTTAGACTTTAGAGAAACGATCAAATTCGATAGGTAATATATGGGCTTTTAAATAGCAGATCCAAATTCACAGCGGGTCTGTTGGTCCTTTTGAGCTTGGCCCGTTAATTTTCAACAGCATTGTGAAACCTAAGGGTTAGTGTTGACCCAATTAGACCCGTGATATTGGGTAAGGTCCAACCTAAAATATAATTATTAAGTTCTTTACCATTTATGATCCAAAATAATGCACATAATATTAAGTTTAAATTAACATAAAACCAGATATTTAGTGTAAGATCCAATAAGTTTTAATGCCCTGAAATCCCATTGGAAATAAAAGTTAACTCATTTTTTTTTCATTTTATAAACCTCGTAATGTAAATGTATATTTCAATTTTAAGACTTAGGAAGAGCTTCACTTGTGCATTGAATCAAAGGAATTAATTAGCCTGAGACATTGAACTAAAAGAGGTGTGGTCGCACTCTTATCTTGCCTTTGTGACAGAGTGGTGTCAATTTCAAGGACACAAATATGACAAAACTATTGCATGTGCATGTTGGGTCTTTGGCTCTTTAGCAACCCATTGCTTATTTCCAAGTTTTTAGAATAAAAATAACAACACTGTCATTATGGTTTTAAAATCACGTTATTTCAATCCAATTAATAAGTTTTTGATTGAGTTGGTTTCTAAAGATTTATTTTGGTTCCAATTTTGTTTCATATTGGATTTGAATTGTTTTGTCACATAATGATTAAAAATCTGCAAATAATCAAAATTATAAGAAACTTGAATTAGGTTGAACTTGATTCTCTTTTGGGTTAAGTTTAATTCTACTTTGAAACTATATATAACCAACGCATTTAAGAACCAACTTAAATCCAAACTCAACCTACCTGTTTGCCACCGCTATAAAACAATGAGCTTAATCAACGGTTTGGTATTAAGTATTAATAAACATAAATCTAGAATTTGTCCAAGGGTTGATCTTATTAACTCAAAGAAGGGACGTGTAAGAAAAAATAACTACAATAATAACAGTGTAGGGTGTAATGCTGGACCCTATTCATGTTAAGTAACATCATTATACAAAAGAAAGATAATTAGATTTGTTTAAGGTACTCCACGTGGCAAGATTGAAAATAAATATAGATGGAAAAACAACTTTGATATGAAAATAAAATTAACGATTGTTCTCTATTACTTTGATAACTAGAAGGACCTTGTTGCAATATTCTTGAATTATGAGATTGTAATTATTATGGTTAGACCCTAACATATACTTATGGGTTATGGCAGTATATGTTAGGCCTTGCACCACCAGTATTTTGTGCTTCTACTCGACCCATTTATCTTAGTCCAAATTTATCATATGTTCGTTAAAATGCACGTAATACACAAAGACAAGAAGAACAATTTCTAAAGTAAACTAGAAGAAAAGGTCATCTTAGTGTGAAGATGAGAAAAATCCAAGAAACCATCTTTTTGGGCACTTTACAAAACTAATATAAACTAAAATCCTTAATTGGAATATAATTTTTTATTTCAAATATTTATTCTAATATATTAAATATCTCTTAATAAATATATAAATGAATTAAATAAAATATAAACTATGATTTGAAATAAAAAAAAATATTTTTCACTTTATTCCATGTTTATTTCAGCCTTTGGTCAAAAATTGGAGAGTCCGTGTGGGAATAGAAGTGTCCAACTTTCTTCATCGCTTATATAAACAAACCGCATCATTTGTTTAAAGACAGCCCACAAGGACAACACATAGCTTAGCCTTCCCTATTGTCTCTATACTTCCCCTTTTATTAAACCCGCTGCAGAGCCCCATTTTCGACATGAACTTGTTTGCTTCTTAGATTAATTACTGTCTTTCTTGTGCAGCGGGTTTAATTGGCAGAGATGGAGAGGCCAAACTGTGAGGATGAAAATGGTTATGGAGGCACCAAACTTCCTATTGGGTTCAGATTTTACCCCACTGATGAAGAACTTGTTGTTCACTACTTGAAGAGAAAGGTCTTTGCTTTGCCATTGCCCACCACTGTCATTCCTCAATTCGACGTTTTTCAGTCCAATCCATGGGACTTACCTGGTGGGTTCATGCTTTATCTTTTCAAACATATTTTTTGGGGGTTTTCTTATAGGGCTTTATGATTATGCTATACCCTGTTAAGAATATTAAAAACCCATCATTTAATAGTCGAATCGGAGATGAAATTTGTGTATTTTCCCTTAATAATACTATTGCTATTTTCATTTGATTAAAGGTGACATGAAGGAGAAGAGATACTTCTTCTGCCAAAGAAATAGGAATAGTATGACAAAATGCAGTAGCAATTTCAGTGCTGAATGTGGGTATTGGAAAGCCAGTGGCAAAGACAAGCAAGTTATGGCTCCAGGCAGTAGTAACTTACTCATTGGGATCAAGAAATCTTTCGTGTTCTACAAAAGGAAAAATTCCCGTGGAGTTAAAACCCAATGGATTATGCATGAATTCTGCCTTGTGGGCTCTGTTAACACACCCTACTTAACTCAGGTGTGGATCATATTATGTATACCATTAGTTTTACTGGTAATGATTTGGATTTTGTTGTTAAATCATAATTTATTTGCAGAAACTGATGATACAAGTTGGAGATTGGGTTGTTTGCCGTGTGTACCAAAGGAAAAAGAAAGCAAGAAATGAACATGGGACTAACACTCAGATAGGTAACAGGACTTTACAAGGGATTAAGACAAGTGATGACATGAATGAGTTGGGATTTTCATGTAATAAAACTTCAGTATCATCGTGTTCGAGTGGGATCACTGATATCTCTTGTAATGACTTCTTAGATCAGGAAGCAAATAGCCATAATGTTTGTTAGCTTTTCACTTGTAATGCATTCATTTGAAGTTTGCTACAAACATGTTCAGAATTGAACTTCTTAGTTCCATGAATGCTTTATTTCTTGCTCAGGAATTGTTATTTTTGGCATTTTTAAGATTGGGTTGTCTGATACAAGCGAGACATAATATTACGAATTATTACATAGCCAGATATATTCAATCTTAATACAGTTACGATAGATCCCTATTCACACATGAATGAATTTCAATGAGTTTAAGAGGCTCTAAGGTCAACAACAATCAGCACGGAATTGCCCCTTCCTGGGAATAAAATAAATATTATTTGAAGGATAAAAAATATGGTTTGAAAAGTGAGTTTGAATGAGATTTTTAAGAGAAAAATATATAATAATTGTGGTTGATGTGATATAGTTTTTGTTATGAGAAATTTATTTGGGTTGATATTTAAATATAATTTTCATTAAATGTTTTAGTCAAACTCGTTGATCTAGACGTCAAAAAATAGTCATAATATTTTAAAAGTTGCATTATTTAGCGTTAGAAATGTAATTAATTTAATTTTCAGCTTTATAAGATAGTTGGAAAAGCCCTTTTAATTGATGATATTAATTGTCAAATCATGAATAATAAAATTCAATTTTACTCATTTGTTGCAAGATTTTTTTTTCAAATTTATTTATAATTTTGGAGATATTTTTGTAAGAATTTTTTTTTACGACTGTGCCAAACAAACTAATTTTTCGCACTTTTTGGGATATAGGTACCAATCCGAGCCCTATTATGTTCAATTTTTTGTTATTTTATTGGCAAATGCAAATATTTATTTTTCTCTTTCTGTTCCCGTTTAAAAGTTTACAAAAGGTTAGATCAAAAAACAATCATTAAACTTGAAAAAAAGCAGCAGCATTCATTATTGCCAGAATCTGAAGCTTATCTTATAATTAAAAAAAAAGGCAACTGATTTTTTGCGAAGAAAAAAGAGAAGCATCCAAAGAAAGAAGACAGAATCCTAACTAATGGTATTTTGGCTGGTATATATGGAAATAGAATACTTCTTTTTATTTATTTATTTATTTTTAAAAAGAAAAAAAGATCCCATAATTATGTGACTACAAGAACCAGGACAAAAAAAAAAGAAAAAGAAAATAATAGTGATTAATGGCATCTGCACATGTTTGCTTATTCATTGGCATCTTTCACCAGGCGAAGGAAAGAATTTAATCAGTATTAATTCCCTCTTAATATATATATGTTTGTTCCATAAACAGAATCACTTTTTTTGCTAACTTTTAGCTTCTATGTATATATTTATTGAGTTCATATATTTCAGTTTTAAACAAATAAAGTTATACTAAGAAGGTTGAAAATAAAACATTTAGTCTGTTAATCAAAACCATAATTGATGAACTTTATTTTGATTGATAAATTAATTGTTCTAGTTTAATTTATTTGCTAGTTGTTCTTGGAAATGGGATTCATGTTGTGGGGTTCAAAGAACAAGACAGGTTGGTCTGTAGATTTAGATAATGTCAAAGATACTTTTTGTCACCCAATTGAGCCAGAAATACCATTAATTTAATTACAAGTTTAATCAATATGTTTTAAGTTATTATTTAAAATAAATCATGGTTATGAAAAATGAATTTCAAAAGTATGTGATCTCGTGAAGCGGCGGCCGGTGGAAGGAGTATGACTGCATGAATTGTTGCTAAATGCTAATACCAAATAATGGCACAATAAGAATTGTGTTAATAATTGCAATGTGAATTAGATTAAATATTTGAGTGAATTTTCTATCTCGTAATGATGAATTATAATAGTGTCATATTATTGTGAAATTGACAAATGTCAATATATTTGAATTATTATTATTAGTTTAATTTTAAATTGACACTTGTCAATCTCACACTAACGTGATACTATTGTGGTACACCACTGTGAGATAAAAGATCAATTCAGATTAAAAATAATTTTATTTTTTGCTGACACAAAATGAATCTGAATTTATTATGTAATTTTGTAGCTTGATTCATATTTAACTCAACTTAACAAGGAGCACGATGAGTAGAAACTCAAAAATAATAAAGTTATATTAGCTCAGCCGTTGGGTTAAGGTCAATTAAATGTTGTGACCTAAATTAATAGACTTGGGTCGATCAAATTGTTATAAAATAGATCCAATTGAGCTGTGAAATTTGACTTGATTCTACATTATTGGATGTGTAGGCAACTCCATTTCATTCGGGTGCAATCCGACTTAACATAATACATTGCTTCCCAAATTTACTCTGTTCGCAGCTAATGAGCATAGTCCGAGATCGATAAAAAGATATACTCAAATGAAATTTTACTGATTACTCATTGATGGGTCCCCAATTATGAATATGGGTACTTTCGTAATTTAATAAAATAATTGGTATAAGAGGAACATTAATACGTTGCTATTGTGGGTCGCCCCATGGGCCCCAGCCGACGGCCCAATAAGACGAGCACATGGCCCAACAAAGATCGCTATAAATATCATCTGAATCGGCTAATTAATGATTATCTGGTTTACACTCTAAAAACTAGAATTACTAAATACTCTCCAAATACACGAAATTGAGGGGTATAATATTCTTTAACTACGAAGAGGCTTGATCCTATCAAAGTAGGTACGTAGACAGTTTGATACCAACAAGTGCATCCCACCATCCAAAAATTTCTAATCTGGTTTGTTGTGAGGCGGGTCGGATCTCATCCTTACGTGCTCCTCACGTGATATTACTATTTGATCCCGCATCACTCATATAAAAAAATTAAAATTAAATAAAAAATTGTATTATTAAATTTAGAGAAAATGAAGTCTATACTGTCTTTGATTTAGTGGTAAGATCATGAATTCGACCCACCAAATGTGTGGGATGCTTTCTTCCGGGACAAAATTTGTTGATTAATTATAGTTAATTTGATATTAAATGTAATAATATAATCTTTTATTTAAAGAAAATGACATTAATGGTTATGGTCATATGGAGCACAAACAAATGAATAAGCTAGGGTCAAAGTGTAATTAGTGTGAAATGAAATAAAAGAGACAGTAAAAAACTGCAAAAAGGCAACGTGCAGAGAGAGATAAGAGGAAATCCAGGTGAAGCGACTCTTTATAAGTTGATTGCTTGTAGACAAATACTTCTATAAACAATCAATCAACTCTTTGCCTTTTTTATTACCATTTTTTTTTTCTCTTACAGGTAAACATTTTTACATTATTAGGATTAATTTGTGGCGTAAATTGCTGACTTACAGCCTTTAATTTTAGTCAAAGAAGTAGGTCCAGTTATTATTATTATTATAATTATTATTATTGTTACTACTGTCAGTGCAATAAATTTGCTCAAGTTTTCAATTTTCATCCCATAATCCTTACATATTATCATGATTAACACGACTCTTTGTTGCCCCAAACAAACACCAATTCAAAGCAACCATTTACTGTAATTAATCTTACTTCTTATTTTCTACTTCACATCATGTTTGCAAAGAGTTCCTCCAATACGGGATCTGCTTAACTTTTATCTTACGTCTCCCAATAATTTTCTATATTTAAATTAGTTTTATACTAATATTATTCAGGGCTACTGGGAAAATAATATTACTAACTTCAATTTTTTGTTCAAAAGCTAGTAAATTTAAGCTCAATTTGTAATATGTGTCTCTAACTTGACTAACTAGTTAACGCAAGTAACTATTAATCTATCAATTAAACGAATATATAGGACCTATAGTTGAAAATAACGAGGCATTTCAAAAGTTTAAATTAAAGACAAATATTATTTGTGATTTTGGATTAAAATTTAATATGACATTGTTTTATGTTACAAAATGGATTTTTAGCTACAAACAAACTTTAAGAATATTGTAGCTAAAATGTGAATTTCTTATCAATTCTTTGTTGACCACACAACTCTTTTTATTGGTTACATAAAGTCCATCTTCTCAAAACTTTATACACAATTATCTCTTTCCTTTAAAAGTTTGTCGCAATACCTTCTTAAATTATTTTGTAAAATATTGAGTTGTTCTTGTTAATTTTTACTAGCACAAAATAATCGAGAGTTATTTGTGAGCATTGATGGAATAAACATCTAAATTTTTTATCAAAATTAATATCTGAGAACGGTGAAATTAATTAGTCATACAATTTTGTAATAACCCATGAAAAACTTGAAAAAGATTTCCAAATTTTCATGTCCAATGACATAGATAAGTGTGTTCATTAATCCTTGCACATAACGATAATGTTTTTGCATTATGATTTTAAAGGGTACTGTAAATTATCGTAAATACTTGAATCAATCATATAAATCTTTGTAGTATTGTCTGTCCAATCAAATTGTTGTATTATGTTGGTTTGTCTAGCATAAAGATATAGAGGGATTGCTTAGTAATTGTGCAACCATGAACATAACGAACAATTGAAACATAATTAATCATGTTACTAGAAATGATGTGAAACAAACTAACATGGGTGTGGGGACGAACTTTTTTTTTTTTTTTTTTACATCCTTGTTTGTTTGTACTAGGTTTTTTAGATTATGTCCCTCTAATCATTTTACGCTTCTAAATTACTGCGTTTAGTCGAAGCAAAAATGAATCACTTCTAACTTTTGAGGTAGCATTTTTCAGGGCGTTTTATAAAAGAACGATGAATGGTATATACCACTTTTTACATAATGCTGATTTTTGGCATTCGTTAACTTTGTTAAAAAGTCACTTGTAATTTATAAATTAAAAGACAATGAAAAATCAATGATATTAAAATGATTGACTCGATTGTATAATTGTTTTTGAGTAATCTTGATTACTTTGTAAATTCTTGCTACTTAATAGTTAATCCTACATCTTTGTATTAATGTTTTTCCCAAGCCCAACAAAATACACCAAACTCCAGCTGAATGAGTTCACAATGACCTGTTTAGAAGGAATAGGTTGAATTGATCAAAAAAAAAAAAAAAGAGGACTAGGTTGAAATTTTATTGTTGGACCTGTAGGTTTATAGATATTGGGCCTTTGGGTTCTTGCTATTTGGGCCTCAAGGGAATCGCATAGGTTTTACGTTTGTGTTAACTGAATTACAGGAAATGAATTAATCAGCATTGGTAATTAAGCATTAAATAATGATTACAATTTAATATATTTGAAACTACGTAATTAAACAAGAACTTGCAGAATTGATTATACACAAAGGATACCAATTTGACAGTTGACACTATGTGTTTGAAAAGATTTTGTTGTTTTGTGTTATAAAAAACTCTAGTGTGTAGCTTGTGCTATGCACAAAAAAATTATAAAAATTATGATTCATATGGTTAATTATTATTTTTGAAACATACAATTTTATTCATGAAATTTTATCTTATATTATCATTGAAATTTTATTTCTATTCCACTTCAGTCCATCAAATTTCAAATACACCTTGAATTTTAAGGGGATCTAACAATGCATTTTTGTTTCAAATGTAGTTTCAATCTTATTCTATTGTTGTTTGTATAATTTTAGTTTTATATGGCATTACTTTTATTCTTATTTTGCATTATTTATCTATTAAAAATAGGTATGAGTTGAAAAAGACCATTTAAACCGAAAGTCAATTTTTGTGATGGAATGTAACGCATTTAAACACGTTCTCAGCATTTTCTGTGACAGAAATTCAAATTTCCTCAAAGTTAGGTAAAATATTTTTGTATGTTCTTCTTTGTTTGACATAAAAAGTGTAAGAAAAAAGTCGAAAAATGCTATTGAACTTTTTTATATAATAAATTAGAGTTTTGATTTTTGTTTGATTTTTTTTTAATGTTATAAACATCCTTTAGTTGACTACATGCATTTATGTATTCATATATGACCTTCCACCTTTTTGCTTTATATTTCTACACTTTCTATTTGAATTATATTGTGTCAATAAAGTTAATTACTTGCACGATTTAACAACTCAATATAAAATGACAAATGAATTTATTATCTTCAATAGTTTTAATTTGCTTGAGACTAACAATCTCTTTATCAAATTTGCAAGAGGCAAAATTTTATATCATTATCTAATTTAACACTTAATAATAATAAAATACAAAAATAATAATGATAAAAATCACAAAAAAAAATATGTTAAGACATTAGTTTGATTGACATACATGATTTTGGTACTTCATGAACAATGACAAATCAATTGAAGCACTTTGAATTGTATCCTTTGAAAAATTCTGACAAATGAATAAATAGTTTATATCATTATCTAATTTAGCACTTATGAATAATAGAAAATCGTGAAAAGAAACTATAAACTTTTGCTTGGGTTTAACAACCTCTTTAACAAATCTGCAAGAGACAAAATTTCATATCATTCTAATTTAGCACTTAATCATAATAAAATCACAAAAAATATATATGAAAAAGATGACATAAGTTCAATTGACTTACATGGTTTTGATACTCCTCAAACAATGACAAATCAATTGAAGGGGCATTCTATTTGCAAATAAAAACTCACATCATTATTTAATTTAGCATGTGTAATAATAATAAAATTCACAAAAAAAAGACATTAGTTCGATTAATATACATTGGTATTCCAAACAATGACAAATCAATTGAAGCACTTTGAGTTGTAACCCTTGAAAAATTCTGAAAAATGGAATAGAAAATCATGAGAAAAATATAAAACTTACATGGTCTTGGCACTTTTCAAAGATCAAATGTTGGCATAGAAATTCAGTCGAGTGAACGAATGAATTTAAGATCAATTTGGAACATGCATGCTGAGTATAAAAGATGCCAATTGATTGAAAATTTTAGAAGAGTAACAATTTAAATTTGAGAAATCAATTAGTCTCATTGATAGGTTTAATTATGGAAATTTAAATTATGGATATAAATTATGGAAGTTACGGAAATTTAAATTATGAAAGTTAAATAACATAAATTTAAATTATGGAAGTTAAATTACGAAAATTACTCAAATAGGCAAGTTACAAAAATCTTTAATATATTCAAATTATGGAAATTACGGAAATTTACAGAAGTTAAATTGCGGAAATTTAAATTATGGAAGTTAATAATATAAATTATGGAAATTACGAAAATTTAAATTATGGAAGTTAATAATATAAATTATGAAAATTACGAAAATTTAAATTATGAAAGTTAAATAGCAGAAATTTAAATTATGGAAGTTAAATTACGAAAATTACTCAAATAAGCAAGTTACAAAAATCTTCTAGTATATTCAAATTATGGAAATTACGGAAGTTAAATTACGGAAATTTAAATTATTAGAGTTAATAATATAAATTATGGAAATTACGAAAATTTAAATTATGGAAGTTAGATTACAGAAATTTAAATTATGGAAGTTAATAATATAAATTATGGAAATCACGAAAATTTAAATTCTGAAAGTTAAATTATGAAAATTTAAATTATGGAAGTTAATAATATAAATTATGGAAATTACGAAAATCTAAATTATGGAAGTTCAATTACATAAATTTAAATTGAGGAAGTTAATAATATAAATTATGGAAATCATAGAAATTTAAATTATGAAAGTTAAATTACGGAAATATAAATTATAGAAGTTAATTACGGAAATTACTCAAATAGGCAAGTTACAAAAATCTTTTGATTTAGAAGAGTAATTTCTTAATTTGTACTTTTGATTGGCTTAATTTGTGAAAATTACAATTATAATAAATAAAAGGTTACCATAATTTAGTTCGTTGATTTTGAAATTAGAAAATAACAGGTTCTAATATTAAATTATGGAAGTTACGAAAATTTAAATTATGAAAGTTAAATAACAAAAATTTAAATTGTGGAAGTTAAATTACGAAAATTACTCAAATAGGCAAGTTACAAATTTTTTTAATATATTCAAGTTATGGAAATTACGGAAATTTACGGAAGTTAAATTGCGAAAATTTAAATTATGGAAGTTAATAATATAAATTATGAAAATTACAAAAATTTAAATTATGAAAGTTAAATAGAAGAAATTTAAACTATGAAAGTTAAATTACGAAAATTACTCAAATAGGCAAGTTACAAAAACTTCTAATATATTTAAATTATGGAAATTACGAAAATTTAAATTATGAAAGTTAATAATATAAATTATGGAAATTACGAAAATGTAAATTATGAAGAAGTTAGATTACAGAAATTTAAATTATGGAAGTTAATAATATAAATTATGGAAATCACAGAAATTTAAATTCTGAAAGTTAAATTACGAAAATTTAAATTATGAAAGTTAATAATATAAATTATGGAAATTACGAAAATATAAATTATGGAAGTTCAATTAAATAAATTTAAATTAAGGAAGTTAATAATATAAATTATGGAAATCACGGAAATTTAAATTATGAAAGTTAAATTTCAGAAATTTAAATTATAAAAGTTAAATTACGTAAATATAAATTATGGAAGTTAATTACGGAAATTACTCAAATAGGCAAGTTACAAAAATCTTTGGATTCAGAGGAGTAATATCTTAATTTGTATTTTTGATTAGCTTAATTTGTGAAAATTACAATTATAATAAATAAAAGGTTACCATAATTTAGTTCGTTGATTTTGAAATTAGAAAATAACAGGTTCTAATCATAAACGTAAAATTTGTTACTTTATGTTTTTATCCATATCTTAATTAACTAATGAATAAAATTTTAAAAAATTCAAATTATATAATCAATGAAATCAACAATTTTTTTGACAATTAAAAAAATATCAAAATTATGAGAAAAAAGATAGATAGCAAAGTGGGTCAACACCGCTTTGATATAATATATATAATAGATTTACGGTTTGATTGTTTTGAAGTCAATCATCAATATAACTTATTTTTAATTACTTGAGAAAGGATGAAACAGAAAGAAACAAAAGTAAAAAACTATGAAATAATTTTTTTGTTTGTTATCTAGTAAAAACTTTTTTTTTTAAAAATCCCAAAAAAAGTGCGAAATTGAATTCTAACAGTTAACATTATTAAAAGGAATATTCTCAGCTATCTTTCGAAGTTGAAAATCAAACCAATTACATATTCTAACATAAAATAAACGTAACCTTCAAAATAAAATTCATTATAAGTATTATTTATGCATAAATCAATAAAATTGACTAGAAATATTTAATAAAAATTATATTTAAATATTAATTTAAATAAATTTATATAATAAAAAATATATCACATTAACCACAATCATTATTTTTTTTTAAAAAAATCATCTAAATATACTTTTCGAACCCATGTTTTTTTATCATTAAAATATATTTTTCTCATTTATTACTATAATTGGTTTTCTATATACAAGCAATCGGGCATAATTTCCTATTAAATATATTAGTAGCCAATTATTGAATTCCCATCCACGTGACGGCAGTAGTAGCCTTTGTACGTCAAAAGTTTGATAAATTATATATTGGGAGAAGGCAGAATGAAACATGATTCATCGTCGTTTTGGTCAAATTTCAAATATTCTGCTCTTCCCTTCTCCAGAAATCTCAGGCCTCAATTGTTGGGTACTTATACCCCAAAATAGTATAAATTATAAAAAAATTCATTTATTTAGCATGTTGTAAAAAAATTCTTGCAATTTTTTTTTCCAAAATTAAATAATTTGGAATCTTTTTTGCAAAAATTGAATAAATTATTCATGATTTGACAGTTAGACATGGCCATCTGGTTCCCGAAATCATGGAATCGAATCGGTTCGAACCGTGGTCAACAGTTCCGGAACCATTGACCACAATTCCCGGTTCGAACTGGGAATCAGAACCGTGCCACACGGTTCAGTTCCGATTTCTCGATATGAGGAACCGGAACTGGCAATTAGAACCGCCGGTTCCAACGGCTAGGAACCGTTGGTTCCACGGTTTTTTGCTTTTTTTGTTTTTTTTTTTCAAATTTCGACAGTTGAGATCAAGTATCCGTTTCAAATCAATGGTTGAGATCAAGTGTCCGTTAGAATTTAAAAATAACGGCTAAGATATTTTACGATTTTACCCCCAAAATCACCTATAAATAATCCTTCAACATTAACATTTTTCCTACACCATTTCCAATCTCAATCTTCTCAATCTCTACTCTATTTTTCTATTACTCTTGCAAAATTACAATTTTTAGTTTGTTTGTTCAATATTTAATTCAATTATATTCATATTTCGATTATTCGATAATTTTCAATTTTACTTCAACTTACTAAATCAATATGTCTAGTGGTCGAGGATCATCGTCATCTTCAAAATTTGCCGGATTCTTCAAACGAGGGTCATCATCTTCTTCATGCCCACCCCCATCCTCACCACCTCCATTTGATTCTAATCCTATCGACATCGATTTGGACGACGTCGAAATTGATCTCGAAGGAGATAACGATGCCGCCAACTATGCCGCTTTTGAACAATTTCTTTCGGAGAATCCGGACATTCCTTCTCAAGAAGAAAGTGGAGCCCCGACTACCAAAATGCATGGTGGTGTAAGTAGAGCTCCGAGACCACCAAGGGAGTCAAAGAGTTCAATTTTCGTCTATCACATGACGAAAATCGAACTTCCCCAAGAAGAGGGAATGCCCAAGAAGTGCTTGATTCGATTCAACTATTGCACAAAAGAGCACACCATGACGTCTGGTGGAGGATACGGTTCATACAAGAAGCACTTAAGCATCTCGAAAGTCACTACCCCGACAAATTCGGCATTGATCCTACACGAACTCAAATTCGAGCTACAACTGGTAGCTCGCAAGGTACGGATTCTACCCCCCTCTTTCGTTATAGTGAAGCAAACGCTCGTCGCCAATTGGCAAAATTTGTTTGTGCAACACACCAACCCTTCAACTTTGCCGATAATGAATTTTATGAAGATTTTGCAAAATTAGCTTTTAACCCGTCGGCTAGAAGAGTTTCACGAACCACACTTACACGTGATATTGCAAAAGTTGTTGGTGAGTATAAATACGTTTACTTCACTACAACAAAAAGTTTCAATATGTGTGGACATTTTGACCGATAACTACCAAACTAATTCTTATATGGGTATTACTTCGCATTGGATCGATGATACGTGGACAATTCAAAAATATTTGATTGCATATAGGGATTTTCCACCACCACATTCCGCACAAAAAATTTGATTATGACAATTCTTCAAAATATAATTTGCAACAAAAAAATTTCTCAATTTCGTTTGATAATGCTAGTGCCAATACGGCATCCTTGCCCATTTTGATCAACTTATGTCAACCAACTTGTGGAGGAAGATTTTTTTCACATTCGATGTCTATGTCACATTCTAAATCTTTGTGTTCAAGATGGTTTATTATGTTTTAGTGATCACATCAACCCTATTCGGATGGGAATAAAAATGATTATGAAACACCAAACTTTGTAAAAAAATGGTCAAAATTTTGCAAAAACAAAGGAATACATCCGACAAAAATTTTGTTTGGGATGTCCCCACCGTTGGAACTCTTCTTATAAAATGCTGAGTGATTCTTATGAATACAAAGAGGTTTTATGTGATTTTTTTGTGCAAAACCCAACAAACAATATTCAATTGTTTCCACAATCTTGGGATAGTTGTGCAAATTTGATTCAACTTTTAAAAAATTTCGAAAATGCAACAAAAAAACTTTCTAGTTGTTATTATCCCACTTCATCCCTTGTAGTTGATCATTGTGTCGCGATTGCGCTAGCATTTTTTTATTACAAAAATGACCTAATTTTAAGTGAATCTATTTACAAAATGAGAACAAAATGGGTCAAATATTTTAATGAAATCTCGGACGTATTTCTAATTGCTAAAATGTTAGATCCTAGAATTAAAGAGGATGGTTTAGTTGAACTTTAAAAAATGTATTATGAAGCATTATTCTCGGATCATGACGATCTGTAATGCACTGACACTTCAAAAAATCACAACGTGTCGAGTCGGACACTTGATCGGACACGACCCTCGTCCGACACTCTCCGACACCGTATCCAATATAAAAATAAATTTGTCTACTTAAATAAAATAAAATAAATAAAATACGAACACCGTAATTGATGCAGTTAAAGGGTATGTCTAGCGTTATTTGTGACACTTGATGTTATTTCACTTATTTTTTGTGATTTTGAAAACTAAAGTATTTATTTTTCTTTCAAACATATATAACTTTACAAATCAAATACAAATTTATATCGTACAATAGTCATTCTTACAATTTATTTCTCTAACCAGTCATTTAAATTAGAATGAAAAGACTAATTTATATATTTAATGTAAATTAATGAACATATATATGTATATTAATTTATATATACACATTTTATTAGTAGTTTCGAGACAGTGTCATGTCCTAATATTTTTAAAATGTCGTGTTCCATGTACGTGTTGTGTCGTGCGCCGTATTCCGTGTCCTGTGTCCGTGTATCATAGATGACGATCCTCCAAGTGCCGCACATGTTGTCTCTACTGCAAAAGGGTTTTTTTTATAACATATTCAAAAACTATAAAATTCAATTTGGTGGCGCTTAGTCCCTCGAGTCTAGTAATTTTGTTTCTTCTAACCCAATTCCTTCTTCCAAAAGTTATGCTAACCCTGGTCAGGAAAGGTTACGACATTTGTACGAGGAGCGGTCCTTAAAAAAGCCATGTGGGTCTTCGTCAAACAACACATATGGCGAGATTGACCGATATTTCCACACCACCTTCGAAAAGATGGATTTCAGTTACACCAACTCTCTTTTGAAGTGGTGGCATAGGAAATCCAAGGCGTTTCTAATCCTTTCCCTCATTGCAAAGGAGATTCTTGCCACACCGGCATCAACCGTCTCCGTTGAGTCCGCTTTTAGTACCGGAGGTAACATCTTGGACGATCGAAGATCGAGATTGACGGTTGAAAATGTGGAAAATCAATGTTTGCTTGAAGATTGGACAAAGGCCGATAAAAGACAACAAGCGGAAGACTTCGACTTTGACGAAGAGGGAGATTACGTCCTGTGGAAAACTTCAACCGGTTCCTCGAATGGAGGCAATGCTTGACCTTCGAAAGGTAAGCAAGATAAGAAAAATACGTGGGATTTGATTCATTCACTAAGTGAATGATACGTAGGCAATTTTATTTTAAGTTAAAAATTAATCACTAATTTTTTACTTAAAATAAAACTCAAGCCCATTTTTTTTTCCTTTTCCTTTTTCAATATTCGTTGTAAGTTGTATCGTATAAGATTTTAGCTTTAGCATTTAGGCTTGTACTTGTAATACAAAAATTGTAATAATAAAAATTTATATTGCTTTAAATTTGTTAATAATAAAAATTATTTGTCTATTGTTCAATATTTTTAATGTTTGTTGACTTTATCCGGTTTATTTTTTAAATATTGACGAAATAAATTCATACATAATATATTAAAAAAAACGGTTAGAACCGAGAACTGTCCTGGAATCGTGGAACCGGGACCGGTTCGATTACGGTTCCGATCCCTCCCAGAACCGAAACCGTATGAACATGTCTATGATAGTACAATCAATTAAAATGATTTTTTCGGGTATTTTTCAAGGTCGGAAAGTCTAAATCAACGAATTTGAATAAATATATTTAATAAAAAATATATTTGAGTGATGCTATATACCACCTGTTATAGTTCACTCTTTTTTCCACTTATTCAAAACATGGTAAAAATTACATTTAATAAATGCATTTAACATGATCTCCGTAATTTATATTTGAGAAATGTTATATACCACCGTCTATTTTTTACCGATATTTCACCAACACTGGATATGGTAAGAAATCTTTTTGTTATAGTAAACATAAATTACGGAGATCATCTTGAATGTATTTAATGCATGCAATTTTTACCAAATTCGGAAGAAGAGAAAAAACGGTGAGCTATAAACGGTAGTATATAGTATCACTCTTTATATTTACTATAATAAAAAGATATCCTACCATATCAAGCGCCGGTTAACAATCGGTGGAAAAAAAAGTGGTATATAGCATTTCTAATTATATTTAAATATTAACACAAACAAATTTTTCACAACAAAAATTACATCACATCAACTAGAATCATTGCCAATTTTTCTCTTGAAAATTTAATCCTAACTCACTTTCCAAATCATATTTTTTATCCTTCAAATAATATTTTCTCACTTTAATCATGAAAATAAATTTTTAGAAATAAACATGTCAACCAATCGGGACCTGACTTTTCTCATTAGCATTTAGGCTGTTGGTGTCAATATAGTTCTAAATATATTATTCTAACTTAATCGAATTATTTTTGAGATAAGTTAATTCATCAATACATATTTTGATTTCAATCTGGTTACAAATTTAATCCAAATCACTTTTTCTCATAATAACTAAGGATCTGTTAAAAATCTAAACAAACAACATACAAGATTATCGGGTTGAATTCAGCTTGGTTCTACTTTTGATTTAGTATGATTACATTTATGATTCAGTTTCGTTTCAATTAAAAACTATATATAATCAATACCCATTTAAAAACTAACTTATTTAAAATAAACCCAAATTCGAACCAACTCACGCATTAGATGCACCATCTTTGACTAAACCTAAACATTATTTTCATGACAAATTGACAATTTAGAGTAGCCTACAATATAATCTCTTAAACGAACAAAAGATTGCATCATTGCATATCAATATGTTAATAACTTTGGTATAATACTTATAACAAACCAACCAAGTAAAAAGTTTGAGATGTAATAAAATATTATAGTGATAACATTCATGCGCCCTCACTATTGTCATTAAAAAAATATTATCTCAGTGACACAAAGTAATATTGCATTTTCAAATCAAATCAAATGGAATATGTGAATAAAAAAATTGAATATATTGAAATACATATAGTAACTTCCCATTAAATGTAAAATTGAATTTTCCATGATTTACTATTATGTCAAAATCTCAAGAATTTTCAGTTAATACTTAATAGTAGTATTTGTCTTATTTTCAGTCAAAATAAGACCAATAAAAAAAAATTAGTAAGTTTCATTGCATGCACACAACATAATATAACGCTTCTCGCACGCGGTTGAAAGCTTTGAATACACTTTTTTAACTTTCAGTACAATTTCTTGCCACGAGCGAAAGAAAAAAATGTACCGTCTATTGTAGTCAGGTGTATTGAAAAGGTAAAAATAATTTTATTTGAGCGACATCAGTTCTCACTGCAGGAGATTGCAGAGAAGGGAACAGGAGGTAAATATTTCAGTCTAACCGGAACGAAATTAAGAGGTCATTCTCTCTCTCACTATAGAGTTGCCTTTTTAATTTCGGCGCATAACATTAGAATTTTCTCTTCTCATTTTTTCTCCAACCACTGCTGTTAGAGTTAATTTGTTGTTCAATAGAAGATAAATTCTGGAGTTGAGTTTTGATATAGCTCGGAGATGAAATCGCCTTTGGGGAAGCTGAGAAAATTCGCGCTGAATAAGAGCGAACCGAAGGAAAATTGGGATCAACATATTTCGGCGCATATAGATGGGCTAACTCAAGCAGCAAAGGTGGATCTTAATTTAATTTATCATTATTATTTTGTTTTGTTTGAATTTCATTTTTTGACTTGTGTTTTTTTTTGGTTTTACTGCATCTCAATTTGTTGTCGTTTTGGAAGTGTAAGAAAATTGAGTTCATTTGAACATTTAATTGATAAATGATGTGTTGTAATTTTTGAAGCCAATGCTTCCGGCTCAGTCCAGTAAGCTGTGTGGTTTTGTGCAATTATTATTAAATAGTACTTTTTGGGCTTTTACATCTTATTTAGAAATTGTATAGTGAAAGAACAAGAATTCACATATATTTAGGTAATTGGAATCAATTTTGTCAGGCAGAATTGCTGAATGGATTGGCTGCCTCAGTGAACTAGCAAACACATGAAAACAATTATTTTCTTTTTTTAATGTCAAGAATGTGTGCCTAACCTTAATTTGTTATCATTGCAACTCTTTGTTGTAAATTACTGGATATTTTGAATAGTCTGCCAGTTTATTATCTGCATTTTTTGCTTCTTGTAATGTGACTTTATTTTGTTTGCAGGATATGAAAGACATGAGAACATGCTATGATGGCTTACTTTCTGCGGCCGCTGCTACAGCAAATAGTGCTTATGGTACTTGTTTGATGTGATGTAATGTCTGAAGTTAAAATTTGTTGATGTTGAATTCTCATTTCGAAGGACAAATATAATTGACATTAGGCTTGCCGTATGAAGGAGCTCAATGATTGAAATATCTGCTGTCTCATGTTGAAGCTATCGAGAATTAATATATCTTCTGATACCTAGTTGCCTTTTTTAGAAGTTTATATCTTTTGCAAATGATTTCATTTGTTCAGAGTATCAGTTTTGCTCTTGTTGCATGTTCTTGTAATGACTTAGAACAATTCACTGTAAATGAGGAATGAAACTTGGTATTTCACCTTTCAGAGTTCTCGGAGTCATTGCTGGAGATGGGGAATTGTCTATTGGAGAAAACTGCAATGCATGATAATGGAGAAAGTGGTAACTGAGCCAGTTTCTTCTGCTTTTTATACATTCCTTTTGTCTGCATGTAACTGGATATAAATTCCTCTCATTGCTGAATTTTGGGAAAGCAAAGTTAGCTGCCATAATGTTATCCGACTGTGCAGGAGGAGCATTATCAATGCTGGGAAAAGTGCAGCTTGAACTTCAAAACCTACTTGATAGCTATGTTAGTGTTTATAGTGATGTCAATTTTTGTTATATTTGACACATATAGTCGAGAACTTGATCATAACTAGCTACTCTTTACTTTCAGCGGTCTCATATCATCATGACAATTACAAATCCATCAGAGTCTCTTCTAAGTGAGCTACGGAAAGTAGAGGTTTGGACATCATATTAGTATATTTATTTGCTTATATGGGGATCTTTTTCAAACCTCCAGCATTTTAATTTTAGCTCGTGCTAAGATGTTCTTGTGATAGTGGGTGATTCTTTGTTCTGATTTATGCATGATAAAAGATGTGTTTATAGACTTGATGGTATGGTATGGGCGTATTGTTTGCAAGACGTTGGATGATTTTACTTCATTTGATCGCAATGTGCTCCTGTAATCAGTACCCTTAAACTTGTTCCTTGTGGGTTGTGGCAATTTGGTTATGGACATGATAAGACTACATAGCTTTTATAAGTATAGATTTGCTTCAGCAGAAACTCTAGAAGTTAAACTTCGTAAAATTATTCAAACCTTGTGATGCTGTAACCTAGTTAATGTTATTTTAGCTCCACTGCATGTCACACTGCTTGAGGAAAAACTGGAAACCAAGCCTCCCCATCCTCCACCCAATCACTCAGATCATGATGTCTAAAGAGGTTATTTTTGATTTTTGCTAGGATACTTATAGTAGTTCATGGTAGTATTATCACGTTGGTGATATGTTATTTGAATGCTTTTACATAATTCTTAGATTTCCTCTCTTTGATGGTGCATTAGTTTTATTTTTCATGACGATATAATTTTCACTGATGCAGGAGATGAAATTGCAATGCGATGAGAAAAGGTATATAATTTTTTTGTTAATTTTTGAGTATTTATGCCTGTGTTTTCTACTGATTGTCTGCATGAATTACAGGGAAATGTTTGAGTACATGGTGGGACAGTTCAGAGAAAAAGGAAAGTCGAGACATGGTAAAGGGGAGACTTTCACCTCACAACAGTTGCAGGCTGTTAGTGAGGAATATGATGATGCTGCAAGGCTCTGCGTTTTTCGTGTAGAATCTTTGAAGCAAGGGCAAAGCCGCAGTTTATTAACGCAGGCAGCTCGTCATCATGCAGCACAGGTCTTGATCATAATTGATATCAAGTTCTGTAACTTTTGCTAAAATCTATTTCAAATTATCATGTTTTCTACTTATCTTTTGGAAACAGTTAAATTTTTTCCGGAAAGGACTTCATTCTCTGGAAGCAGTTGAACCACATATTAAAAATGTTGCAGATAAGCACCACATTGATTACAGGCTATGTGAGATGAATGAGGGGGGAGAAGGTGGTGGTGAAAGTAACAGTTTTGAGACTAACAATTATGGAGAATTGAGTTTTGACTATAGACAAAGCAATCTGGAGCTGGATAACACTTACGCATCCAGGAACTCACTGGAGGTGAGTGTTTATTGGTAGTCTTTTGGCTTCAGTTTCTAACTTAAGCGTTTTCAGTTCGCAGCATTGATACAAATTGCTGTAATTCTAGTCATTCTGATTTTCTTTTGCTAGTTGTTTGACTTAAGTTTCTAACTTAAGCCATGTCTACAAAATAATGTATTGAATTAATAATTCTGGTTTGTGTTATTAGCTGGTTTATTCAGCCTGAAACTTTATTTCTTCTATTGCTAGTAGGGGTGAAAACGAGCCGAGTCGAGCCGAACGCATGGATGTTCAAGCTTGTTTGAATTACAATAGAGCTTTGAAAATTGTGTTTGAGCTTGATTTGATTGTTCATCGAGCCGAGCTCAAACGAGCTTTAATCGAGTCGATCACGATTCGAGCTCTAGTAGTTTGAATATTTTGTACATGTTTTTGTTATTTTTTGCTTATCGAGCCGAGCTCGAGTCGAGCTTCAAAATTTATCAAACAGAAAAATTTGTTCAAGCTTGGTTTGATAATTTATCAAACCGAGCTCGAACCAAGCTTTTAGCGATCGAGCTCGAGTCGAGTATCGAGTATCGAGCTGAATTTTCACCCCTAATTGCTAGATATGTAGTTTTCTATTATCTTTGTGTTCTAACTGTTAAAGCATCTAATACTAAGAACTGTAAGACTATTTTCGCTACAGCGAGGAAAAGAAAAGAAAATGTTAACAGTTACAATTTTGCTTGTTTGGTTACTGGAATACTACGAAAAAGAGACGTTGAGTAAAATGCGAAATCCCATGCATGGTAGTATTGGTATCAGGTGTATTAGACAGCATTAATGTTGCCACGAAGAAATTATAATGCTTAATTCCGTCCTTTTGGCTCTTAGCACTTTTGATTAGGATTTGTTTCTTGTATTCAGTTTACCGTTCAGTTTATCTCCTATAGCTATGCAACAATTCTGCATTGTAGTTAATTGTATCCCGCTTCTGCAATTTGCAGGTGGATCCGTTGGGTACTTCAGGTACTCAAGCATCAAATATAAAAGCTGATGACATTATTGGCAAAAACCAAGATGAGCATATACTTAATCAACAACATCGAGTCAGTCATTCTGCTCCGATCTATGCAGAGAAGTTTGACCCTTCTGAAAGAATTAGAGAAATGCGAACCGCTGTGCAGAAACTCAATACTCATGTGCTTCCCACTCCAGATGATGCAAGGGGTTCGATTGCAACTAATTCTACTCCGCTGTCAAATACTTTACTGCCTACTGGGAGCTCCAAAAACCTGTGGCACTCATCCCCACTAGACATCGAGAAGCAAAAGAAATTCGTAGATGACCATTTATCTGTACACAGTTCTTCCAAATCTCTAATACCAGTTGAAGACAACATTAAGAACAAACACTCTCTGCCACTACCCCGTCCTCAGGCTGGGGAAGCTGCTACCCCACATTTTGATACACAGAGTGGAATTGATACCCAGAAAATCAAAAGACAAGCTTTCTCTGGTCCATTAGCAAGCAAGCCATCATCTAACAAGCCACTGTTGCAAACCAGTGGACCCATTAGCTCCACTGAACTACCTCAATCAATTTCTGGACTTACTCGTGTATCTGGTCCTCAGCTGCCTCCGTCTCTGAATGTGACTAACAATGCTTCACCGTCCCTAGTATCATCACCAAAAATAAGTGAGCTGCATGAGCTTCCTAGGCCACCTGATTCTTTTGGTTCCAAGCCTTGGTCTGTGGGGGCTCTTGGGCACTCTGCTCCACTAGGCAATATAAATAGAGAAGTATCTCCGACAAATAGGAATGCTTCACGACAATCAAGAGAAAGGTCTCCACTTCCTCTTCCACAATTAACTGTTTCTAGGAGTTTCTCCATTCCCTCTAGTAGTCAGAGAGCAATCGCTTTACATTCAGGAAAGCTATTGAAATCTTCTCAAATTGTGCGGAAAACAGAAGGAATTGCTTCTCCTCCATTAACACCCATTTCCTTATCAAACATGAAGCCACCAAACTCTGGACAAATAAGAGGTAAATTGAATTCTGAAGTGCTAGATCGTTTGCATAGATATTGTATTTATTTGACAATTCTCATGTGAAAATGATTTTATGAAGTAATCAGGACCCCCCACCTCCAACCCCACACACACAAACACACCAAAAATAAAATAAGGAAGTGAGAAAAATAGAATTCCCATGAAGTTCTTGTTGATTATGCTCCCATATGGAGTTGAGTTTTGTGTGGAAAGTGATGTTGTAGCCTTGTAGGTATTTAACGATCATCTATTTTTTGTTATATATGGATCATCTCAGAAGATTGGTTACTTAGTAATTTCCTTGCATATTGTAACCGTGTTTTAGAATTATTTTTGATATAATTAGAGAGAAGTGTTATTATGAGCCATATTCTCATCATGTCACATTCTGAATCGAAATCTGAACTTCAGTTGATGCAGGTAGGAGCTGAATTCTCTTGCATCTGTCCATGGAATGCTTGCAATTTTTTGGTTTTTGGTTGCTGGCTGGGTAAATGTATGTAAATATATTCAAAAACTTCGCTTTGCTTGAGTATGTCCGTTGATAAATCCTTCTTCTAATTTTATCTGACTATAGTAAGAGCTAAATGTATCACAATTTTGGCATTGTTATTTTGCTTTGCTATGTAGTGCAGCTGTTTGTCAGCAGGGAGGGGGGTTGGGGGTTGGCACATGTTGGAATGAAATGCTTATATCTTCTCCCAACAATGTGCTGCTATATACTTTCTTGCACTTATGGAGACAGCAACCCTTTCAAAGGCTGTGCAACAATTTGTGTATAAGTCTTCATCAGTTCATGTAATTTGAGAGAGGTCATTTCTTTTGCTCAAATTTTGGATACATATGTTTTGAATTAGTGAAAGAGGTCTCTTCTTTTCCACATGGCATCTTTCCTTCCCTTGGTGCAGCAACTTGGTGGAAGGTTTTGGACAATTGGAATAATGGGACATAGGATTATGGTTTTTGTTTACTATTTGTAATAAAAAGTTGTGTTGAATTAGATTCACAGTGGAAGATTGGTAACTGGGAAATCTAGGTTAAAAATGGTGAAGAGGGACCAAAAACAAATGCTATATATTGATCAATACATCTCAGTGTGTAAGGTACTTTATTATTAGGAATTATATGGCATAAGGTCCAAATTCTTTGTGATCTTGAGGCACAAAAAGAAGAGGGATTGTGTTTATAGGAAACTTATTTAACTGCCAACTTATGTACATCTTTCGTGTTCTCTTTAAAACTAAGCCTCTGTTTTTTCTGTCGTTTAAATCAACAATTTTCTTTTATTGGAGTTTAGTTTAATGTCAAAACTAAGCCTCAAGGGTCCAAATTAAGAAAACTAGCCATCTTCCGTATAGAAAAACATGAGGATTATTATTTGAAATTTCATCACTTTGTGTTGATCAAGACCTGGAAAATTGGAATAAGAAGATAATATATTTGCATGTAGGCTAGTGCCACGTTTGTTAGTGTCAAATGTGTCGATTCCACAGGCATGCAAGTGTTGTTAATCACTTCAACAATAATTGAAATAGCTTCTTATTTCTCTTCAAGTTTAGTATAATAATAATAATATTAGTCTTTAGGTATTCGTCAGGCTTAGTCAGTTATCCTCGATGTCAATTCAAATTTTGGTTCTATGAATAGAGCTGTATTCTCGTGTTATATACTCATTTTATGCTGCCTTTCTAACTCCTTTCCATCTGTTTTACTTACATCTATGCGTATACGTGTTTCCATTTTAGACAATTATCAAAATTCGAAAAATATTTTCTTAAATATATCAAAATAATCTGATAATTGTCTGAATAGGGGGTCCGTTTTACACCATTATCAAATGATTACATTATACAATATTTTGAAAGAATAAGTTTTATAAATAAATATAACCTTAAAATGATTATTCTGTTAATAATATTCTAATACACTAATCAAGTGATTAAAAATATATTTTTAAATAGTTCAATTGTAACTGTGAATGACAACTTTGACAACATCATATAACAGAAGGGTAATAGTCTTTATAAATTGATTAATACGAATGATGACCTATAGTATAGTATATTTTATAGCTCAGACACTTAAAAAAAATAAAAAAGGTAATAGTTTAAAAATAAAGACCATGTTAACCCACAACAAACAAATGAAAAATATATAAATTCTTAAATGAAACGAAGTAATAATTTAAAAATAAAACCAAGTTAACCCAAAAGAAGACAAATGAAGAAAATATAAAATCATGTAGAAAAAAGGATCAGATTATTTATTCCAAATTTTTATTTTATATTATTTTAAATGTTTGACATGTGTATTTTTTTTTCACAAGTAGACTTATTAAAGTATATTAACACGTATTAAACTTATAAATATTTGTAGTAAATTGTGAAAGAAGATTTTTAGAATAAAAAATCTCTTTTGAATAGAACAGAAAATTCTAAAACCAATTTGACATGGTTAAATTTAGTTTCTATTCAATTCCAGAAAAAGAAAAAGAAAAGGAGATGGATAGTACAAGCAGATGGGCATTCACAGCACCGTACAACTGCCATCGCCATTTCCCATTCCCAAGAGTACAACATCCAAAAGGAGAACAAAATCAAATTAAATAACCCCTCCATTCTCACTTTTTCCTTTCAATTAAACTATTCAAGTAGCATATTATTCTCTCGATCAACAGTTATTGATGTGGATGCATTGCTCAATGATCAGATGTATTATTGATCGGTAATGGAATGTCTCAATTGCGCTGCGTGCATCTCAATTTAACCTAACCGATTTTAGCTGTGTGAACTTGCCATTTTTCTTCTTGAATGAATGACCTTAACTAAAAAGTGATTGTACATGTTATGTTTTAGACGCTCTTTTTGGTTTGATGTATTTTGGCCCCCTTCCGTCTTGTTCTTTGGTTTGATTTTGTGGAATGTGAATGTGAAATGTACAAGTGAGCACAGTTCTGTGTAGCACAAACAAATGTTTTTATTATCAATATTGATACAGATCGCCTGGTTGGTTGATTAACTGTATCTTTTCTATGTTAGTGTTGGTTGAAAAAGATAATCACTCTGATTGTCGTTTATTCTTCTTATAGTTGCTCGTCAAATTATTCTTCTTTTCTCAGATGCATGTCTATCTCATTTGGTCTTTACAAGACTTCTAGTGTATTGTAAATGTGTAATAATGCAATCAGATGAATGGTGTAAGTGATTTTTGCTGCAATTCATGCCTATATTTTTAAGTCAAGGACTGGTTTTAGGCTCCGTTTTTTGGTAGAGTTTATGTTGGATATTTGATCGGTCATACTTATTGTTAGACACAAGGTCTTTTTGTATCCCTGAAATCAGCTGTGATTTATTGCAGGTACTCACAATGATTCTGTCGGACGCCATGAAATGTTTTGTTTCTCAGCATTGTAGCATTCAGGTTGAG